>OY754988.1:18623969-19071310 GCA_963576475.1 Molanna angustata | reverse complement strand
CACCCGCTGTTTAAAAGAGAAAAATGATGGTAAGGTTCGAGTATCAACGGGAAGTTGATTCCAGAGCCTGGCACTATGGACAGTAAAAGAATTAGTGTAGATGTCCGATCGGTGGGAGGGAATCATAAGAAGACCGTTATTACCCGATCTGAGAGGAAGACCATGCTCCGATGAAAAATGAAACCTGTCTCTAAGATACTTTGGTGCCACCTCACTATACAAAATCTTATAGAGAAGACAGAGTGTGTGAACATCCCTGCGTTTGCCCATTGAAGACCAGCCCAGTTTTATACGAAATTCCGATACATGGTCATACTTTTTCAGACCGAAGATGTATCTAATGCAGACATTCAATACTATTGTTTATTCAAATTTATTCCACTTCCCATCATCTAATATTATTAAATTTTCAATACACATTATTTGCTTTTGATGACAATATAAAATTGGGAGTTATGGTCATATTTAAAACCATTTCCCAAATTGCATGCGTGCAGAAATTGTACATACTTTATTCACATATTTGATGGCAATATATAAAAACGAATTGGTTGTGGCCATTTACAACGCTTGAACATTTTACAACGCTTACACTCAATCAAATTACAAACCACACTTCATAGTCTGATTTGCAAAAAAAAATTACCTGCAAGGGGTCTACGTCAGCGAAAAAAAAATCTGGGGGTCCATGAAATGAAAATGGGGGTAAACGATAGTGGATCTCAACATACACTGATAGTACCTATCGCATAACAATTTGTTATTATTATTCGTTGTATAATATTTTATTTAAAAAAATTTTGTGATGTTACTTTCAAATTTCCTTAAAGTTCCATCATACCAAAACCTTAGATAACATTCATAACATTACCCTTCTCACATTCATTTATAATGGTTGTACGCCTATGCCTGCCATAAAATCTAAGACCATACAATTTAAATTTGACTTTGATTTTTGTCGGCCTTCGTGGCTCAGTTGATAACGTATTTGACTGCTGATCCAAAGGTCCTGGGTTCGATTCCCGGTGGAGACACAGTTTTTAATTGTGTTTTCAGTCTGGAACTGTGAGACGATTAATATCGTAAGTCTCCAGAATGTGGCAACTTGTTATTGGGTGCGTGTTAAATTAATATTTGACATAGTACCTGTTAGTTGCCCGAGAAGCATAATATCAGGTAAGTAGGGGGTCTACCAGAAATCGAAAGACATGGCAAGGGGTCTACGACACAAAAAAGTTTGGGAACCTCTGCTCTATATCTTGTGAAGGTAATTACGACGCAAAGTGTGATTATTTGATTGAAAAATTCATGAGTGCCAATCTCATACAAAAAAAATATGACTTAACGAGTTTTTATGATAAAATGTAGATTTGTGTAGATTTATCTATTAAAAAAAAATTGGCTTGGTAAAATTGTAAACTGCTAGCCCTAGAACAGGGTTACCTAGTTGGGCAGCAGTAATCTTCATAATAGTCTTTGTGATAAAGGTGTGAAAAATAAATAAATAAAAAATAAAATATATATATATATATATATATATATATATATATATATATATATATATATATATATATATATATATATATATATATATATATATATATATATATATAATATATATATATATATATATATATATATATATATATATATATATATATATATATATATATATATATATATATATATATATATATATATATATATATATATATTATATATATATAATATATATATATATATATATATATATATATATATATATATATATATATATAATATATATATATATATATATATATATATATATATATATATATATATATATATATATATATATATATATATATATATATATATATATATATATATATATATATATATATATATATATATATATATATATATATATATATATATATATATATATATATATATATATATATATATATATAAATATATATATATATATATATATATATATATATATATATATATATATATATATATATATATATATATATATATATATATATATATATATACATATATATATATATATATATATATATGTATATATATATATATATATATATATATATATATATATATATATATATATATATATATATATATATATATATTATATATATATATATATATAACGTATTCATATATCTTATTTTTGGTGCGGAAAAACTATTTCATATTGCTCCACTACTTAACAAATTACACTGGTTGAAGTGTCCAGAGCGAGTTGACTACAAAGGTTGTTTGACGGTGTTTAATGGTTTGGCACCACAATACATTCAAGAAATGTGTCAGAGAAAAAAAGCTCCCTGGGAGGCACCTGTCGCTGGTAACCCACACATTGTGGTTTATATGCCGTGAAAAAAAAAACATTTTTAGATATCTGGAGAATTTAAAGATACATAATAGGTATATGGCTGATATCACGTTAATAAACATCGATATTTCTCTAATCAAAATGTCAGTGGAATAAAATTTATTTTTCAGTTTATATATTATTGACGTTGTCTAATTTCATAATCTCTTTGAAATCGTATTAGTTTTCTTTAGTGTCGTATTATCACCGTTCTTATTTGTCAGTGTACTGATTTATCAATGTGCTGTTTTGACTATGTGTTGATTTGTCACTGTTCTGTTATGTCATATTCTGTTTTGACGAGTAATGAATTGGCGTGTTCTGATTACATAGACATTAATGATTTGTCCGGTCACCCAAAAATACATACAATGATTCAGAAGGCGGGACAACCTTTTGAAGTATCATACTAGTTGCATGTAACACATGAGATCCAACTGTCGATAGCGATAGTATGTATAGTTGAAGAATAAGTACCAAACTATAAAACCATAAATCCAAATTATTGAATATTTATGATATTTTGTTTTTCTATACAACACATGTAGGTATGTATGTCTAGATAGGATAGTATGGAGGTCAATCCTTTTTTCCTACCCGGAATATGAAAACAGCATGATGGTATGTAACTATGTATGTTTAGATATTAAGTATCAAACTATTAAGTCTTCTTAGATATTGTGTATAGGCGACTGCCATACAAATTGTATGAAGCGATGTGGTCACTTAATTCAATTTTTATAAAAATTGTTAAAAAAAAATGAGATATACTACGTAAATGGTAATATTTTTTATTGGGTCTATATT
Organism: Molanna angustata; assembly: GCA_963576475.1. Taxonomy (NCBI): domain Eukaryota; kingdom Metazoa; phylum Arthropoda; class Insecta; order Trichoptera; family Molannidae; genus Molanna; species Molanna angustata. Next base: position 19,068,117 of record OY754988.1, on the reverse strand, counting down.
TTTAAAAACTTTGGAAATATAGGCAGTTAAACACATAAATTTGTCATTAAAAAAATATTGTTCCTAATAAAAAATGTTTGACTAACTCTGGAACTTTTTTGAAAAATGAAATTTGAGATTTTGTATTTGTCTAAATTCATACTAATTTTCAGCGTTCTAGCTTTTATGGTTTCTGAGATATTTGGAAAAATAAAGTAAAAATTCAAAAGTTGATAACCCCTGACTGAAAGAAAAAATCGTTTTGTAGGCCTGTAACTATTTATATATTCTGAAATTTCGGGCTCTGTAAATTGAGCGGATCAAAAGTTATAAGGACACACACACACTCCGAAATGTTCTACTCCGAATTCTGAGTAAATCCGTATATGGAACATAATATGCTGCGAAGCCTCTAAGTTAGGTGTTTTTTTACTTCAAAGTTGGAAAAAGCCGTGAAAAAAAGTAGAAGACCATGCAATATAATTCTCGGTCGTTATCCTGGCTTGAAACATTGTCGATATGTTAAGAGAACAAAGTTCTCCTGAACAAATCGACAGTTGGATAATAAACATGTGTAAGACCCATAACCACCTACGGAAGTAGAGACCAGAGCAGACACAAAGACAAAATCTCTTCTGAGAACATCAGAGATGAGGACATTGAGATGTATAACCGGAAACACTCGAGACCGAATTCGAAATACTGAAAATAAGAAAAAAGTGTAGTACAGAAGACCTCGTCAGATGTAAATGTAAATCAATCTAGTGTAAATGATGGGTCCAACTATTTGTAGTAAATTCAATGAATATTTTGCTTCTGTATTTGTTGGCAGTTCTGAACAACCACCTGCAATGGATATCCAGATGTAAGAATACTTGTGAGTTAGAACTCACAAGTATTCTTACATAAAGTCACTATCAATCCTATTCTGGTATATAACTATCTCACAAAAATTGATACTAGCAAAGGAGCTGGTTACGATAACGTTCCAGCCCATTTAATAAAACAATGTGCCAATGAATTATGTCATCCATTATACTTAATTTTCCAAAGATCCCTTAATGAGGGTATTGTGGAAAAAAAGCCCTTATAACACCAATCCACAAAACTGGAGACAATTCAAACATCGAAAATTAGTAGACCAATCTCGAAATTGTGTATTTTCAGTAAATTATTTGAAAAAATCATTATAGATCAAATTAATCCTGAAATAAGAACATCTTTTGACTATTAAACAACATGGATTCCATAGTAAAAGGACCAGTGGAAAACCAATTTGTTTAGAATTTACCGACCATTCATTTTCTGCCTTACTCGAAAATAACCAGTTAGATACAATATACCTAGATTTTGCCAAAGCGTTCGACAAATTTCACCACAATATTCTGTTGTTTAAATTATGGAACTTTGGCATACGTGGCGATCTGTACAGATTGATAAAGTCCTATATAACAAATAGATCACAAGCAGTAGCCGCCAAAGGTTTCCAATCATGTTTTGTTACGATTCCCTCCGGAGTACCACAGGGTTCTCACCTGGGTCCCTTGCTTTTCCTGATCTACATTAACGACATAACACAATGCATAGCTACCTCTGAAATAATTCTTTTTGCCGACGACAGTAAATTATATAAACAAATCTCATTTACACATGACTGCTCACTGCTACAACAGGATTTAAAAAACCTTTTTCGCTACTGTGAAAAAAAAAATCAATTATATATAAATATAAATAAATGTTTCTCAATGAGTTTCAGTAGAAGCAGAAATGTAATTAAATTTCACTACACTATTAATAATAATATCTTGTCGCAAAAACTTGAAGCGAGAGACCTAGGCGTTATCCTTGAAAAGAAACTATCATTTTATTCCTCATATTGATTCTGTCGTAAATAAAAGCTACAGAAACTTGGGTTTCATACAAAGAATAACGAAATCCTTCAAAGAAACGAAACAACCTCGCTTGTTCTTCTATTTAATGCCTTCGTTAGAAGTCATTTGGAGTTTGCATCAACCGTATGGAGCCCTAGTTACAATATTCACATCGACAGAATTGAGAGGATTCAGAGAAGGTTTGTTAAAACGCTCAATTTTAGAAAAAAAAATACCGCCATGATTATGACCAATCTTTAAAATTACATGGGTTTATATCACTTGAGAAAAGAAGAAAGATATCCGATGTCTATCTGCTTTATAAAATACTTAATAACCTTGTAGACAGCTCTTACCTACTCCAAAAAATTTCTTTCAACTGCCCCATGAAAACAACACGCCAAAATCACCTTTTCTATACACCATACTGCAGAACAAATTACGCACAGAATAATTATGTCAACAGATGCTTAAATTATTACAATAGTCTTGACCACCAACCTAATATATTTAACTCCACACAGACATCGATGAAACGCCAATTACGCGCGGTTATATATTTACCCTTCCCTTTCCGCCACGTACACTCACCATCTTACAATGACTACCCAACATCAATAATATATAATAATTTAAATATGTGAAACTTTATAATTGGCTATTTATTTTGTATTCTCATTTGAAATTAAGTATTATAAATGTATAGCTGTTAAGTTTCCAAACAAATAAAAAATTAAATAAAATAAAAATAAAATAAAGAGAGAATCTGCTCTGCTAAAAAATATTCATTTTTTATGTACAAAAATAATGGAAAAAGGATAAGGTGTAAAAATGAAGTAAATTTGTATTTTACTTTGGGCTCTAGAGAGGACCCAAAAAATATACGGTGTACACCATTCATAACATACATAAAACAAAACATCACATACATAAAACAAAAAATGTGAAATCATGACTCTACTTTTTATTCGTTACACAATAAAATATAAACTTTATAAAAATTATGTTGTGGGGGCCTCCAGAAGGCTGGTGTACGTGGGGCCTCGCCTTTTCTAAATCCATCACTGAGCAATGAATGAAATACAAAACAGTTCGAGGAATACAGTCAAGATACCCAACACAAACAAGAATCAGTCTGACTCAGAAATTAGTTTAGATGACATTGTTATCGGTTGACCGGTTGAAAACTCGCGCTAGTGATAGAAATTAACATTTACACTGTGTAAGTTGTTTGTGGTTGTTTCATAAAATGATTTCATTGCTTCATCGAATATTGTTAGTATTATAATACAAATTGACTGTGTTGATCATCATTTACACCATGTAAGTTTTTACTCCTCACTAACCCAGTCACACTAAGTCACACTTAATATCCACATAAACACAAATTCACGTCTTTTTCCCTTTATCCCTCTTCCTTTCTCCTCTCATATCCTCCATCCAATAAACATAGACTGTATTTACCATGGTGGTCTCTACCAGTATCTGTGTGTGCGCTATGTGCTGTGTATATTGTCTACTCTACTAGACCTTAGAATACGTCATCACAGTTCATTTTTACCAATGTTGGATGTATGTCAAAGTTGACAATAAACGTTCCTATTTTAGTTACAATAGTTACTGAATAGGGGGTAATGTATCTGTGTGTGTGCTATGTGCTGTGTGCTATGTGCTGTGTATATTGTCTACTCTACTAGACCTTAGAATACGTCATCACAGTTCATTTTTACCAATGTTGGATGTATGTCAAAGTTGACAATAAACGTTCCTATTTTAGTTACAATAGTTACTGAATAGGGGGTAATGTATCTGTGTGTGTGCTATGTGCTGTGTGCTATGTGCTGTGTATATTGTCTACTCTACTAGACCTTAGAATACGTCATCACAGTTCATTTTTACCAATGTTGGATGTATGTCAAAGTTGACAATAAACGTTCCTATTTTAGTTACAATAGTTACTGAATAGGGGGTAATGTATCTGTGTGTGTGCTATGTGCTGTGTGCTATGTGCTGTGTATATTGTCTACTCTACTAGACCTTAGAATACGTCATCACAGTTCATTTTTACCAATGTTGGATGTATGTCAAAGTTGACAATAAACGTTCCTATTTTAGTTACAATAGTTACTGAATAGGGGGTAATGTATCTGTGTGTGTGCTATGTGCTGTGTGCTATGTGCTGTGTATATTGTCTACTCTACTAGACCTTAGAATACGTCATCACAGTTCATTTTTACCAATGTTGGATGTATGTCAAAGTTGACAATAAACGTTCCTATTTTAGTTACAATAGTTACTGAATAGGGGGTAATGTATCTGTGTGTGTGCTATGTGCTGTGTGCTATGTGCTGTGTATATTGTCTACTCTACTAGACCTTAGAATACGTCATCACAGTTCATTTTTACCAATGTTGGATGTATGTCAAAGTTGACAATAAACGCGAAAATTTTCAATTAAACAATTAATAAATAGTATTAAAAATATTAGGTATTATACAAATACGTAAAAAATATAAAACGAGTAGGTTGTGGCCAACACTAAACTCTCCACACAATAGTAAGCGTTCATTTTTTCTTCTTGAAAGGTTGACAATCCTTAAATGCATTTTTATGAAGAACATTTCTTTTAATTTCTTTAATAATAAAAGTTTCCCTGGGCACAACAGTTAATAATACACCATACACACAAAACTCATAGTATGCACTCTCTTCATGATACCTGTTGAGAAATTGATGTAAAAAAATTGCTTTAGCAACAGACGATCATGCATGAGACGATGCATACATGTTGATGATATGTTTTTCGGTCAACATTGCTTATGGCTCTTGTATAGGCTAGGCTTAGGTAGATTATATTATACTAGTTGCATGTTACACATGAGATCCAACTGTCGATAGCGATAGTATGTATAGCTGAAGAATAAGTACCAAACTATAAACTCATAAATCCAAATTATTGAATATTTTAGGATATTTTATTTTCTATACGACACATGTAGGTATATATGTCAAGATGGGACAGTATGGAGGTCAGTCCTTTTTTCTACCCAGAATATGAAAACAGCATGATGGTATGTATGTATGTTTGGAGATTTAAGTATCAAACTATTAAGTCTTCTTACATATTGTGTAAAGGCGACTGCCATACAAATTGTATGAAGCGATGTCGTCACTAAATTCAATTTTTAATAAAAATTGTTTTAAAAAAATTGAGATTTACTTCTACAATAGTAATATTTTTTATAGAAAATTAAATTATCTAGTTGGGATGTTTCGGCTTTTTTCGATATTTTTAAAATATTTGGAAATATAGGCAGTTAAACTCATAAATTTATAATAAAACGAGTGGGTTGTGGCCAACACTAAACTCTCCACACCACAAATATTGACAATGAAATATTTTATTCATTCTAAATTTTACTACCAGGAATATAAATTTTCTAACGATAGTATATTTTCATGTTAAGATAGACAAACTATTAATGCAGTATGGTGAAGAATTCTAATGTTTTATGAAATATTTTAATAAAAGCAGATAAATTTTGTTTTAAAGGACGTTAGAGCATTTTGACAATTTTGACACGTGATATCATATGAAGAAATTTTTGTTATTTATGGAAAGCTAATCAGTTCGATGTTCAAGCTCTTTACATTATAACATGAAATCAAATTACTGAACTTTTCCATACATAAGAAATTTATCTTATTATATACATTTTTATTCATACTAAATTTTACTACCAGGAAAATAAATTTTCTATCGATAGTATATTTTTATGTTAAGATAGACAAACTATTATTGCAGTATGGTGTAGAATATTTATGTTGTATGAAATATTTTAATAAAAGCAGATAAATTTTGTTTTAAAGGACGCGAAAGCATTTTCAAAATTTTGACACGTGATATCATATGAAGAAATTTTTTGTTATTTATGGAAAGCTAATCAGTTCTATGTTCAAACTCTTTACATTATAACATGAAATCAAATAACTGAACTTTTCCATACATAGAAATTTATCTAATTACATTTTTATTCATACTAAATGTTACTACCAGGAATATAAATTTTCTTCCGATAGTATATTTTTATATTAAGATAAACAAACTATTAATGCAGTATAGTGAATAATGCTTATGTTGTATGAAATATTTTTAAAAAAGCAGATAAATTTTGTTTTAAAGAACGCGAGAGCATTTTCAAAATTTTGACACGTGATATCATATGAAGATTTTTTTTGTTATTTATGGAAAGCTAATCAGTTCTATGTTCAAGCTCTTGACATTATAACATGAAATCAAATTACTGAACGTTTCCATACATAGAAATTTATCTAATTACATTTTTATTCATACTAAATGTTACTATCAGGAATATAAATTTTCTTCCGATAGTATATTTTTATGTTAAGATAGACAAACTATTAATGCAGTATAGGGAAGAATGCTTATGTTGTATGAAATATTTTAAAAAAAGCAGATAAATTTTGTTCTAAAGAACGCGAGAGCATTTTCCAAATTTTGACAGGTGATATCATATGAAGATTTTTTTTGTTATTTATGGAAAGCTAATCAGTTCTATGTTCAAGCTCTTTACATTATAACATGAAATCAAATTACTGAACTTTTCCATACATAGAAATTTATCTAATTACATTTTTATTCATACTAAATGTTACTATCAGGAATATAAATTTTCTTCCGATAGTATATTTTTATGTTAAGATAGACAAACTATTAATGCAGTATAGTGAAGACTGCTTATGTTGTATGAAATATTTTTAAAAAAGCAGATAAATTTTGTTTCAAAGAGCGTTAGAGCATTTTGACAATGTTGACATGTGATATCATATGAAGAAATTTTATGATATCTATGAAAAGCTAATCAGTTCTAAGTTCAAGCTATTAATATTCTTATATCAATATGAAATCAATGAACTGAACATTGCCAAATATAAAAAAATTCTCTTGTTACATATAAGTTTCATACAAATATCCATTAAATAAAATATAATTTTTGAAACCGTTGAATATTTTTCTTTTAACATTGACCAACTTTGAATACAATTTTATGAAGATTCTTGGTGTTGTATAAATAGTTGAAACCAAATTAAAATATCTCTAATTTCCAGGTCGTGAGAGCATTTTTTCAGTTTTAATAGATGAAATCATAAAGAAACATTGGGAAAAAATGAACCGTTGTCTATGGAAAACTAATCAGCTCTAAGTTTATGGACTTAACACATGTGATATCAATATGAAGTCAATCGGACTTATAGTTTGGGCTGCAGAGAGGACACAAAAAAAAAATAACGTAAATGATGAATTCATAGAGAAGAAATCAAAAGTTGTCTATGGAAAACTAATCAGCTCTAGGTCTTTGCACTTTACACATATGATGTTAATATGAAGTCGATCAGACTTATAGTTTGGGCTGTAGAGAGGACACAAAAAAGATAAATGCTACGGCGTACGGCGTACAGCGTATACGCCATACACACAAACACATCACGACGAAACTCATAGTGTGCATTCTCTACATGATACCCATTGAGAAATTGATGTAAAAAAAATACGCTTAAATTTTGCGAAATCATGACTCTCCCCTATTCCATAGTGTGGAGAGTAAAAAAAAAATTCTTAATAAAAAATGTTTGGGAAATCCTGGAATTTTTTTGAAAAAACGAATTTGAGATTATGTATTTGTCTATGTTTATACCAATTTTCAGCGTTCTAGCTTTTATGGTTTCTGAGATATATGGAAAAATAAACGAAAATTCAAAAATTGATAACCCCTGATTAAAACATAAATTCAAAATTCTGAGTATAAAAGTTTTGTAGGTCTATAACTGTTTATATATTCTGAAATTTTGGGCTCTGTAAATTGAGCGGATCGAAAGTTATATGGGGGGGGGGACACACAGACACACGAAATGTTCTACTCCGAATTCTGAGTAAATCCGTATATGGAACATATATGCTGCGAAGCCTCTAAATTGGTGTTTTTTGACTTCAAAGTTGGAAAAGCCGTGAAAAAAGTAGACCCTGCATACAAAATGTTCCTTCATACACGCATCTTGGATTTAAACTGCCTCTTCCTTCAATATAATTTCATTCTCTTGAACGAATCGACAGTTGGATGATACAGATACCTAGTCAGCTCAATGAAAGTATGACTATAAAGAATTATGGTGAAACACCGGAATTTCACTCGCCCGGCCGTCAGTATAATGTTCTGTGGTCAGTGGTCAGTACAGTCATAGGGCCGGTATTTCAGACGGCCCTTAGGAGTTTAACTCAGGTTTAACAAAAATATTGCGTATTTCAGTACCTACCTAATCTTCCCTTAAATACGTCACTAAACGACAAATATTTAACTCAACGTTTCTGGCGGATCGCGTGTCTTAATCTTGAGTTAAGTATTGTTTCTAGACTTTTTTCGCCAGGTGGCGTACTAATCGCCGCACGCTTTAATGTTTTATTTCATTTTATACTACAAATAACTATGCATAATAATTATAATCATGATTTATTTTTGTTGTTAAAATAAAAGACTTGATATAGAAGTGGTTCATGTATTTAATATTTATTTTCTTTTTTACATAATCTGGTCTTGCCGCTTTTCGTCACCTAAGTGTTGAATACATAAAGGAAAAGTTCTTTATATGATGCATCAGAGGTAGATTGCAAATAGAAGAACTTATTACTCACATGAGATTTATTTTTGAAACAATAAGAACTTTTATAAAATCTATATATTTATAAATGGATGTACGTATATTTGTTTGTTTGTTTGTATGTACATATGTCTGTCTGTCTGTTTGTTTGTTTGCTTGTTTGTATGTGGCCGATGGACTCCCAAACCAACCATCCGATTGCGATGAAACTTTGGGAATTTGTTCAGCTCATTCCGGAGAAGGTTTATGCACAATAATTTATTTATTTATTTATTTATTCGATGTCACACAAAAAAAATGAAAAAAAAGTTTCGTATAATACTAAGTGGGTTTGTTCAGCGCGCAAACGAGAAGGTTTAAAAATTTAACTTCCGGCAAAAAAGTAATTGAAAAATTATCTATTAACATTTAAATAAATCAAGGATCGATTAAATAAAGAAATAAAAATAAAAAAATACCATATAAATAAATAAATCAACGATCGAATAAATAAATGAATACATAAATCAGAAAATAATAAAAAAAATCCTATATACCCATATATAAAATGGTATATTATATAAAACTGGTATAATGCCAAAGGTTCACGTATATTTGTTAGAATAATTAAATAAAATTATAAATGAATGAAAGAATAGGGAAGGAAGGGACTGTGGGGATGTAAGGGAAAAGAATACGGAATTATAATTAGCGAATCTAGATATGAATGTTAAATAATAAAAAGGAAACATACCTATCAACCATTATTGTATATTTGGATTTATATAATTAAACAGGCAGGACAACGTCTGCCGGGTTTTACTAGTATTATAATTATATAAAACTTAATGTACCGGGTGTCGACCGAGGCGGGATCAACGCGAATGAAATCGATTCCTTTACTCGTTGTCTACCGGGTGACCAGCTTTGAATATTCAAAGGGCGGATACTAATTATTTAATGACACTACACCCTTGGTCACCAGTAAAATTCTTCCTCCAACCTCTACTTTCATTAATTCGTTGCGACCCTCCTGTTTGGCACGTCTAGAAGTTGGGATGCATTTCTAAAAAAATCGTCATCCCATCACAGCCTCGGTCTCGCGACATTTCTTTTTGTTTTATCAGAAAGTATTTTTAAAAATGTAGGTACCACAAAATGAATTCTGAAAATATTAATAGTATAAAGAAAAAAATTTTTTTTTCACAGGCAGCTCGGGAACTTCAAGACAATTGAAAACCATAAAATAAAAGAAAATATAAAAGTTGATCGAGTTTATAATGGCAGTTAATGTTATGGTGTGTCTGTACGTTTTCATACTTTCATCACAGTTGTCAACAGACGCTGATGGCAAAAAACTGGAACAAGCCAATATTGGACACGTCGTAGGGAATCCTAATAGTAACGTATGGGTAAGTTTCCATTTGTTTTATTAGAAAGATAAACATGTTGTTAGAGCACAATCACTGAGTAATGAATAAAATAAATATGTAGTAGGTAAGTGCAAAATCTACCTCAGGGGACTCACGGGTATAGCGAACCCAGGGTACCCGAGCTAAGCATTCATCTTATCCCTCTTCCACGTCATAGATAATGCTCTCCCATACCAGATCTCCCACATCTCCACAACCTCATATATCCACACAATCCCAGCTCAAGCCAAGGTGTTAGGCGACCCGTGCATATGGCTGAATGGTACTAGAGCTAGACGGTGCCGCCGCTAAGGGAGCTTCCAGGATACCAGGCGACCTCCTGGAATAACAAGCCTTACTGTATCATTCGGGGCTCTGATGTATTCAATCCCCATTTTCCTATATACTCGTGGTAACAAAATGAGAAAGTATAAAAACAAAAAACACACCACAAACAGCGGGTCAACACCGCAACGAAACAGGCTGGTCTCCAGAAGCTTGGAATACCTACCTGCTTTCTGAGAAATTCTCAGATGCAGGTAACACAGCAATCTAGTTCAATGGAGCACAGCCTCTAGAAACCTGAGATACCTACCTGGTCTCTAGAAATACTTCATAAGCAGGTAAACCTGCAGTCAATGGATCAATGGATCACAGCCTCCAGAAACCCGAGACATTCATCTGTTCTCTGGGAATACCCCAGAAGTAGGTTATCTCGCAGTCTGGGTCAATGGAGTATAGCCTCCAGAAACCGAGGCATACGACTCTGCCACCTCCGAGCATACCCGGAGGCTTGGATGATCCACGGAAAAGAGGCCTCAGTGGAGCCGGGACATAGTGGTATCTCCGCTTCCTTGCTGAAGGAATAACACTTCATGAAGCAAGGAAGAAGGCACTTGAGAGGAAGCCGGGATATCCTCAGCCTACTCGAGGTGCAAAAGGAGTGGCTGATAAACACGGTCACTAATCTGAGAAAGTGGGAAGGAGTAGAACTGGCGGTGTATCCTGGGGAAAAAAATCCCAAGGCGCAAAGTGCCACAATATTCATCCCCAAGTGCTCTACGATGAACACTCAATGAAGGGCTAGGTTAGGTTTTTTATATATTTTCCTCAAAATGCAGGTTATTTTACTGTCAATATTCTTCTTCTTCTTCTCCTGCTTTAGTTAGGACTGTGTCCTGTTATTCTCTTGTGAAGTGGACGTCCAGCTATCCTTCCATCATTTGGGTGGTCTTCCAGGGGGTCTGCCATTTGTTATCTCCCCATCCGCTGCCATCCCTACCACTCGATCCGAACCCGCTCTCCCCACATGATCTCTCCAGAATCGTCTTCGTGTTCTTCCCCATCGCACAACATCTTCGACATCACAGATTCTTCTTATCTCCGAGTTCCTTACTCTGTCAAGAAGTGTTACGCCTGCGATGGGTCGCCGAGTCTTCATCTCAGTGGTTCTTAGGAGGTTTTTTGTTCTGGCGGTGTCAGCTCTTGTTTCAATGCCGTATGTCATATTCTTCTGTATGCCGTATTCATATACTGTAAATATTATTTTTTATAATTATTGTTTTCGGTAAATATAGACAATTTGACATGACCCAAGTAGAGTGAAAGACATAATTATTGCATTATTTTTATTTTTAGAATCTGGGTAAAAATACCCCCATAGTTTTCGTAATACTAGTTGCATGTAACACATGAGATCCAACTGTCGATAGCGATAGTATTTATAGTTGAAGAATAAGTACCAAACTATAAACCCATAAATACAAATTATTTAATATTTTAAGATATTTGGTTTTCTATACAACACATGTACCTAGGTATGTATGTCGAGATATGATAGTATAGAGGTCAGGTATCCTTTGATCCTACCCAGAATATGAAAACAGCATGATGGTATGTATGTATGTTTGGAGATTAGTATCAAACTATTAAGTCTTCTTAGATATTGCCATACAAATTGTATGAAACAATGTCGTCACTAAATTCAATTTTTATAAAAAATTGTTAAAAAAATTGAGATGTGCTAATACAATGTTAATATTTTTTATAGAAAATTAAATTATCTAGTTGGGGTGTTTCGGCTTTTTTCAATATTTTTAAAAAAAATGGAAATATACGCAGTTAAACTCATAAATTTCATAAAAAAATATTTTTCGTAATAAAAAATGTTTGAGGAACCCTGGAATTTTTTTGAAAAAAACTCATTTGAGATTTTGTATTTGTCTATGTTTATACCAATTTTCAGCGTTCTAGCCTTTATGGTTTCTGAGATATATGGAAAAATTAACCAAAAATTCAAAAGTTGATAACCCCTGACTGAAACAAAAATTCACAATTTTGAGTATAAAAGTTTTGTAAGCTTATAATTGTTTATATATTCTGAAATTTTGGGCTCTGTAAATTGATCGGATCAAAAGTTATAAGGGACGGACGGACACACAGACACACAAAACTCACATAAAATGTTCTACTCCGAATTCTGAGTAAATCCATGTATGGGAATATATATGCTGCGAAGCCTCTAAGTTGGTATTTTTAGCATGCAAAAAGTCCACTACGCCATACAAAATGTTCCTTCGTACACGCATCTTGGATTTTAACTGCCTCTTCCTTCAATAGAATTTCATTCTCTTGAACGAATCGACAGTTGGATGACCATACACACATACATACAATTTTATACCATACAAAACACGTACTGCACTATCGTAAGTTTATTGATAATTTGTTTTATTTTTCAGATTCCAATCGAACATTTGCAGAAAATAAATGAAATAGATAGTGTTTATAAATTTGCTGACGAATTTATAAAAAACAAAGAAAAATTTTATGAAGACTTCCCTAAGATCCGACTATCCAGTATGTGTTCAACTATTTTTGTGCAGTTTATATTATTTTATGTAGTTTCTAGCTGGTATTTTAAGATCGCCCATTGTTATATGTAATCACTCTCTATCAATTGAAGTCGAAAAACACCAACTTTATCTTGACACACATTCATCGCCAATCATATATCGTATTATACATATTCGTCTTTTATTCACACTTCTAACATAATCGTCTTTCAAAATACCGTACACATGGACATACCATCCCTTCCTTAGGCGGCCCCGACCTCTCATTCCATTCCTGTCCGCAATGTATATTTTCTTCGTCAGGCGTTTCTCATTCATTCTCCCCAAGTGGCCAAACCATCTCAATGTGTTCACTTTCATTCTATTAATGACATCTTGCTTTATCTTACATTCTTTCCTTATGTCCTCATTTCTCACCCTGTCATACATCGTTCTATTAAAGATTCTTCTTAGCGATCTCATTTCAACTGCATTTATTCTGCTTTCGTGCGACTTCTGCCATGTCCAGGTTTCACTTGCATACGTCAAGCTTGGCACTAAGATAGCGTTATAAATGGCAACTTTAGCATCCTTTGATATTTCCTCCATTTACTCTGTTTCCTGCCATATAACTCTTCTTTAGATCTCCTTATCAATTGATCCATTGCGCTGAAACATGTTTCCCAGATAGACATATTCGTCGACTTGCTCGAGCCATTCGTTCTCTACTTTTATTTGTCACGCTGTTCTGCATTCACTCTTTTCAAACACCATAACCTTTGATTTGCTGGCATTCATCCTCAGTCCGTTCTTTATGCATCCTTCATATACCATACTTACAAGTTACAAGATACTCTTCCAAACTTTCTGCTAACAGAACTTTATCGTCTGCATACATCAAATCTCGCACCATTACAGTACTCAATTTCAGACCCTTGCTTTCAGATCCTTAAGGCCTCTTATGCAGAAATCAATATACAGGTTGAAGAGCCATGGAGATAGCACGCACCCTTGTCTCACGCCATTATTTATAGCGAACCACGTTGTCACTGTGTCGTTGACACGAAAACATGATTCGCTGTTATATAAATGACGCGATTGCGCGTATCAGCTTGCTCTTCACTCCATACACTGCTAGTACATCCCATAATTTTTCTCTAACAACTTTATCATAAGCCTTTTCTAGGTCTATGCACAGAAAATTTTCTGGTTATTATCCAGAACCTTTCCTGTGACCATACGCAGATAAAAAAATTGGTCTATACATCCTCTGCCGCCCACAAACGCACCTTGGACACCCCATATCTTGCTTTCTGTAATCTTTCGCACTATTTGATCTAAAATCCTTGCATAAATCTTACCAACTGAGCTTGACAAACTTATGGCTCTATAGTTTTGTAGTCGAGCTTCAAGCCTTTGCCTTTATACAAAGGTACCACGACTGCATTTCTCCAGTCCGAAGGAGTGCGTCCTGCTTCCCAACACATGTTGAAAAGAGAGAGACACCACTCCGACGTCTGCTCACCGCCATGTTTTATAAGTTCAGCTGATACACTATCATACTTCTAAAATATTCACTAAATTTAATATTCTTTCCATTATTCGTCCTTGCGACGCTTTCACAATTCCATTATTCCTTTTCGCTACGCCTTTCCAGAACATTTTCATGTTTCCAGGAAAGTCGTTGGCTATTATCAGGCTTTCTTTCTCTTTCATACCATATTTTTATCTTTTCACGGTGTCTTGCATAATTTATAGTTTTATTTTGCTCTTGCTTCACTATCCGATCCTTTCGCAGCTATTAATGTCATCCATGTTTTTTCTTTTCACTCACAGCTATCTTAACTCTCTCATTCAACCATGCGTCGCCTTTCTTTCCACCTCTTCTAGCAATACCACGGACATTCTTCGCTGTCTCACATTCGATCTCTTTCAGGGTCATCCATGCTTCCTCGATATTTTCTCTACTGTTTATTGCTTTAAGAAGTTCGTATCTGGTCTCTTTTGCATACTGGTTTCTTACACTCTCATCTTGCAACCTTTCTACTTTGGTACGCTTCCGTGGCTAACTTCGGTGTGTTTTGGAGCGCCAGCCAGTGAACAGCTCAATTCTTGATATCACCAAGTAGTATTCTGTCTCCAGCTCAGCGTCCCTATACACTCTAGTATCCACTGTCGCTTTCCTTAGTGCGGCGTCAACACTTACATAATCAATTATCGACCTTTCATTCCCTCTTTCCCATGTATAGGTACCTACTGGTGAAGCCTTTCGTGGCTGAATACTGAATTCGCCACAAACAGGTTCCCTTCCGTGCACACTTCCAGTAGTCTCTTTCCATTGTCATTCACTCAAGTGTCGCCGCGGGGTCCAAGGACAGATTCAAAATCTTTCCTACGGACACCCACCCATCCATTTAGATCTCCAGCCAGAATTACTCTTTCACTAGGTATCGTTTTTCTCGTTCATTATTTCGATCACACTATTCCAAAAATCATCCTTTTCAGTTTCACTGTCGGAGTTCCCAGGTGCATATCCTACTATTAGGAAAACGCCACATCAGCCTAGAACTACTCAGCATACTTGTTTAAATATTTTTATTTCATTATTTTTGTCATAAGTAAACTAACCATTGTCACTTTCCCTAAAGTTTTTCTCTTTCACAATTACTTATTATTAATTTTAAACTAAGGTTTTTTCTCAAAAGTTTTAATTTTTTTTAGGCTAGGGATATTTTTACGACTCAACCATAGATAAATTCTTATCATTCTTTCCATACCCATAGAAAACGCAGATAAATCAAGTTATAAAAATATTTACCTTTGTTTATACTTTGTAATAATAGTAGATCTCGATGAAAAAATGATTTATAAAATTAAGTAAATGTAATAAGATGCCAATATTATTTATTTTTTCTTCAAGTTGGTTTCCGTGATGCATTTTTATGACCATTGAAAAAATGACAAAGGTAAATATTTTTGTATTTTGATTTATCTGCGCTTTCTATGCTTATAAATTACCTAAAAACATAGACGACGTCAGAAAATTTGTCGTGTAAATAGACACTTTTTGGCGGGAAAACGCTTTTCCCGCTTTTCCGGTCGTAAAAATAGTGGCATCGTTTTTTTTTTTAAATATGAAAAACACATTTATAACTTATTTTTATAAGATAAAAATAATTCCATTATCTGAACTAAGATAATTTGATAACGACATTTTTAAATTAAAACAGCAATCGGTGTAAATATTTAGATTCATGCATGGCTTAAAGTATTGTATACCTAATTCAACACTGGGTGCTTTCTTTGGGCACTAGTTCGTAACCGTCCGTTTCACTTACCTACATTTAAAAAAGATAACGAAGAAACAATTGCTGATAATATTATTTCAAATAGTTTACGCGCGGTGAATTGGCCACTCGGTCATCGGCCCCAGTCAATTGTCCACACGGTGAATTTTCCACTCGGTCATCGGCACCAGTCAATTGTCCACACGGTGAATTTTCCACTCGGTCATCGGTCCCAGTCAATTGTCCACACGGTGAATTTTCAACTCGGTCATCGGTCCCAGTCAATTGTCCACTCGGTCATCGGCCCCGGTCAATTGTCCACACGATGAATTTTCCACTCGGTCCCGGTCAATCGACCACTCGATCATCGGCTCCGGTCAACTATCCACATGATGAATTTTCCACTCGGTCATCGATCCCGGTCAATTGTTCACTCGGTCATCGGCCCCGGTCAACTGTCCACACGCTGAATTTTTCACCCGGTCATCGATCCCAGCTAATTGTCCACTCGATCATCGGTCCCGGTCAATTATCCACACGGTGAATTTTCCATTCGGTCAATTGTCCACTCGGTCATCGGTCCCGGTCAATTGTCCACACGGTGAATTGATCATTCGGTGTAACGTTCTTACGGCTAATTGTCCACGGTCAATCGGCAACAGACAATAATTATTGTCCGGACACGGGTTATATATTTTAAATTGTTCACCTTGTAATAAATAAATTTGTAAAAAAATGCGCCATAAACTTAAAGTATTGATAAAGTGTATATTATAATATTTAAAGTATTGATAAAGTGTATATTATAATATTTAATGTATTGATAAAGTGTATATTATAATATTTAATGTATTGATAAAGTGTATATTATAATATTTAATGTATTGATAAAGTGTATATTATAATATTTAATGTATTGATAAAGTGTATATTATAATATTTAAAGTATTGATAAAGTGTATATTATAATATTTAATGTATTGATAAAGTGTATATTATAATATTTAATGTATTGATAAAGTGTATATTATAATATTTAATGTATTGATAAAGTGTATATTATAATATTTAATGTATTGATAAAGTGTATATTATAATATTTAATGTATTGATAAAGTGTATATTATAATATTTAATGTATTGATAAAGTGTATATTATAATATTTAATGTATTGATAAAGTGTATATTATAATATTTAAAGTATTGATAAAGTGTATATTATAATATTTAATGTATTGATAAAGTGTATATTATAATATTTAATGTATTGATAAAGTGTATATTATAATATTTAATGTATTGATAAAGTGTATATTATAATATTTAATGTATTGATAAAGTGTATATTATAATATTTAATGTATTGATAAAGTGTATATTATAATATTTAATGTATTGATAAAGTGTATATTATAATATTTAATGTATTGATAAAGTGTATATTATAATATTTAATGTATTGATAAAGTGTATATTATAATATTTAATGTATTGATAAAGTGTATATTATAATATTTAATGTATTGATAAAGTGTATATTATAATATTTAATGTATTGATAAAGTGTATATTATAATATTTAATGTATTGATAAAGTGTATATTATAATATTTAATGTATTGATAAAGTGTATATTATAATATTTAATGTATTGATAAAGTGTATATTATAATATTTAATGTATTGATAAAGTGTATATTATAATATTTAATGTATTGATAAAGTGTATATTATAATATTTAAAGTATTGATAAATTGTATATTATAATATTTAAAAATATAAAATGGTCGTGTGTGTGATTTTTAAAAAAAAATGTTTTTTGTGAAAAATATAAGTAATTGTGATTTTTGAATTATTTAATAAATCTTTTCTACTTCCAGATCGTTTCATTGGAGAACATGAAAACGCCGCAGACCTTGCAGGTTTGTATATATTATATTTTATACGACATATCACGTGGGGTGGATCAACCGAAGCAGGACGGTAGGGGTACCTATCGATTTAAATCCCCATGTATGTTCATCGTTATTGGGTGGTTCAAAAGTAATTTAGACTTTTGTGAAATTTGAATAAAAATCGGATTTCAGACTAAACATCATCACTTCTAAACTATAAGTTATACGATCATGATTTTTTCGGAGAATAGTTCAATAGTGATGTTTAACAATACCGCTGTTATCAACACCAAAAAACTAAAAATACTCTTTTTTTAGCAATTTTCAATTTCCCTCTAACTTTAAGGGCTCCAAAAAATCACATGCTTAAGTTAATTTTTCTACAAGTTATCTTAAAAAACTACAACCATTCATAGACAGTGAATTTCATTCTGCTTGTGTTACAGGATCATGTTGAAAAGTTCAATTAAATTGTAGGAGTACCTACTAGATAAATATTTAAGATTTTTTTAAGACAAAGACCCTATTTTTTAATCGAAGACCCTATTTTTTAATCCATTGTATCGCATGTGCCGTATTTACAATAGTCACAGCAACTCCAACATAGTTGATATCTTCTGCAACACAAGAGAGGTATTTAAAAATAGAATGCTATTGATTCTGAGTAGAGAGGAGAATTTCTGTTGATGTGCTGTTTATAAGGTCATGTTTCATCGCTTTTTATTGTTATATGCACAATTTTCATTACTTTTTATTGTTGTATATATGCTTCTTTATATTTACTTTTTATTGTTGCATATATATGATATGCTTCTTTATGTTTTTATAGGTTTTGTATAATTATGTCTTATTTTTAAAGTTTTTTTATTACTGTTTTTATCTCGGATGCTTTAATATGTTTTTGTGAAATATTTATGAACTTCGCATGTTGTGTTCACTTCCAATTGGATATTGACATTGTATAAAACTAGTTGCATGTAACACATGAGATCCAACTGTCGATAGCGATAGTACGTATAGTTGAAGAATAAGTACCAAACTATAAACCCATAAATACAAATTATTAAATATTTTAAGATATTTGGTTTTCTATACAACCATGTACCTAGGTATGTATGTCAAGATAGGATAGTACGGAGGTCAGTCCTTTGATTCTACCCAGAATATGAAAACAGCATGATGGTATGTATGTATGTTTGGAGATTAGTATCAAACAATTAAGTCTTCATAGATATTGTGTGTAAGCTACCACCATACAAATTGTATGAAGCAATGTCGTCACTAAATTCAATTTTTATAAAAATTGTTAGAAAAAATTTGAGATGTGCTAATACAATTTAATATTTATTATAGAAAATAAATTATCTAGTTGGGGTGTTTCGGCTTTTTTTGATATTTTTAAATGGAAATATTGGCAGTTAAACTCATAAATTTATCATAAAAAAAATATTTTTCTTAATAAAAAATGTTTGAGAAACACTGGAATTTTTTCAAAAAAACTAATTTGAGATTTTGTATTTGTCTAGGTTTATACCAAATTTTAGCATTCTAGCTTTTATGGTTTCTGAGATAAATGGAAAAATAAATCAAAATTTCAAAAGTTGAAAACCTCTGACTGAAACAAAAATTTACAATTCTGAGTATAAAAGTTTTGTAGGCCTATAACTGTTTATATATTCTGAAAATTTGGGCTCTGTAAATTGAGCGAATCAAAAGTTATAAGGGGGGGGGACACACCACACACACACACACACACACACACACACACACACACACACACACACACAGACACACACACACACAAAACTCACATAAAATGTTCTACTCCGAATTCTGAGTAAATCCATGTATGGGAACATATATGCTGCGAGGCCTCTAGTTCGTGTTATTAGCATGCAAAAAGTCCACTGCACCATACAAAATTTTCCTTCGTACACGCATCTTGGCTTAATAATGTCGATTCATTAAGAGAATTGAATTCTCATGAACGAATCGACAGTTGGATTATTAAGATATAGGTACTTTCTTGTTGCGATTGTCAATGTCTGTAAGTGTCCCAAATAAAATAAAATAAAAATAAAATAAGACTTGTTTAATGGATGATAAACATTGTTTTTAAATTATTTGTTGTATTTAAGTGTATTTATTGCTATACTTTTTTTTCATATTAAGAACTAAAACAATAAATTATGTTTTTTTTATTATTTGTAAGATTTTTTTTTATAAATTGGGTGCTGACTCACAGCGGTGTTGTTTTACATTAAGGATCACTATTGAACTATTATAAGAAAAAAATCATGATGGTAGACCTAATAGTGTAGCTACAGTGATGTAGTTTTGTCTTTTAATTGAATCTCTAACTATCCGTTTTTTATTCAAATTTCACAAAAGTCTAAATAACTTTTGAACCTCCCAGTATCGCTGAGCATACATGGGAGTTAAATCGATAGGTATTAAGGTCCCCTCTCGCCCTGGTTCGGATGATCCACCCCTCATGATACACCGTGTATTTAGTCTTATACAAATATTTCAATAAATTCAAAAATAACAAGATCTGCAAATATTAGAAACAAATATTTGAAATTTTGTATTTGTCTATGTTCATACCAATTTTCAGCATTCTAGTTTTTATAGTTTCTGAGATATATGAAAAAATAAAGTAAAAATTAAAAAGTTGATAACCCCTGACTGAAATAAAAATTCAAAATTCTGAGTATAAAAGTTTTGAAAAAGAATGAGTATTTTAGTTTATATGTCAAATTAAGAGCAACTTCTCACCAATAGTAAAGTAAATAAAATTTTTCTTTTTCATCAGCTAAGCCCATTTGTTCACCAGAATTGACGTATGTAAAATTAAATGTCAAAGAACCAAGGACAGACAGAATGTACATGCCGACGTGCACAAGGATAAAGAAATGTGGTGGATGTTGTCTTCCTCCCACTGTTTGTAAACCAAAATCTGTGAATACAATCAAACTATCGGTAAGTTTTATTTATAAAGTCAAGTGTAAGTAAATACAAGTTAGAAAAATAAACACCTATCCAAATTTTATGTTACTATGTATAAGTATGGTTCCCTTTTAAATGTATATCGTAAAATTACTATTACAAATCAAACATATCTACCACCATTAAGAAGATCGTAGATCCATATGCCTAGTGTGGCATTGCAGATTCAATAATTATTGTAATGTCTATCAGTGTATATTTAAATAAACAAATAAACAAAATCTAGACACTTGAGCATGTCAGTTACAGTTATGAGTATGACATAAAAAACATATTTTCAAAAAACATCCATGTTATTTTTATTGACAATAACATCTCAATAGAGACAAAGTTGGACACCTTCAGGGCTTACGTCCTGTCATCGGCTTGTTTACGTGATAACTTTATGCGCTTGCGCAACGTTCACCAATTATGCCTT
Source organism: Molanna angustata (assembly GCA_963576475.1). Classification (NCBI taxonomy): domain Eukaryota; kingdom Metazoa; phylum Arthropoda; class Insecta; order Trichoptera; family Molannidae; genus Molanna; species Molanna angustata. The sequence continues at coordinate 19,046,756 of OY754988.1, read as the reverse complement.
TATTGAGTTCCCTTATCAATGCAATTTTTGAAAGTTCTATATATTTGAATAATGTGTAAACAATTCACCTGAATAATACGAAATTATACTATTGCCATCTGTGAAGTAACGAAGAAACCTTTTTTGTAACGCCATCTATTGTGAAATTAGTTTATTTGTAAACAATGAAAGCAACAGTCCTTATGAATGAGGTGATGCCTGAGTTCCTGGTTCTTCTATAATATCCCAACTTTGTCTCTATTGAGATGTGTTATTGTCAATAAAAATATCATTTGACTCCCGACAAGGAGAAAAATCCAATGTTTGCGTATATGCAATTAAAAAATATATTCGATCCATGTTATATTTTTTTTATTAATCTTTTAATATCTCAATAGAGACGAAGCTGGAAGGCAATTACAAGTAGCCTAAGATATTATCTATCTATAGACAAAAAATAAACAAAATTTGCGACTTAGGCCACATGTAAATAATTACCACACCATTGACTCCCGACAGGGAAAAAAATCCAATGTTTACGTATGATAAATAATTTAACATTTCGTTAGCACAGCAAATGTTAGGGCAATGAAGTACGTCATCACTTATCTTTCAAAGCTGGAATTTTTAAGTAACATTGTATATTTATACAATTTACTGTGGGTACAACTTAACACTAAGACGACCAAAGAAACATCGTATATTCATACAATTTACTGTGGGTACAACTTAACACTAAGACGAGCAAAGAAACATCGTATATTCATACAATTTGCTGTAGGTACAACTTAACACTGAGATGAGCAAAGTAACATTGTATATTCATACAATTTAATGTACAACTTAACACTGAGACAAGCAAAGTAACATTGTATATTCATACAATTTACTGTAGGTACAACTAACACTGAGACGAGCAAAGTAACATTGTATATTCATACAATTTACTGTACAAATTAACACTGAGACAAGCAAAGTAACATTGTATATTCATATAATTTACTGCAGGTACAACTTAACACTGAGACGAGCAAAGTTACATTGTATATTCATATAATTTACTGTACAACTTAACACTGAGACGAGCAAAGCTCTTTGATAGCCTGTATTCATGATTATGGTGGTATGAGTGTTAATTAAGTTTCTTTGTACAAACAGCAGAGCTTCATATATTATAATGTATACTATTGTTATATTATATTATTATGATGAGTGTTCCTTGCTGTTATGAATATACGCTAAGTAGAGTGAGTTAGTATGTTTACCCAATTCTTTAAAAAAACTTTGACATGGATCACTCGGACCTCGACTCATACGAGCTTCGATTGGTAGTATTCCATTCTAGATATTCTTATAGAGTCGGCTCCTCTTCCCCAAAACGAAACAACATAGCACATGAAAAATATGCAGATTATGCAATTTGCACATTATAAATCTGTTTTATTTTCCTTAATACAGCAGTCTTGTGAATAATGCTTCAATATTGGGTTTCCATTGCAATTTTTTTTTAACTGTTACACCAAGAAACTTTCAGTCATTAACAAATTTATCTGACTCTCAAACAGAGCCTCAAACATTGGGTCTTCCTGAAAAGAATTCTTAAAAGAGAAGCGAATTGCATTATCCTTTGTCACATTTAATATTAAATTATTGTCACCGAATCAACCCTTCACCCCATCCAGAAATCATCATCCATCTTAGTGAAAATCCCCCATCCCCATCTTAGTAAAACTCCCCATTCATCTTAGTGAAAATCCCCATCCCCATTCATCTTAGTGATTCTCCCCAACCCCATCCATCTAAGTGATTCTCCTCAACCCCATCCATCTAAGTGAAACTCCCCAACCCCATTCATCTTAGAGAAAATTCCCAACCCCATTCATCTTAAAGAAAATTCCCATTCATCTTAGTGAAACTCCCCGACCTCATTCATCTTAGTGAAACTCTCCGACCCCATTCATCTTAGTGAAAATCCCCTACCCAATTCATCTTAGTGAAACTTCCCATCCCCATCCCAACTGAGTTTTTTTTTTTCTTATAAAAAAATGAATATGTCCTTGTTAAACAAGTACATATACATCTTCCTACGTTCCCTAAAATAAGCATGTATATGCTTGTGCTATAGGTGAACAAAATCGGTCGAAGCAGGATTCGAGCTCGCGACCACTGGATTACTAGCCCAGCGCGCTAACCGCTCTGCCATCGACCCATCGGATTGGATTTGAGAATTTGATGTATATTAACAAATTTTTAAACATGCTTTTCTTAAATACATTTTCAGACAATTGAGCTTACTATTGATTACAGCTACGTTACATATCACAATTTCACATTGGAGGAACATGTTTCATGTGATTGTATACATGACAGAAGTTTCAAAGAAAAGGTAGGAACTATGTCAAATACATTAAAGAATAAAATGAAGGATGGTTTTATATTTGTCACTTGAAGTTGGAGTGAGCCTGTGTGTGTGTGTGTGTGTGTGTTAAACAGTGTGTTTCTAAAAATAATACCATAAGTATTTTCATCATTTTTGTATAGTGAATGTACGTCACACAAAATTACAAATCAGCATAATTTCTCCATAAAAAAATTATTAAAAATATACTTTTTACAGTATTTTTTTAAATTGCTCAATAGCAATAAAAAACCTTTTATGTGCTTAAAGAGAGCATAAAATCAAAATTAATGACCGGAAACAAAATCACTTCAAGACAGGTTAGTTCTTGAAATGCTAAAATTCAACAAATTTTGATTTTCCCATAATTTAAATTACTTATAAACCCTTTTCAAAGCTCACTATAGTTAAACCTTACTAACACATAACGTGTATTAGGCAGTTTTACATCTACAACCGCACTGCGATTATACTCTCTTTATCATTGTTCTCGGGTGTTTCGTAAGAGCCGGGTAATCGAAAATACAACAGGCAACAATAACATCTCACATAGTTCAGCAATGAGGTTCACCATCACACATTCTGAATATAGTGTTTCGGGTGTCCCGTAAGAGCCGGGTAATAGAAAATACAACAGGCAACAATAACATCTCACATAGTTCAGCAATGAGGTTCACCATCACACATTCTGAATATAGTGTTTCGGGTGTCCCGTAAGAGCCGGGTAATAGAAAATACAACAGGCAACAATAACATCTCACATAGTTCAGCAATGAGGTTCACCATCACACATTCTGAATATAGTGTTTCGGGTGTCCCGTAAGAGCCGGGTAATAGAAAATACAACAGGCAACAATAACATCTCACATAGTTCAGCAATGAGGTTCACCATCACACATTCTGAATGTAGTGTTTCGGGTGTCCCGTAAGAGCCGGGTAATAGAAAATACAACAGGCAACAATAACATCTCACATAGTTCAGCAATGAGATTCACCATCACACATTCTGAATGTAGTGTTTCGGGTGTCCCGTAAGAACCGATTTCTGATATAATGCACGGGGGCATTTAAAATAAACAAGTTGTGATTTTTTAAATGGTAATTTTTTCTGTACTTTTTTGTATTTCTCTTTATTTTCATGAATGTTTCCCAGCAAAAAAATATTTTCCATTATTTTTTATTTAATTATTTTAATCAATTTGCACACATTGCATGATAAGTGCACAATGACAGGTTTATTAATATCTTCCAACCAATCATATTCATTTGGTGAGGTAAATTGTATGTATGATATGTACCAATTTATCTGAATAAAATAATAGAAAAAAAAATCAAACAACAAGATAAGTAATAAAAAGGAGGAGCAGGAAAGGAGCGGACAAAGATATGATAAGGAGACAAATTAATTTAAGTGTTATGTGTAAGGAAATGATTCCTCAGATATCTTTTGAAAGGGGGTAGTGTTAATGAAACTCAAATTCAATAAAAATCATTAAAATTGGTTATGTGTTATATACAGGGAGCCCGAGAAAGTACACTCAAGCGGAAGTCTAGAGCTAGAGCACACCTGGGGGTACTAGAATACCCTTATTATATTTCGCGAGTTTTTGTAGATTTTGAGTTATCATTTTTTTCAAACCTTGTCTAACAAGACATTATTGGTCACAGAGACATAAATTATCGAGATACATGATAGCTTTTTTTTTTCAAAATAGGTGAATTTCGGCCCACAATTGTACTTGAAGACACAATTACAATTGTGGGCCAAAATCTGATACCATCGCGCCATAAATAAATGTTGAATCTCAAAATTAGTTACAATTCCACATTTTTGAAAATTTTGATTTAATGATAATACTTATTTACCGAAAAAGTTTCGTTCTATTTTTTTCAAAAACTTGACAATTCCATCAACTATTTATCCTATAAATTTCATTGATTATCTCTAGGACGTCATACTGAAAAAATGTTCCAAAACACAAATGGCGATAACTCACGAAGAGAAATTTTGATAAAGCTCCGTACAAAATGTATGCGGTAAAATTTCACAGTCATTTTCACGAATTTTGTATGGAGCTTTAACAAAATTTCTCAACGTGAGTTATGAGAAATCATGCAGGCTGTGCACAGTGCAAATTTGTTTTTTTTCTTAGTTTAATGTGCAAACCGCCCCCTCCAAAGCAAAAATATCAAGTTATTAGCAGGAAACTGTGCTTGTAAATAATTACTGCCAAATGGCAGTTACTTCCAACTAACCAGTATTCCTAGCCCAGAGGAGAAGGCTTTCTTTTATTCTTTTCAGAGGCTTTCTAATAACTATAAAGAAATCATCATTTTTATTTAATCAAGAAAAATAATTTTGTTCATTTTATTGTAGGATAAATTAGAAATTGAGGAAAATGAGGAAGAATCCCCGACAACTATGGAGCAAAATACAGCAAAACATAAAGTAAACTTTCATCCTGTTCCAATAATAAAGCCTATTACAACTAATATTGGAGAATCCTTTCATCCTACTCCAATGATGCAGTCTTTTACTACAAACACTGGAATAACCTTTCATCGTACTACAACGGGGCTGTTTAAAGCACCCGTTTTATTGGATATAGTGGTTTTATTGTTTATATTTGTTGGACTTCAAATCTTTATGCGAACATGAAAAAATATGTCAGTCTCAATGTGAAGAAAATTATTGCAATGCTCAAATACCTGCTGAATTCAATACGACAAGAATCCAAACGCTAATTGGGTACAGTTTTCAACAATAACATGTAATTTAACAGTGGCCATAACTAACTGTGATAAATTGATATGTTGTGACTGTCGACTAAAGATAATTATTTAATTAAGGTAGAAAATGATTTTTTATCCCATGAGTACCAACATCTAGTACAGAGATGGGCCAACTTTTTGGTCATATTTAGGAATTCAAAAAAGAATATTTTAATCAAAATGAAAATTAATAAATGCCTGAGGTTAAGAAAATGTATAGAAAAGTTATGTATATTATTTCACTAGGTGACAACAAACATATGGATCTCAATGTGGTTTTAAATGGGTACACATCACAATTAATATTTAAGATAATGAAAGCTTCATATGTCGCAGTCAATACAAAAAGTACAATTTAATTTTTATTAAGTATAAAAAATATATTTTTATAAAAATAAAAATATAGGGTATGTCGGGGACATTGTCTTTGCCATTTATTTTTATTAAAATATTTTATTGTTTAGACATTTATCAAATTGTATTTTTATACTTTGTTTCTTTGTAATTGTACATATACTTTTTTATAAAATCTATGATTTTTTTATTTCACAAGACAACATTGTACAACAAATTACAAGATACATTACTGTCCGTCCATTATTTCCCAAACATTGGGTAGCAACCTACACAGCTACATAATTAGTGCTATTCTGGCATTTCTAACATTTTATGAAAATGATACAATCAGACTAATGGTAAGTTTAATTTATATAGTCGAGTGTATACAAGTTAGAAAAAATAAACACCTATCCAAATTTTATGTTACGTATGGTTCCTTTTTAAATGTATTTCATCAAATTAATATTACAAATCAAACATCTACCTAGCACCTTACTCTCCATTAAATAGTTAGGTTCTTAGTGTTATTGTATAAAGTATATTGTATATCCATCTAGAGACTTGATATCATATGTTCAAAATATATCCATGTTGTATTTTTATGACAATTTTTTTTTAACATCTCTAAAGAGACAAATTTAGAATATTTAAGGAGAACCGTGAAATCAAGGCACATACAGGGCTTACAACCTGTAATCATCGGTTAGTTTACGTGATCACTTAGGATAACGTTCACCAATTATGCCTTTTTATTGAGTTCCCTATCAATCTAATTAATTGACAGTTGTATATATTTTATTCATATACATTATTGGTCTTGAAAATAACCTCTTTTTACCATTGTTTTTACCCTAAGAAATCTAGCAAACCCTACTCTCCTGCAAATAAAAACTTTGTCTCCCGGTGGAGACTATTATTATATTTTTTATATTCCGTATTTTTTCCTTAGTAAAATAATTTATTTATATATTTTTTATTATTTTTTCCGTAGTAAAATAATTTATTTTGTTTAAATACCTATATAAGAATAATAAAAAAATATGAAATATCAACAGTTCAAATCCAATTTTATTACAATACAACACAAAATAAATGCGCAGAAAAAAGATATGCTGATAGTACCACACTAGCTTTTCCCATTCATTCTACTGCATTTCTCCATTCCTCCTTTGAAGTATAATCATCAAGACTATATATCACTTCAAGTTAGGATATTACGACGTCTCAATCTATTTAACTTTTTAAAAAAGACTAAAGCTGTTGTACCTGTCTAATAACTCTTAATTGACACTCCTTTCCCATCCTCTCTCACAACCCACAAATTTTTTTTGTCTCTTATGACATTGAACTGATGGCTATAGAGTATGAAAAACACTGGCAACCCTGAGGTTCTGGACTTCTGCACTGTAACCCAAAGCTACTGACTGTTCCATTCCGGCCATTTGGTGTGCACAAGTGCCATGACCTTAGGTTATTCTAAAAAAAATTGAGATATTATGAAAAACAACGATATTTTACTTTATATTTCGATGAAACAGCATTGAGAGAACACTATAAGGTAAGTGAATACATTTCTGGTAAAGTTGACACCCTAAAAAAACGTGCTAGTAGAATAAATAATGCAGTTGAAATGAGATTGCTAAGAGGAATTCGTAACAGAACGATGTACCTATGACACGTTAAGAAATGAGAACACAAGGAAAAAATATAAGATAACGAAGGATGTCTCTGAAGGAATGAAAAAGACCTCATTTTCAAAGCGTTAGTATTACTTTCATGCGTCTTCTGCCATGTCCATGTCTCAATTAAATACATTATTGTTGGAACGACAATTGTGTTGTGCACAGCGAGTTTTGAGAACTAAACAGTTGTAAGTTATTGCACTTATATACAGATATTAATAATATCAATATGAAATTGACGACACAGAATCTCCATGCACCATAGTACTCACAAAAACATCATAATGAAACTAATAGTAGCAAGGACCGTAGATCCGACAGGATACATGAAGAAGATGACCAAATCAGAAATTAACTCGCCGATTATAAATTTCTTTTTTTTTACTTTAGTATTTGCAAAACCAAGTCTGGACAACTGGCGAAACCAAAACCCTCACAATTACCCATATTATTATTAATTAAAAGGCAGGCAGCTTTTAGTGATGGTTCTGTATCATGTGCTTCTTTGTGTAATGTGCATCCAATCTGTTTTTAAATTGATTGAGTGTTCCAGCACTCACAACTTTATCTGGTAAACTGTTCCAGGCATCCATCACCCTGTTGATCAGGAAGTGCTTCCTTGAATTCAGAGAAAAGGATGTTTTATTCAACTTTAAGTGACGGCCCCTCAGTTGTGGATTGTGATTCATTGTTAAAAAGTTATCAAAAACACTACAGTGATAATAGCCATATAAGATTTTGTATGTCTCGATCATATCCCCATGGTTCCGGCATTCCTGCAGAGGTGGGATTTTTAAAATTTGTAGCCTTTTTGAGTATTCCAGACCACCCATTCATGGATATAATTATTATATGGAGTTCTATAATATCCTAAGATGTCATAGAACTCCATAAGATAATTATATTCGCCGATTGACAGGACTTGCCCCCCTGATTTATTAAGGTCTATTTTTTAAATTTGTTAAATTGTGAATGATATTTTAAATTTTTGTTTTCATGTAGGAGTATTTACAATGGGCCCTCGTGCTTTCCATGACCCTGCTATTAGGCAGCTACATCACTGTAGTATACCTATCTACATATGTGATACCTGTTCTGAAATTGATTCAAAAACTATACATACATACATTACTGGAAGCTACAACTGGGAGCTACTTGGCCTCTGTTGACGGCGTATATCCTCCAGTTATTTACTCCTAGGCTTCATCAGGTTCCTCTCCAACAGTCCAGCCATCTAAGGCTTGGTATGAAAAATCAAATATGCTTGAAAATTGTCAAATCATAACTTCCTACTATTAGAGGTGAAAAGTAAAACATATTAACTAATACATCTCGCCACGTACCTCATGGGGCAGAGAGAATTGGATGCCACATCTTCATATTATGACACAAATTTATCTTCTTCTTCCTCAGCCATCTCTCCACTGCTGAATATCGGCCTATTCTAGATGTTTTAATTCACCTTTTTTAAGGCCGGGCTATTCCTCTTATCATATTCCATTTTCTCCATTTAGAACTCTGGGTGTCCATCTGACTGGCAACCTACCTGTTGACAATTGACAGTCAGTTTGACAATTCCATCTATCACATTGACAAATTTTGTCTGGCATCAGATATCCTTATACTATGACTTTCGCCTAGCATTTGCAAACTAGCTTATGTATGGTCTGCGCAGTTATTTATTTATTTATTCAAAATACAATATTCTAATATTTAGGTACAGGTTAAATAAGTTTAAATACAGGTTAAATACACAATATTCTAATATTTACACAATATTCTAATATTTACACAATATTCTAATATTTACACAATATTCTAATATTTACACAATATTCTAATATTTACACAATATTCTAATATTTAATATTCAATATTCTAATATTTAAAACAGGTTAAATACACAATATTCTAATATTTAGGTACAGGTTAAATAAGTTTTGATGTGAGACATTTCACAACACTAACTAAAGCAGTAAGTATCTAAATCTTTATCTAGACATCATAATACTAACAAAAACATTTTTTTTTTTAAAACTTGACAACCCAAGCAGAAATATACAAAAAAACTAAAGCTTAATAATAATCCTATCTAACAAAATAAAAATTCACATGTTGTTTAAGATATTCTTTCAATGTTGCCAAGAATTTATTAAATTGATTACAGCTAATTTTTGAATTGCACTGGTAAATCAGTAAGTATACCATTTTACACAATCGTACTATAGTAATAATGATTTTTAGATTTTTGTGATTCCACTTGTGCGAATGTTAACGAGATAGTTTCCAGACCATTCGCATCCATCATCTCATCAACAATCATGCATTGGGACATGGTGTGATGGTATCATGGTAATTGAATAATAAGAGCCAGTCTGAAAATGACTAATAAAATTTATCCATAGTACATATATTATATAGTTGCCATGAAACAATTTTCATCTATCTCTAGCAAATTCGAATAACATAACAGTTAAAGAATACCTACAATACTTATAGGTATTTTTTTATTTACTTTTAATTGTAGGTATTATATACAACATTGAATGTGATTTCCCTGATTAATTGAAAACGTAACATTTGCGGTAGATATAGTGGTTGCGTATTTTGTGGTTAAATAATGCTTACCACAAAATACGCACCGATGGATATTCTTTTTGATTATTTAATTTTTTTACTGTTAGTGGATTTATATCACATACATAGTCAATATGTCGCTAATAATTGTAAAGTTTTTATTAAGTGTGATTGTAGTTTTGTCTATATTTCAGATGTCTCTAACGAGTGAAGGAAATAGCAGTGGTAATAAGAAGGTAATAATAATACATAGTGGTATTTAACTCAAGAGACTAAATACTCCTTTAGTATACCATCATTGTTATGAAAACATACAGGTAGAGGAGGATTACTCCATAAGCACTTGGGGCCTTGGAATCAAAACTAACTTACTTATAAATGCAAACTATCTATAAACTATGATACATTTTAATTAATTTATATTTTTAATAAATAAAAATAAAAAACTTGTTTAGAATCAATTCCACTATTTATGATACATTTGGTCGTCTATGATACATTTGGTCGTCAAGGATGGGTAAAGTTTTCTTAGAATTTTACATGCGTGTTTTATTAATTGAATTATATGATGAATTAGAATGTTCGATATTTGAAAAATTTTGCATTCTAGTTTTATTTTTATACTACTTCTCGGGCAACTAACACGCACCCAATAACAAGTTGCTACATTCTGTAGACTTACAATATTAATCGTCTCACAGATCCAGACTGAAAACACAAGTAATAAGTGTCTCCACCGGAAATTGAATCCGGGACCTTTGGATGAGCAGGCAGATACCTATCCAACTGAGCCACGAAGGCCAACTTATCTAATCATTTGAATGCTGAATTTTTTAAAAATTTCAGGGTTTGTGTGTGTTTTTTTTAACTTTCAATCCAATTATTTGATGAATTTGAATGTTCAATACATGAAGGTATGATACATTCAATATTTGTAAAATTTCATGGTTTGTGTATGTTTTATTAATTTGAATGTTTGAAATGTGTAAAATTTCATGGTTTGTGTGTTTTATTAATCAAACAATTCAAATGCCAATATCTGTATAATTTCATGGTTTGTGTGTGTTTTATAAATTTGAATGTTTGATATGTGTAAAATTTCATGGTTTGTGTATGTTTTATTAATTTGAATGTTTGATATGTGTAAAATTTCATGGTTTGTGTGTTTTATTAATCAAACAATTCAAATGCCAATATCTGTATAAATTTCATGGTTTGTGTGTGTTTTTGTTAATTTTTTTTTAAATATTTGATGTATTTGAATGCCAATATTTGTATAATTTCATGGTTTGTGTGTGTTTTGTTCAATCAATCAATTTATTTGGTGAATTTGAATGCCAATATTTGTATAATTTCATGGTTTGTGTGTGTTTTGTTCAATCAATCAAATTATTTGGTGAATTTGAATGCCAATATTTGTATAATTTCATTGTGTATGTGTTTTATCAATCAATTTATTTGGTGAATTTGAATACCAATATTTGTATAATTTCATGGTGTGTGTGATTTATTAATCAAATTATTTGAATGCCAATACACTGAAAAAAAAATTGTTAGTAGTAACAAAATTTCATGTTAAAATGAACCGAACTATAGTGACTACAAAACATTTGGTTTTGAGCAACCAAATGTTTTATGCATACAGCCAAACAGTACAGTCATACAAAGATAAACCTTTATTACTGATAACAAAGGTTTGGCTAAAACCCAGATAGCCAGTTCGGTTGTCATAATATTTTTTTCAGTGTATTTGTATAATTTCATGGTTTGTGTGTGTTTTAAGATTCAAATTATTTGATGAATTTGAATGCCAATACTTGTATATTTCGTTTGTGTGTATTTTGTTAATCAAATTATTTGATGTATTTGAATACACTCAATGATCTTATTTCCATAGCAACAATCAAACATTCAAGACAATAAACATTATTTAATTACAGAAATACCATCACAACGTTTCCTTATTCAATATAGACAGAGAGAATCAATCATCACACTCTTCTCTCTCGATCAAGGCCGGATCCACCCTTGGTTCAAATAGTGGAGTTGCGCCAGTTGCTAAGAAATTTGGGGCGCCAAATATAAAGAGAAGAATCCGAAAAAATGTAATCTTTTTTTTCTTCCTATCAACCTTTTTACAGTTTTCCATACCTACCTATATTATACCTACCTATACGATGTTGTCGTATTTGTAAACTGGTTGGTTGAAAGAAATTGCTAAATGCAAATAAGTTCGCCAGTATACAATACCTGTAGGTATAGGTACCAGGTGTTGAAAAGTCGTACTTTATTATATTTCCCAAATAAATGGATTAAACATATTCTCTAAAAAATATGTTTTTAAGCTGATGTTTACCTTTTTTTATTCTTGGCAATTCACCCTAGAGAGAGTGCTCTGTGCCATGATTCATTGGCAGAAACAGGATTAAAAATGAAATTAAAGTGAGGTTATAACTGTAAGTTGTTTAGTTTTATGTATTTTAAGAAGATGTGAATGACATTCATATTTTGGATTAATAAAAGATGAGAAATGTTAATTGGAGATCTATTAATTATGTTGATTAAAACAGAATGTTGAACATTATTGAAGACGATATTGTGAGGGACGCGTCCCAGCTTCTGAGAGTGCTAAACTGGAAGGTCCCACCAAGTGACAGAAGTTGCTGGAGGCCAAGGCTCGATATGGGCTGTAGAGCCATTGAAAAAGTATTCTGTAGAACAATGGGATATAATAGATGCAAAAATTGATTCCAGATATTCAAATTTATATATGAAAATGCTACGATGGATGTAAGAATCGATGATAACACAAAATAGGAAAAATCAATATGAAAAGAGGTCATATTGATTTTTCCTGTCAGGCAAGAAGATATCACCTAAACTTTTTACACTAGTTTTGGAGCAAATATTTAAAACTTTGAACTGGGAGCACAAGGGAATAAAGATGAATAGAATAAACTTAAACCACCTTATTTATTTAAGAAATATAAAAAAACAGATCCTGAAATTGAATTAGAATATCTAGCCAAATTTTTACAAAATATACAGGAAATGTGTATAAAATAATAATAATACCTAATTTATAAAGCGCCGTTTAGTGATACATGATCACCCTGAGGGTTATTTGTTGGTTCTACGAAGCAAGACAGTCCGATACTAGTCCAAAATTTAAAAAAATTGAGGCTTGAAATTAATAAGGAATAGCAATATTCAAAAATAAAAACAATTTTTTATCGAATTGTACATACCTACATAATCATATACCTATGTAAATATATTATTTCTTTCCTGATAGTTCAAAGTTCAAAATTTGACAAGATCCAGATCATCAATGTAATCAACTGTATAACATAAGTAAAATTTTAAAAATTAAATTTCTTTTCAGTCACCAAGAAGAAGACATGGAATCCGCAAAAAGGCACGCAAAGGTAAGAAATTAATTTTAACAACTTATAGCAAAATAGATAGACAGGAATGGAATGAGAGGTCAGGGCCGCCCAAGGAAAGAATGGCACGACCATGTGAACGGTATTTTGAAAGACGGAAATGTTAGAAGCGTGAACAACAGATGAACATGTTTAAGACAATGTACCTATATATTTGTTGACCATAAAACTAGAAGACAGGAAGAGGTGGATACGCAGTCAGACCAAACTGTCCAATGTGGTTGAGAGAATAGCCATGCAGAAGTGGAGATGGGCAGGACACATATCAAGAATGACCAACAATAGATGGACGAAAAGGTTGGTGGAGTGGAGACCAAGAGGCGGCAAGAGACCACAAGGGCGACCACCTAACAGATGGATGGACGACATAAAAAGATTTGTTGGACCACAGTGGATAGGAGTCGCACAGGAACGGGATGAGTGGAGAAGGAGAGGGGAGGCCTATGTCCTGCAGTGGGCAAACACAAGCTGATGATGACGATGATGATATAATTGTTGATGAGGCGATGTATGTGTCAAGATAGAAATAAGTGGCGTTCGGTTCTCTCTGCCTATCCCGTGAGGGACAAGGTGTGATGTTATGTATGTATGCATGTAGTAAGATAGATAGCAACGTTTTCGATCAATCATTTATGTATGGCTGGTTTTTTTAAATATTTTTTTCTTATTGAATACATGTATGAAAAGGTAAGTCTGGCACCTGGCAACAGTTGTGTTTACCAGTGTGTGCATCCTCTTAGGTGAAAATTGCAGATTTCAATATCATTTGTATCTTTGTATGTCCTTTATGTGCTCTTATACCATCCATGGTGATTTGTTATACTATTATAGAATATATTAAACTACAAGAGCCTTTAGATAAAGGTTTACTATTGATATGTATGACTGTGGCATTTTTATACTAGCAGAGTTCACATAAATGGGTACTTCAAGGATATTCTTTACACATTCAAGGATATTATTAAAAATATTTGGAATTGATTAGCTAGTAAATAAATGGGTTGGAATTAATATAAATACGGTTACTGCACCTCATTCTGATAGGAAAAATTGAGAGTAGAAGGCATCTTGGCTGAGGAACACTGTGGAGGAACTGTTCTAGTAAGCTCAAGACAGAGAAGCCTATGACACGGTAATAGATGATATAGGGGAGGAGCCTTGACACGCAATGTTCCCTCTAATTTTCCTATTGTGTGTGCGGATCATCATCGCATCTGAGCAGTGGCGTGATTAGAATTGATACAACTCTCCCAGTCAGTTTTTTGCGCAGACTGTACGGAAAAGAAAAACATGTGTGCGGACACAATTTGATAGGTGTGCACGCGCATACATTAACAAAACTGTCACTTACATGCTATTACTTGTTGAGCTCTAACTTTTAGATATCAGTAGCTCGATTCTCTATTTTTTTGGACTTCAGATTGTGTTACATTCAAGTCAGCCACAGCGTAAAACACCCTTTACATAGTGTTACGAAACATAATGCTAGAGAATCAGCCCCCCTAGACAACACGTCATTTAAGCTAAGCGTTATCTCGCTAAGCGATAGTAAATGTATGGAATTGGTGGCTGTCACGTGACAGCCACCAATTCCATACATTTGTTCCATACATTCCATACATTACTATCATGCGAGATAACGCTTAGCTTAAATGGCATGTTGTCTAGGGGGGCTGGATTCTAAAGGGGTTTAAATTTAGAGAATATTATTATTATTATTAAAGGTGTTTTCAAACAGGTAGTCTGGAAGGCAAGTCTGGTCAAACAGTGAAATCAAAACCCTTAAAATGAGGGTTATGATTTCACCATTTGACGGGACTCACCCCCTTGATCTCACAACAGTTTTTACTTGATCAGTCTGTCAAGTTTATTTTTAAAAACATGAACACTCTATGCAGCAACAAGTGAACAACAAAAAAATGCCTCCAGGGATTCCACATGTTTGTTAAGCTTCAAATCACAGCCTCTTAAATTTATTAACTTTATTTTTTAAGAAGCAGTGTTGGCAGAATGTACTCCTCAACCCATGCTGGTTAAGTTGGTGGAAAATCATGCGACACACATACAAATATATCCAGAATGCATCAGAATAAATCGCTGTTCAGGATGTTGTAACAGTGAACCAAGATCATGTTTACCAACTAAAAGTAAATTTATTGAATTAAAGGTAGAGTATGTTTCATTTAATAGTGGATATGTTGGTATGATTGCATTTGATGTAAAAACAGAATATTCCCTACAATTAGGGATTTTTTTTTCTTTTGTAATTATTGTAAAAGTTATTTATGATAAATCATTTGAAAAATATGTGTGTTTTGTTTAAAATAATTATATGAGACAAGTTTTATTCTTTCATATACAGCTCAGATTGTTTTCTTTTACAATTTCTTATTGTGAAGTTTTAAATATGAGATCAGAGGAATTTAATTTGGCAATACATACTTCAGTTTGACTGACTGACAGTTGTATCAACATTACCATGAAATGTATTTCTAAATATATATTATAAAATAATATCGGCAGATAGTGAGTAAGATATCTTTTTAATAAAAATATTACTAGTTGCATGTAACACATCTGGGGGGCAAGTCTGGTTCGACCGGCGAAATCAAAACCCTAGTGATTACCCATATTATGGATACAATTATCGTATGGAGTTCTATGACATCTAAAGATATTGTAGAACTCCACATAATAATTATATCCATGATGTGGGTAATCACGAGGGTTTTGATTTCGCCGATTGAACCAGATCCAACTGTCGATAGCGATTGTATGTATAGATAAAGAATACATACCAAACTATAAACCCATAAATCCAAATTATTGAATATTTTAAGATAAATTGTTTTCTATACAAAACATGAAGGTATGTTTGTAAGAATACGATAGTATGGAGGTCAGTCCTTTTTTCTTACCCAGAACATGAAAACAGCATGATGGTATGTATGTATGTTTAGAGATTAAGTATCAAACTATTGAGTCCCCGTAAATATTGTGTAGTGTAGTGTACAAATTGTATGAAACTATGTCGTCACTAAATTCAATTTTTAAAAAAATTGTAATAAAAATTTGAGATGTAATGACATATTTTTGTTGGTGTGATTCGGATTTTTTCAATATTTCTAAAAACTTTGGAAATATAGGCAGTTAATCACAAATTTAGCATAAATAATGTTTGAGAAACTCTGGAACTTTAAAAAAAATGAGATATTGTATTTGTCTATATTTGTACCAATTTCCAGCATTCTAGCTTTTATGTTTTTTGAGATATCGACCGCTTACCGCCAATACCTCCTATCTTAAATATGCAAAATTTTACAGAACATTCTGAAAACACTGTTTTATAATTTTATTTCTAAGAAAGAGCTCAAACTACTATGAACATTGCTTTAAAAATAGTTGTTTTTTACAATGTATAACTCTATATTCGTTTTTGGTGTTAATTAACACTTCTGTGTAAGATAGAAGTTAAAGGTACAAATTTAATTGAAATTTGAGTTAGGAGGTATTGGCGGTAAGCGGTGGATATATAGAATTAAAAATTAAAAAGTTGATAACCCCTGGAAAAAATTCAAAATACTGAGCATAAAAATTTTTGTAGGCCTATGACTATCTATACATTCTGAAGTTTTGGGCTCTGTGTATTGAGCGGATCAAAAGTTATAAGGGACGACGGACACACAGACACACTAAATTTTCTACTCCGAATTCTGAGTAAATCCATGTATGGAACATCTATACCACAAAGCCTCTTAGTTGGTGTTTTTTGACTTCAAAGTTAGAAAAACCGTGAAAAAACTCTATATACAATTCTCTCACACGGGACTAAGATTAATACTGTCAATTCATTAAGAGAAATAAATTCTCTTGAACCAATGGACAGTTGGAATATGAGAGCGAGGTAAAAAGTTCTCATCCTGGCATACAGATGGCATTAGCGCATATGTGATTGTAAACAACTTTATGTTCCGAATTAAAATAGTTTACTTTTTAATTGCTGGAGGCTGGTGGTTCTGTAGAGGTGGGAGGTTTTATATTTATAAAAATAACATATTACTTTTTTTTTCAGTATACGGAAATGAATTTTTTAGAAAAAAAACAAATACCAAATATAGCTAAAGTAGAAGAGCACACAGAATGTATATGTGGCTGTACAAAACAAAAAAAGGTTTGTCTTTTAGTAATTATTACATACATACATACATACATACCATCACGCCATGTCCCTTACGGGGTAGGCAGAGAGAACCGAACGCCATATCTTTCTATCCTGGCACACATTCATCGCCTCGTCAACATTCATGCATCGTCTCATACATGTTCGTCTATTGTACATGCTTCTAACATTTCCGTCTTTCAGAATATCGTTCACATGGTCGTGCCATCCCTTTCTTGGGCGGCCCCGGCCTCTCAATCCATTCCTATCCGCATTGTATATTTTCTTCGTCAGGCGTTCCTCATTCATTCTACCCATGTGGCCAAACCATCTCAGTGTGTTCACTTTCATTCTATTAATGATATCTTTCTTCATCTTACATTCTTTCCTTATGTTCTCATTTCTTACCCTGTCATACATCGTTCTATTGCAGATTCTTCTTAGCGATCTCATTTCAACAGCATTTATTCTGCTTTCGTGCGACTTCTGCCATGTCCAGGTTTCACTTGCATACGTCAATGTCGGCACTAAGATAGCGTTATGAATGGCAACTTTGGCAGCCTTTGATATGTTGCGATCATTCATAACTGGTCTCAGTGCTCCATTCACTCTGTTTCCTGCCATAACTCTTCTTTCGATATCCTTATCAGGTCGTCCATTCCGTTGAAACATGCTTCCCAGATATACATACTCGTCGACTTGCTCGAGCCATTCATTCTCTACTCTTATTTTACACGCTGTTCTGCTTTCGCTCTTTTCAAAGACCATTACCTTTGATTTGCTGGCATTCATTCTCAGACCGTTCTCTATGCATCCTTCATATACCATGGTTACAAGATATTGTAACTCTTCCATACTTTCAGCTAACAGTACTTTGTCATCTGCATACATCAAATCACGCACTATTACATTACTCAGTTTCAGACCCTTGCTTTCATCCTTAAGGGCTCTTATACAGAAGTCAATGTACAGGTTGAAGAGCCATGGAGACAGAACGCATCCCTGTCTAACGCCATTATTTATCGAGAACCACGATGTTACTGTGTCGTTGACACGAACACATGCTTCGCTGTTCTCATATAATGACGCGATTGCGCGTATCAGCTTACTCCTCACTCCATACGCTGATAGTATATCCCATAGTTTCTCTCTAACAACTTTATCATAGGCCTTTTCTAGGTCTATAAAGGCACAGAACAGTTTCTGGTTTTTATCCAGAACCTTCTCTGTGACCATTCGTAGAGAAAAAATTTGGTCTATACATCCTCTGCCGCCCACAAACGCTCCTTGGACATCCCATATCTTGCATTCAGTAACCTTTCGTACTCTTTGATCCAGGATCCTTGCGTACATTTTACCAACTGAGCTTAACAAACTTATGGCTCTATAGTTTTTGCAGTCGAGTTTCGATCCTTTACCTTTATACAAAGGTACCACGACTGCATTTCTCCAGTCCGCAGGAGTGCGTCCTGCTTCCCAACACAAGTTGAAAAGAGAGTGGCACCACTCCAACGTCTGCTCGCCGCCATATTTTATAAGTTCAGCTGATATACTATCATATCCGGCAGCTTTTCCCGCTTTCGCGTGTTTTACTGCTTCAAGCACCTCCTCTCGCGTAATTTCATCTTTTTCGTCTTCACTTACTTGCCATGCTCTCTGAGTCACGCCCCCGCTTATACCGCTATCGTATAGCTCCATGAAATATTCTTTCCATCGTTCTTTCACGCCCTCTTCATCCATAATTAGTAATTATTTGTAATACACAATGCAATCTTACAAATCTGGTACTTCACTAAACCGGAGTAATCCGGAACTGTGGCTAATTTGAAAAAGTGCCATAGTCACAGAATTGCATATTTCAAGATTAAAATTATTTTTACCTAACCCCGAATAATCCTGCTTTTTAGTTTAATCCAAAATTAAACTAGGTAACTACTTTTCGAAAAATAAACAATTTTTAGCGTATTTTTCCTTTAGTGTGGTTTTCGTCTCACGCAAATTGAATATCTAAATGGAGGGTTTACATTATGCCATTTGACCGGACTTGCCCCCCAGAGCATTACCACCTTTGGTAAACTACATAAAGCCAACAAATAATCAATAGCTTATTTGTTGGCGCCCTCAGAGTGATACAAGATCACTCTGAGGGCGCTTTATAAATTATCATTATCAACTACACATTTCCTGTACCTATATTTTGTAAAAATAGAATAATCTTAAATAGATTAAAATTAGAGAATTAAATAATTCCAAAATAAAATACCTAACTACATATAATATGTTTTTATTGTACCAACACAGGGCTGAAATACCACAGACTTCTATATACATAGACTCAGCATAAATTAACAAACCTGAGACACTCTGCATTCATTCCTTTTTATGTAATATGGAAAAGAAAGAGATAGATATAGCTTTCACGTTACAGCTATCGAAGTAACAACCAAGGGTATGTGGTCCCATTAGTGGGCACGGCAACATGTATGAAGCTAGCTACGATTCGTGCATATGCCACCGTGAGTGCCTACATTCACGTTGTGTTCTTGAGTGTTGTTTTAGTTTTTTTAGAGAAAAAAATATTAAAATCATGCGCAAGTGTTGTATTTTAATTGTCAATCGACGTCTAAAAAGAAGGGACAAGACATAGGTAAGAAATCTCATAATTTTACGACAACCCTGATGCAATCCGCGGCTTTATTCATATCGATCACCGGGTCCGCTTATCGGACCATATATTTTCCTACATGATGAGTCTATGTTTATAGAAGTCTGTGTGAAATACCAAATATCTGGCAACCCTACTGGTAAAATCAAAATTGATCAGAATCAAATATTATCTTTCCTCCACACTTATTTTTGTTTTCAAATGTCATTTCTAGGATTGCCTAAATGGAAAAATATATGATGATAAAAAATGTACATGTTCGTGTCCACACAAATTAGTAGAAGATTGTTCTAAGAAAACTGACAGAGTTTGGAATCACTCAAGTTGCTCGTGTGACTGCATACATCAAGAATGTTCAACAAATTTTTATATAGATACAGCTACATGTGAATGTACAAGAGATTGGGAAACAGATTTTACAGATTGATCTACAACATAAATAGATAAAAATGTAATTAATGTAACATAGGTACATATTTTGAAATTTTACACAATCTAGAATGTACTATTTTCTTTCTCTCTGTGTCACTGTCCTCATTACTGAGGCTCGTGACCATCTTACCTTCTTGTCCTCGTAAAATTGTGGATTGTCGGCCTCCCGAGACACCACCATCTGCATCATTCCAACCACCAATATCCCCGTGGCAGCCTTGATTTGATCAGTCCATCTTTCTCTCCTTCAACTATATATTGTTCAAGGCTGCTGTCATCTCGTTTGGTGTTGTGGCCGAACATTCTTCAAACAAATGGACAAGATACTATTTTAGGTGCATGTTAATGTTTTGAAATGAAGTTTTGCACCTCATGTAATAAAAGTCAGCAATATTATTTTTTTACAATTATAATGATGATTTTTCTTACACATAACACAATTTTGTATAAGTTTATGTATTGTAAATAAAAGTTTGTAATATAAATGGAATAAATTTGATTAGATAATAAATATATCAATATATCAATCCAATTTATTTTAATGACATTTGAAGGCATCGAGTTTTGATGAATTTTTGTGTGTTAAAAGAAAAATACATTATTATTATAAAACATAATTTTGTCATAACTCTGGCAAATAAATGATAATCGTTGATATCACGTGTGACTAAGTAATGAGTAGTATAGCGTTAGCCACAACCCACACATTTTTGTGTTTCGATAATTTCCACCATATTTTAACAAGATTCGAACTCACAAACACTTGAGTTCGAATCTTGTTAAAATATGGTGGAAATTATCGATTTTTTTTAAAGAAAATTTCAAATCAAAGTGAATGTTTGAGAAAGTTTTTTCATTTCAATTCAGAGGGTCAAGTCCGTTCAAACCTAAATATGAGTTCAAACGGTGAAATCAAAACCCTCATTTCGAGGACTTACCCCCCTGGTTTGTTTTGAAAATGCTTGTGACACTTGTGTTTAAAATCATGTGGCACCAAAATTTCAACTTTAATAAATTTTGTTTATTTAAGCTGGTTTTGAACCTTGTATACTCAAATTATTTTCGTGAAACCACACCACAAGGGCGCTTGGAATGGATGCAGGTAGTAATTATTTTGTAAAAGTACTAAGCTTGGTCACAAATCTAAAGTTATATCTTCATTTATCAATAAATATGTTCTCGTTACGAGAACACATACAATCACTAAACAAAAATGCTTGTACTGTTAATGAACAAAGCCAGAATTCAAACCTGCTTTCATTGGATTACTAAATCAGCACGCTAGCCGCTCTGCCACCAAACCATCTATTATGTATATATGTATTTAAATTTTTTTTATAAATAATTTAAAAATGAATATGTCCTTGTTAAACAAGTACATATACATCTTCCTACGTTCCCTAAAATAAGCAAATAAATGCCTGTGCTATAGGTGAACGAAATCGGTCGAGGCAGGATTTGAACTCGCGACCACTGGATTACTAGCCCAGCACGCTAACCGCTCTGCCATCGACCCATCTATATGAAAAAATATATGTAGTACTTTAACGTTTATAAATGTCTATCTTTATTCCATGAGAAATACTCATAATTGATACAAATTGAAACAAGGAGGGGAGGAAAATTTTTCACTGGAATTAAATGACTGAGAAAGAAAAAATTGTTATATTGGTACTTGTTAATTATATGGAGCTTTTCACTCTAAAACCAAATATTTTACATCACTCATACAGAGTACCCCTGTACTTCTTCTCATGTAAATGTTCATTATATTGCCATATTTCATATATTTTACATTACTTCTCTGGCAACTAGTAGATACTACATCAAATATTAGTATAGCACGCACCCAATAACAATTTGCCACACTCTGGGGGGCAAGTCTATTTGACCGTTGAAATGAAAACCCTCCTTGTTTACCCATATCATGGATATAATTATTATATGGAGTTCTACAATATCTTTAGATGTCATAGAACTCCATATGATAATTATTTCCATGATATGGGTAATCACTGGGGTTTTGATTCAACCAATCCATTTTTGTATTAATTTTTAGTCAGTATAAATTGTGCCTCTGAGGATGTCAGCTGAGACTGGTGAAAGCGCTTAAGCGATTAAATACTCATTGTGGAATTTAACTGTGTTTCATTTTATAAGTTTTTTTATTATTTATCACAAATTCAGACTGAAACACAGGGAATTAAAACCAGGACCTTTGGTTTGTGAGTGAAATAAATAATATCCACAAAGGTCTAAAAATGAAATGGTTTAAACACAAGTTTAAAAAAACATATTTAAACTCTATTAATAATGTAACGCACTTCGCAAGTCGCAATGCAATAATCACAGACAAACCCAACTAAACCGAAAAATAGATCATTTGTAAGTATGTGAAAGCATGTTATTTATCTCTATAATCATTCTTAAGGGTGCGAAATTACGTTATTTACCACTATAAATCATTCTCAAGGGTGCGAAAGTACGTTATTTAACCCTATATATCATTATTAAGGATGCAAAAGTATGTTATTTATCTCTATAAATCATTCTTAAGGGTGCGAAATAACATTATTTATCTCTATAAATCATTCTTAAGGATGCGAAAAAGTTATTTATCTCTATAAATCATTTTTAAGGAGGGAAAGTAAGTTATTTATCTCTCTAATTAACAAGTACATTATTTATTGAGTAATATTATAATACATTATAGACACATAAAAAAATGTAATAAAACATTGAATTACATTATTTGTAGTATTAACCTCAGTAAAAATTTACAGTCTTATTCATAATATTTTCTTATACTGTGGTAAAAACATTATATAACTAAAACACAGTATAGTATAAGCACTTATATTCTCGACTATTCATAATAACATTTATATACCAATATAAACAATAACATTGCTATGTTACAGTTTGAGCTGACAATGTTGCAATTCATTCATGTTTCTCTGGTGATTTGACATTTGTCGATGTTTATTTTCGTGTTTTATTTCGTGAATATCATTATTTAGATATTTATATGAAAAACTGGAGCAATAATGAAACAGTGGGTTACCTTAAATTAATATGCCTTCTCAAATGATCTGTCAGTGATGATGACAAATATTTTTTGGAAGAATTTGTTTACATCATATTATGTAAGACGCGAAACAATACGTTTGTTCGTATTTATAATTATCTGTTGTTTTATTAATTTGTGAATTGAAATAGAAAACAAATATTCACGTGATTCACAAAAAATGTCAAAAGTAATTGACATGGTGTAATGCGACCATCAGGAATTATGGGAAATGTTTGGTCCCTATACTCTTATTAATATATTGCTGTTAAAACAACCTGGGACCGTGTTTATCTTATATAGGCGTAATGTAACCATTATATAGCAGTATTGCCTTACATAATATTGTACCGAAATTTATATTTATTTATTTTATTATGGTTCAAAGTCTTATTTATTTTTACAATTTATATTTCTACAATTTATATTTTTACAAGGTTTGTCTAGTTTTTCCAACTCACTACTCAAATCTTTTGTTTTCATTTTTCTTGGGTTCTTATTTTCAAAATATTTCTATTTAAATTTTCAATTTAAATAGAAATAGTACTTAATTTCATAACACTGCCTCCCTCTTAGTTCAGTTCGTCCCGAACAGAATTCTCTAGATGAATAAATCGGCATTTTGAACCTTCTCTACAGTGAGATGCTTTGAAAAAGTAACATGGTACACTTTTTTTTATATTTTTACTGTATCTTGGATTATAGCAGCAAACTAGAACATTAATTCCAGTATTATGAAAAATCTCTTCTATCATATTCCGAACCACTTTCCAATCCATACCATCACTGATCTTTGGAATGCCGAGCTTCATAAGATTCAACTGTAACATTTGATCCCGCATACTTCGTAGACAGTTCCACATCTGAGCATACTCTGCTCGTTCCTCAGACGTTTCCTTATTCGTCATGTAGAATAAATGCTGTTTTCCATGCTGTGAATGGACCGCTTCTCCAATCTTCAGATTCTTGGCTTTTAGCTCATATAACATCCCATACTTTCTCATGATAACTTTGGCTATACCACTAGTCATCTTCATGTCTTGAGCCACACAGTAAGCTAAAACATTATCTTCTGGGATATCGAAGAGGTCTTGCTCAATTTCCACAGTCACACCATGGCGAGTGCGTCGATAAGGAGTCATCATGAATTCCTCGAAGGTCTTTTCTTCACTTTGGACATTGCAAACTTGAGCAACTGGATTTTTTTCCTCATCCTTGTTATCACCTAAAAAGGGAGCCAGGCGATTGAAATGTACCACTCTTGGCTTCCCATTTGGTTTTCTTCGTATACGATAAACCACATCATTAATCCTTTTGATCACTTCATACGGTCCTTCCCAGGATTTCTGAAGCTTTGGTGAGTAGCCTCGTCGTCGTTGTGGATTAAATAACCAAACCAAGTCTCCAGCCTGATAACCACCTTCCACAGCTTTAATGTCGTATCGCTCCTTCATCTTGTCACTAGCTACTTGAATATTGGACCGTACACGGTCATGTATAGCATTCATTTTCCTCCGAAGATCTGACACATAATCTTCTCCAACTAGATCTTCTCCAGGCTTAGATCCATACTGCAGGTCGCAAGGTAACCGTAACTCACGGCCAAAAATCACACTTGCCGGTGTTTGCCCTGTTGTCTCATGAATTGCTGCTCGATAAGCTAATAAGAACAAGTGGATGTATTCGTCCCAATCCTTCTGGTGATCGGACACTGCTTTTGACAAAAATCTTCCAATTGTTCGATTCATTCGCTCCACCATTCCATCCGACTGTGGATGCAAAGCAGTTGTTCTCGTCTTTCGAATTCCTAATGCTTCACAAATTCCCTGGAATACGGCTGATTCAAAGTTTCTTCCCTGGTCCGAGTGTAACTCCAATGGTACTCCAAAACGACTTATCAGTTCCCTTACCAAGACTTCAGCAACAGTGGTAGCTTCTTGATTCGGTAGTGCATAGGCTTCTGTCCATTTACTAAAATAGTCCATTGCTACCAGAATATATTTATTCCCTCTTTCCGTTGTGGGAAACGGCCCCGCTATGTCAATGGCTATCCTTTCAAATGGGCTACCAACATTATACTGCCTCATTGGCGCACGCCTTCGTTTCTGAGGTCCGTTTGAAGTGGCACAAGTTACACATCTTCTACACCAATCTTTTACATCTCCATTGTAATTGACCCAATAAAAACGTTGACGAATTTTTTCTGTGGTTTTTTTAACTCCCAAGTGTCCCCCAGACACATCATTGTGAAGCAGTTTAAGAACTTCAGGAATTCTCTTCCTTGGAATCAATAGTTGTTGTCTCTGCTGTGTTCCATCTTCATTCTCCAATACACGCTTTAACAACCCATTTTCCACGACAATGGATTGCCACTGAGCCCAGTATGACTTAATATTTGGAGATAGTGAAGCTATTTCTTCCCATAAAGGTCTTTGATCATTTTCCTTCCACTGCATTACAAACTTGAGATCTGGGTCTTCCAATTGGTCTGCTCGTATTTCATCATCTTGCCAAAAATTGTCAACGACCGTGGTTCTACAAGCTATAAAAAACTTTTCCTCAGCCTTATTACAGTGCTGGTAATCCTCTGGACATGGTCGCCTTGACAGTGCATCGGCATTTCTATGATGAAGTCCGGCTCGATGTTCAGAATCATAGTCATATTCTTGCAATCTCTCTATCCATCTTGCCACTTGACCTTCAGGATTCTTGAATCGCAAAAGCCACACAAGTGCCGAGTGATCTGTCCTTAAAAGAAATTTCCGTCCATATAAATACTTGCGAAAGTGCTCAACTGACTTGATAACAGCAAGCAATTCTCTTCGTGTTACACAGTAATTGCGTTCTGGTTTCGACAATACTTTACTGAAGTAAGCAATCACGCGTTCTGCCCCATCTTGTACTTGGGAGAGCACACTTCCGATACCAACGTTACTTGCATCTGTATCCAGAATAAACATTCCTTCAGCTCGAGGATAACTCAAAACCGGAGAATTAATTAGAACCTGTTTTAATTCTTCAAATGCATGTTGGCACTTGAAATCCCATATGAATTCACTGCTTTCCTCTGTGAGTTTTGTCAGTGGCTTTGCGATGTCAGCAAAGCCTGGAACAAATCGTCGATAGTAGGTACTCAGACCCAAAAAGCTTCTTACTTCATGTTTGTCTTTAAGTACTGGCCAATCTCGAACAGCTTTAATCTTCTCAGGATCTACTGCTACTCCCTCCTCAGAGACAACATGACCTAGATAGTTGACTTGCTTTCGGAACAATATACATTTCTTGCAATTGAGTTTAAGGTTGGCCAACCTCAATCGTGAAAATACCTGTTCCAAATTTCCTAAATGTTCTTCAAAACGCTTCCCAAGTACGATGATGTCATCTAAGTATACCAAACAGGTCTCCCACGATAATCCTCTTAGCACACTTTCCATTAGTCGTTCAAACGTAGCCGGTGCATTGCAAAGTCCAAATGGCATCACTTTGAATTGCCACAATCCACTTCCAACAGAAAACGCCGTTTTTTCTCTATCCTTGGGTTCCAATCCAACCTGCCAATAACCACTCTTTAGATCCAAAGTTGAGAAGATCTTACAACCAGCCAATGTATCTAGGGTGTCATCGATTCGAGGCAGTGGATAACTATCCTTCTTAGTTACATTATTCAATAAGCGAAAGTCCACACAGAACCGAGTTGAGCCATCTTTTTTTTTAACTAACACTACTGGTGAACACCATGGGCTGCTTGATGGTTCAATAACGCTATCCCTTTCCATGTCTTGAATAATTTGATCTGCTTCCGCCCGCTTTGCTAATGGTAGCCTTCTAGGTAATTGGCGGATAGGCCTTGCGTCACCCGTATCTATTTGATGTTGAACAACATTGGTTCTTCCTTTAGAAAGACTCGCATTCTCAAAAACATCTTGATAATGAGCAATGAGGTATCTAATTTGTTTGCTTTGTTCTTTGGTAAGTTCCTTACAAGCATCTTTTACAAAGTCTTCAAGATGTTTTGGTACATCCTCTGAAGAAACTTGTGCGATGCAGGCATTTTGTGTTACTGATGAAACTGATGAACACACACTTAAATAAGCTCCTTTTTTGACAGTTACTGGATATTCATTTATGTTCATTAATCTGACTAAAATTTCCTTTTGGTTTTGAATCAGTGCTCTTGCAATTAATACTCCTTTTCCTGCTTCATTGTTGGCGTTGGACTCCACAACCAAAACATGTCCATTCGGGATAACACAGTCTAAATTGACTCGTACTAACATCTCACTTTGTTTTGGAATAGTTACAACATCCGCTGCAAGAACACGTGTAGAAAATTCCTCACGCTCTTGCACGAGAACATCTTCATCTCCAATTTTCAAAGATCGCCTCTTTAGATCCAACTGGAATCCATATTTCGCCATTATGTCCATTCCGAGAATAACTTCCTCCTCTATATTCGCCACTAGCACCTGATGATCGAAGATAGAACTACCAATTTGAAAGTTGGCATATGTCTCACCACATATAGATGCCGACTCCCCAGTAGCTGTTCGTAATGTCCATTTAGTTGGTGTAATACACTTTTTGTTATAAAGCAAATCTGGTCTCATGATTGTCATCGTTGCTCCAGTATCCAGCAAAAGTTTCAAATTCTTTCCATTTACTTTGCCATTTATAAACATACTGGTATCTCGACCACTGAATGATGCAACAACTGCAGATCTCTTTGAGGCATTGGTAATGTAGGTCAACAGTTGCCCCTTCCCATCAACCCTTTTTAGTTTTCCTGTGGCTGTTGCTGTTGCGTTGTTGCTTCATTTGGACACCGATTACGTAGATGTCCAGCTCGTCCACAACCCCAGCAGCGAAACTGTCTTTTTCTTCCTTGCAATGCCTTCATCACCTTTTCGACAATGCATTCGATGAGTTTTTGATTCTCTTCAACGGCCTCAACAACGCGGGCTTGAGCATGACCTCGTAAAGATTTTTTTATAGATTCAAATTCGAGTGCCTGGGTTAGAGCGTCACTCAAAGTTTGTGGTCTAGCTAGTTTTACAGCTTGTTGTGTCTCATTTGCCCACAATCCATCCAAGAACTTTTCTACTGCAAGGCTTTCACACACATCATCAGGAACCGTAGGGTATGCATATCTAATTAGACGCGCTATATCCGCCTCAAATTCCTGGAGAGTTTCATTAGATTTCTGATTACGATTCTTAAGTTGTGACCTGTAAAACTGTTCCATGTGCTTATGTCCAAATCGCATCTCAAGTCTCTCAATCAACAATTTTAAATCTCGTCGCTCAGCTAGAGGAATTGTCTCCAAAACTTTTAAAGCATCACCTCGTAATGATACACTCAACACTGAGGCCTTTCTTGTCATGGACCAGCCATTTATCATGGCCACTGTCTCGAACAATGTTAAATATTCTTCCCAGGGGCATTTTCCATCAAAGGTTGGCATATCATTTCGCACGCACTCCACTGTTGGTACTCTTGTATCTTCTACACACTTAAAATTTGTATCTACAGCTGAATTTTGCTCGGAATTCATTGGCGTGATTGAAGGAAGCACTTGATTCTCCAAAACTTTCATCTGTTTAGTTAATTCATTTATCTTCTCATCAAAGGTCATAGAATAATTCTGGAATTTCTTTTCTATAGTATTTGAATGCTTTTGAAGCATCGCTACTTCTCCTTTGATTTCTTTAATTTCTCCTTTTATATCTCTGGAATGTTCTTGAAACTTCTCTTCTATGTCTCTGGAATGTTCTTTTAAGACTTGACAAAGATCGTTGTTAGAGCAAGGCATTTCAAAAAGGTATGTGTCTGGATCCTCACCTACTTCTTGCATCACTTTTCTCAATCGTAGTTGAAGTGCATTTTTATTTCCTGATGTATCAGCGTCTCTCTCCTCCAACTCATGTTTTAAATCAACCACTTTCAACTCTAAAAGAGTTATTTTTTTTGATGCCATAATAAATGTCTTTATAAATAACTATTTTATTTTTTTCTTACACAAAAAATACTTGGGTATTTTTATACCCCACACCTGACACCAAATGTACCGAAATTTATATTTATTTATTTTATTATGGTTCAAAGTCTTATTTATTTTTACAATTTATATTTCTACAATTTATATTTTTACAAGGTTTGTCTAGTTTTTCCAACTCACTACTCAAATCTTTTGTTTTCATTTTTCTTGGGTTCTTATTTTCAAAATATTTCTATTTAAATTTTCAATTTAAATAGAAATAGTACTTAATTTCATAACAATATTATATGTTATTATGAATAGTGATTTTTAGTAGAGTTGTTATACACTGTTTTAAACCTTTAAAAGTTAATATGAATAAGACCGTTATATTAAAACCTCAATATACATATTAGAGCCTTTATAATCCAAATGATCCTTACCCCTAAGTAAACCCCGTTTCTCAGTAACTCGTTTTGTGTCGTGGCAATGCATATCATTTTCATAAAGGCAACATTTATCTATGTATATTATAATAAAATATCCATGGAGCAGTGGTGGCTTTTGGAGATAGCAGTATGCAAAGTGTTGAATATTGCTATAATTAAAATAGTATGAAACATTACAGAATAAAGAGTGATTTTTATATATATTTACTATGGAAGACTATTAGTTATCACGCGTTCCATTGATAGACACATTGATTGGTGGAAACCCCCCAAAAGACACCTTTAAGTTTTAGTATATTATTGTCTCTTTAAAGGTGTCTGTCGGAACCAAAGTGTGTTAATGGAAGGCATGATTTCTAATAGCCTTACATAGTAAATGTAAAAAAATTACGCTTTACACTAAAACGCTTCAAATTATTAAATTATGAAGTCAGATGACTGGAATATCCTGATGGATACGAGAGCAGAGAGATCTACATCTCAACTCTTAGTCCTGACTTGACAATATACTCTCTTTCATTGAAAAGAGTTATTTTTGTGGAGCTGACTGTTCCATGGGACACTAATATTCCAAAACACCACCAATACAAGCTAAAGTTCAATGAACTGGCAGATAAAACAGTTAAAAATGGCTTTAACACAAATATATATGCTGTAGAGGTGGTGGTGAGAGGCGTACCCACAAAGTCTTTACAGTCTCCTTGGGAGTAAAAGAAAAGAACTTTTGGATAGGGTGGTAAAAGCAGCATTATCCGCATCCTATTGGATTTGGTTGCGCAGGGGAGTAGAGTATCAGTTGGAGGTTGGCGGGTGAGTGGTGAGCGTGACTCGAGTCATAAGGGGCCCCTTAAACAAGCATACAAGTTGACAAGCCCGTGTGGCTCGCCTATTCTGGCTAGTACTCTGATCACCTGTGCTCGTGGGCCTGGATTCGTGAATCCAGTGAAAACCACGATTGCTTTTCTCTTTTGTATAGCAATTTTAAAACACTTTGAATGCTATTATCTCCGAAAGCCACCACTACTCAGGGTTCATATTATCAAATCGTTGTTACCTGCTGTGGTATCATTTTGCAGAAAAAAATAAGCCTTTAACCCTTTTTTAGTCTGGCAGTCGTGGGCTATTACACTAATACTTTTAGTTACAAAAAATTATTTTATTTTGAAAAATGCCTCACAAAATATCTGCATACTAATCATACATTAGAACAGGGAATATAATCTTGGGTGTTGGTATTATCAAGGCTCTAATATATTATATGTGTAACTAGCTTAGAAAGCAATGCCTCGCATAGGTTTAAAAAAAATATGGCACAATATAGATACAATGATTTCAGCTATCATACAATAATCAAATGATACATACAAATAAAGAAAATTATAATATTGCATAAAATGTTTTGTAAATTATGCAATTTTTTTTACACATTTTGAAAATATACATCAACGATATTCTTTTAAAATTAACATAATATAAAAAGTTTTAAAAGAACGTTTAAAATAAAAAGAATTAGATATTCAGCAGGGCAAGTCCCGTTCCATGGTAATCTATATCGTAAAATTTTCCCTTTCACCTCCAGTATATGAAACCATCTCAATTAGAGACTAGAGAAAGTTTACATCGGCACTTCAAAAATCATCTCTATGTGACACTGATTTCATCTTTAACGCCTCCTTAGAAGACATGTTAAACTTATATCTTGCTCCCATTAAAACTTAAAGAATCCAAAAACAATCCAATGATATAACTTTGAATGTCGTGTCGTCTGAAGAATGGCTAACCTCACAAAATAATACATACGTACATACATACCATCACGCCATATCCCTTACGAGGTAACAGAGAACCGAATGCCATACTTATCTATTTTTGCACACATTTCTGGCTTCCTTTACATCCATGCATCGTCTCATACATGCTTGTCGATTTCTCGAACTTTTTATGTTTCCTTCTTTCAAAATATCATTCACATGGTCTTCAAATTTTGTAGTTCCATATGCAAAGCTCGTCTAGACTGTTCAGTGGATTGAAAAAGTTGCTTCGTGGATGTCTGTTAATAAGCTTATACTGAACCCAACAAAAACAGAGTTTATATGGGTAGCTTCACCCCGGCGACAGCACCTCAGTGAAAGTGCTCCTGCTAACATCAACGGAGAATCACTCATACCCGTCTGCAAGTGTCAGATTCTCAGGTGTTCACTTGGACAATAAGTTGTCACTTGACCTTCAAATTTTGAAAACGTTCAGTTCATGTTTTTTTTTTCAACTAAGACAATTAAAAAATATTTGTCGTTGAAGTTTACCCAAGAATGAAATAAAAACACTTATAATGCATTCGTCGTTTCTCAGCTTAATTATGAAATATCAACTTGATAGATTACAGATGGTGTTTAATGCAGCAGCAAGGCTTATTTTTGGTGCCAAAAAAACATGTCACATATCTCCACTACTAAAGGAATTAAACTGGTTAAAATGTCCAGAGCGAGTTGAATACAAAATGTATTTAACCGTGTTTAATTCTTTAAACAATCTAGCACCACAATACATTCAAGAGTTGTGTGAGAGAAAGGAGCTCTCTCGGAAGCAACTCACTCAGGTTATCTCACTCAGATCACAGAGACAACTCCCTAAAATAAGACAGAGTCAATAGAGTTGCTTACTATGACCAATTAAGTGAAATGTACTGCCTCCAGATGTCCGCAGTGCTCAAAGTAAGAGCACTTCTCGTAGCATTGTCTCGTAGAGCAGTACATAACTAAATTATCAGCGCCCTTGGATCTTGAATCATTAAACGGTGCTATGTAAAATTCCCTATTACAATTATTATCGTGGTGGTAATCCACATTATAAACCTATGTAGCAAGAGTATTCTATATAGAAAATTAAAAAAAAAAACAGTATCTAAATGGAGGGTTTTCATTCTGCTGTTTGGACGGACTTGCCCCCCCTGAAAGTTGAAATTATATAATATTAAATCATTGTGAATCAGAAAGAAACTATTAGTATGCAACAAATTCGGCTAAAAAAATTTAAAGATTCTTATCCATTTTAACCACCAGCTTTATTAAAAAAAAATTACATAGTGATATGTATCTCATAACCTAAATAGATATTTATTACATAGATTACTATGCACTCATTTAGTAGATAAATATAAGTAGATAATAATTATTTTGTTCAGCACTTTATGATACCATTAAATAATTGCACCCTGTCAGTGGCACATTAATTGCCATGTGACAATTTTTCAAAATAAACGTCATCAGCCCAGAGAACCAATAAATATAAAATGGTAATTCTACTAAGGATTGCAATCCGGCACCAAATTCAATCCGTAACCGGATTGGTCACATCAAAACTATTTTTCTTTTTAATAACAAAATAAAAAGAGGGAGTGTATTACAAAGTATATAAACATTATTTACACTTAGCCTTTCTGAATGTAGTGCCTTTTTAAGTGAGATGTGACTGGTGTGAGGATGGATACACGCATATACATAATTATTATTATTTCGGGCTCTTTAATACCTTCTCAGGTTTATCACCTGGTGGGATTT
Organism: Molanna angustata; assembly: GCA_963576475.1. Classification (NCBI taxonomy): domain Eukaryota; kingdom Metazoa; phylum Arthropoda; class Insecta; order Trichoptera; family Molannidae; genus Molanna; species Molanna angustata. The sequence continues at coordinate 19,013,260 of OY754988.1, read as the reverse complement.
TGGGGTAGCACAAGCAATGCTGCCAAGTGCTACCCTTACTGAGTGTATAAAATGTGCTATTTTGTGTGTTGGTGCCATGTGTAATATTTATGTGTTAGTAAGGTCAGTAGTGTCTTCGATTTGGAGGAATTTCCTCACCAGTCTGCATGTGTTTAATACGGCTGCTTTTTGCATGGTAACGTATGTGTATTTAGGTAATTGGATGGTTTCTAAACTGCTGAATAAGTTTAATGGAATAATTCCTGTGGTGGAAATTATTATTGGTACTATTATCACAGATTGCATGTCCCAGATTCGTTTGATTTCGTCTTGCAAGTCAGTGTATTTTCTAATTTTTTCGGTTGTAGTTGTTTCGATGTTGTGTGTATTTGGTACGGCGATGTCAATTAATATTGTATGTTTATTTTGTTTATCTAAAAGTGTGATATCTGGTCTATTGTTGTGTATGGTTCTATCAGTTAGGGTGTATCTGTCATAGTATATAGTTTGTGAGTGGAGTTTTCAAGAACTGGTGTGGGTGTGTATTTGTAATAAGGCATTTTGTCATTTTTATTTATTAGTTTGTGTGCAATAGCTAATTCTTGATAGATGATGTTTGCGATTTGATTATGTCTGTGTGTATAGTCATTTTGTGTGAGAGTGACGCATGCCCCCGTAATGTGCTGGATGGTTTCTGACTTTTGATGGCATTTTCTACATAGGTCAGTTTGTACTACGTTCTCCTACATAGATGTTATATAGGTAGGTATTATTTAATGGTGGCAACACCACTTGTCAGAGGAATGTGGGTAGATAAGTTTTGTTGGTGTCTCAGTCAGTTTAAAACATAACAATATTATTATTATCAATATTATTAAATGTTATCAGACAGGCATGTATGTATGGTGATATGTCTGTACTGTCTCACAACAGTATTGATTCACTTGTTCAGTCTGTCAAGTATATTTTTAAACACATTAACACTTGTAATGCTGTATTTCCTTTTGTAAGGTAATGCACGACTGTCGATGTTTACCCCACATGGTGGGATATTGGTATTAAAGAAGATAAAAAAAATTAATAATATCTTACGGTCATAAGTTTTCACTATGACTTTGTTGCATTATACTTATTGAAAATCAGTTATGGACAAGTTAATAAAATTAAAACCATTCTCTAATTATTTTTTATACCAAAATAACATTACTAAAATTAGCTATTTTCGTAGTATCATAGTTCATGGTTTATATTTTGACAAATACACTTAAATTTTAAAATGTCACCTTTTCAATTTATTACTTAATGGTATCAAACACTTTTAGTGAACATCGTAAAAAAATATATGGAAGAAATATTTTCACATCAAAACCTTATGTAAAATTTTCATTGGTATCACAAGTACGATAATTGTTACAACTAAAATTAATAAACATTTTATTCTTTAATTCCCTAATAATAATAATACCCTTTATACAATAAATTTCATACTGTGTAGTCACAAATTTTATCAAAAGGATAATTACATATAACAGAAAATGTAGCGAATTGAAAAACTTAACAGAAAAAAAACTGTTCTATACACAATCTTCAGTTTATTTTCCTGCATATTTACAAGCCTTTCAAATTAAACTTTATATTATTTAATGCAACATAAAAATATCTACCATTTAAAAAGATCGTTTGAACATTTGGTTTCGGCCAATTGAGATTCACACGTGGAGATTGAGATTCATTAATAAGTAACCTTGAGGAATTAGCAAATTAATGACACAAATATAAGCAACTCTCGTTAAATGTTTTTTTTTTTCTCTGTGGTTTGAAATATCCATAGAAAAGCACAAAACAAAGCAGTCAATTATTTATCTTCTTGTACACATAATTTATACACTGGCGGGTATATTGCCAAACGGCAGTTTCTTCGAACCAACCAGAGTCGATGGTAATATACAATACAATAAATAAGGTTATGACACGACAAAAATTTAAAAAATATATAGTAAAGATAACAGAGAAAAACAGAAAAATAATATTAGAAATAAAAACAGTTCATAGCAATGATAGGAAAACAAAAGGATAAGGATGAGAAGAGGAGAGGAAGAAGAAATCAGGTATTATCAGATAGATATTTTTGCTATGACCTTTTCTTTATGTATAATGAGATAGCCGTCGTAATATCAGGACTTGAGACTATTCCATAGCCTTGCTGATTGTTCTTAAAACGAAGAGTTAAAAAATACAGTACTATGAATTGGAATAGGTAGTAAACTACGTTCAGCAGATTGGAGTGGACACCCGTGGCTTGATAGATAAGTGAATTTATCTTTGAGATACTGAGGTAAGTTTAGAATAGAAAGTACATTGTATAACAATGACAGGATAAAGATAAAACGGAAGCAAACATTTTGAAGGCGTTCAAGTTTCTTAATGTTCCTCGTTTACATCCAAATAGCAAAAATCAAGCAATGGTAGAAGTAATTGTGCTAGGGTTATTTTATAGGAAGCATTTTCAATATTTAAAACCAAAAACATTAGTTCATACTAGTTTCAAAGGTAACTATTGTCAATAAAAGATAGAATGCAAGTACATTATAGGTACAAAATTCAAATGATTTGGCCGAAAACAAAAAATAACATGTTTCAATCGACCTCAAATATTTAGTATATAAAAACATATTTTTAAAATAACAATATATTTAACATTAATATAAATGAGATATGATACAAATTATAACGAAAATAAATGCTAAACTTTTGTCTACACTAAAAAGGTGATGAAAAATATAAATGAAATGGAATATATTCTATACAGGTGTATCACAATTATATCGTAAAACTTCACAACATTGAAAGACAAAAAAAATTATCATGATAAGTAGGTATATTATTTTTTTTATAAAATATATTTTCAAAAACTATCTATCATAATATGGGCAATCTACCCTTTTATGAGTGTGATTTGTGCGAAAATGAAAACATTTTATTTAGTTTATTAATTTTTTTATAGTTAAACTATTTTTTTTAATTTTTTTATATTACTTTTCGGACAACCAATAACTATATGTCAAATATTAATTTAACACGCACCCAATAACAAGTTGCCACATTCTGGAGACTTACGATATTAATCGCCTCACAGAGCCAGACTGAAAACACAATTAAAAACTGTGTCTTGACCGGGAATCGAACCCGAGACCTTTGGATCAGCAGTAAGATACCTAACCAACTGATCCACGAAGGGCGATCGAAGGGAATTAATATCATTTAGGAAAAATAATTTTGAAATTTTAATATTTTTGGACTGAGAATTCACAATAAAAAAAGATGCGACCTATTGACAGGGAGTCACATACATTTAAAAGTGAATTTTTTAGTTAATATATCTAAGATTTGTGCGCAAAGTAAGAATGAACACCGAGAGGTCTAAAGAAATCAATATAAATATTAAAGATGCTATTATAAATTGCTTTCATTGCTTATATCACATTGTAGTTTTCTATTCAGTCATTGATACTATTATGATACAATATGTTGTACTATTATAATATACAAGGAAATGTGTGTAAGATTGCTTTTCTTTAAATCACATTATTAGTCTCTATTCAGTTTTGCAGTATTATTATGGTACAATATGTTGTACTATTATAATATACAAGGAAATGTGTGTGAGATTGCTTTTCTTTAAATCACATTATTAGTCTCTATTCAGTTTTGCAGTATTATTATGGTACAATATGTTGTACTATTATAATATACAAGGAAATGTGTGTGAGATTGCTTTTCTTTAAATCACATTATTAGTCTCTATTCAGTTTTGCAGTATTATTATGATACAATCTGTTGTACTATTATAATATACAAGGAAATGTGTGTAAGATTGCTTTTCTTTAAATCACATTATTAGTCTCTATTCAGTTTTGCAGTATTATTATGATACAATCTGTTGTACTATTATAATATACAAGGAAATGTGTGTGAGATTGCTTTTCTTTAAATCACATTATTAGTCTCTATTCAGTTTTGCAGTATTATTATGATACAATCTGTTGTACTATTATAATATACAAGGAAATGTGTGTGAGATTGCTTTTCTTTAAATCACATTATTAGTCTCTATTCAGTTTTGCAGTATTATTATGATACAATCTGTTGTACTATTATAATATACAAGGAAATGTGTGTGAGATTGCTTTTCTTTAAATCACATTATTAGTCTCTATTCAGTTTTGCAGTATTATTATGATACAATCTGTTGTACTATTATAATATACAAGGAAATGTGTGTGAGATTGCTTTTCTTTAAATCACATTATTAGTCTCTATTCAGTTTTGCAGTATTATTATGATACAATCTGTTGTACTATTATAATATACAAGGAAATGTGTGTGAGATTGCTTTTCTTTAAATCACATTATTAGTCTCTATTCAGTTTTGCAGTATTATTATGATACAATCTGTTGTACTATTATAATATACAAGGAAATGTGTGTGAGATTGCTTTTCTTTAAATCACATTATTAGTCTCTATTCAGTTTTGCAGTATTATTATGATACAATCTGTTGTACTATTATAATATACAAGGAAATGTGTGTGAGATTGCTTTTCTTTAAATCACATTATTAGTCTCTATTCAGTTTTGCAGTATTATTATGATACAATCTGTTGTACTATTATAATATACAAGGAAATGTGTGTAAGATTGCTTTTCTTTAAATCACATTATTAGTCTCTATTCAGTTTTGCAGTATTATTATGATACAATCTGTTGTACTATTATAATATACAAGGAAATGTGTGTGAGATTGCTTTTCTTTAAATCACATTATTAGTCTCTATTCAGTTTTGCAGTATTATTATGATACAATCTGTTGTACTATTATAATATACAAGGAAATGTGTGTGAGATTGCTTTTCTTTAAATCACATTATTAGTCTCTATTCAGTTTTGCAGTATTATTATGATACAATCTGTTGTACTATTATAATATACAAGGAAATGTGTGTGAGATTGCTTTTCTTTAAATCACATTATTAGTCTCTATTCAGTTTTGCAGTATTATTATGATACAATCTGTTGTACTATTATAATATACAAGGAAATGTGTGTGAGATTGCTTTTCTTTAAATCACATTATTAGTCTCTATTCAGTTTTGCAGTATTATTATGATACAATCTGTTGTACTATTATAATATACAAGGAAATGTGTGTGAGATTGCTTTTCTTTAAATCACATTATTAGTCTCTATTCAGTTTTGCAGTATTATTATGATACAATCTGTTGTACTATTATAATATACAAGGAAATGTGTGTGAGATTGCTTTTCTTTAAATCACATTATTAGTCTCTATTCAGTTTTGCAGTATTATTATGATACAACCTGTAAATCAATTATTGAATTGGTAAAATAACATGAGTATTGTTGCAATAATGAAGAGGAATGAACATTAACAAAAACAGTTGATTAATTCTTTTCAAGATCAACTAGTTTTTTCACACTCGTTACTGACGGCTTCAAATGCAGACAGCAAATTTCGTCTACACTTGTTATTGTGACTGTAAACAATTGTCCATATAATATATTCACCGGCGTGCAAAGGATCCTCTGTGTACGCCACTTGCAGTTTGCACTGTCTCTTCCACTTTAAAAACTCCGAGTCCCGTTTGTTCTTCACTCGAGTGTACTCGATGATGCAGCGAATATCCACGTACGAAGTCGGCAACAGACAATCACCCTGCCCCTTCTTCAACACCATACGCTTCCCGTCGCTGGACGTAAAGCCTTTGGGGAGCCCCTCCTCTACAGTGTCCAATTTGCCACCGTGGATGGGGCTGGTGGCGTACTTGGATTTCTTAGCAGAGCTCACCACGCTGGTCGGACTCTCGGGGCTAGAGGACAGGGCGCGGTTACGCTTAACGGACAGACTTCGGAGGGAAAATCGGCTGAGGCAAGAGTTGAGGACGCCAGGAGTATCGCCGCGCAACGGAGAAGCCAACACTTCGTCGTCTTTCTTTTCTATTGGAATTCTGAAATAAAAAAAAATTGGTGTTTTATAGACTGTATATACAAACCATCACACCATGTCCCTAACAGCAAACTTAAGTCTATAAGTTAAATTTACTTGGTTATTAATTATATTTCTAATGACCACCATTTTAATATTCAATCAGGTACAAAAGTTTTACTTATCAATAAAGTAGGTTAACACTTAGATAATTTAGTCATTTGAAATGAAAAAAAATTAATTCAAAAAGAATACTAATGCTATGGTCATGGCAGGATTTGAACTCGCGATCACTGGATTAGCAATCCAGTGCGCTAACTGCTCATAAGTAAATACACATGAGAAGTTAGCGCACTGTAATATATTATGTAAAAACATCTAATATGTATATATTTTGTACACATTATTTATGTTGTTTGTTATATTTTTTTATTCTTTGCTTAGAATTGTATTATACCTACTACAATAAATAAATAAATGAAATGGCATTCCAACGGGAATAGACAACTTGACCTTGTATCAAGAATTGTTGTTGTACATAAACAACTACCATATTGTTGGCCTTCGTGGACCAGTTGGTTGGTTATCTGACTGTTGATCCAAGGGTACCGGGTTCGCTTCCCAGTGGAGACACAGTTGTTAATTGTGTTTTCAGTCTGGATCTGTGAGACGATTAATATCGTAAGTCTCCAGAATGTGGCAACTTGTTATTGGGTGCGTTTTAAATAATTATTTGACATAGTAACTGTTAGTTGCCTGAGAAGCTATAATAAAAAAAAAATTTCAATGTTTACTCTAAATTATTGTCACGAACTAATTGGCTGTTTTAATCTTCTTCTTCAACCGGGTCGGCCCTCCTTATTCTCATTCGCCAAGTCTTTCACTCCTGTGCGTCTCTCTTCTGATGGCTTTTTTTTATTTATCAGGGAAAAATACAGTTTTATAAATATATCGTCCCTCTCCTGACTAACAGTCGTATCTGCAAAATGCAAATTGTTCAGGAGAGCGTTTTTAGTGTTTTGCCCGTGCATATTTTCATCTCTCCCAGCACACGGTGCAGTGACACGGTGTTAATATATTTTATTATTTTATTTGTATTCTTATATATATGAATCATTCTTATATATATTAGAATCGTATTTGCGCATAGGTCTATTAGTGAGATTTTATTTTCAGTAATTGGTAGACAGCAAATCACTAAGCTATTCCAAGTTAACGGGAAGTGATACAGTCGAGACCTTTAGTGAGAATATGCGTACAATATATAAATACACATTGGTGGTCCTAACTCGATTTCCCAAAAAAATGTCAGATACGACAGTTAATCAGCAGAGGGACAATATTGTAATGGCTTTTACAATAATCATTATAAATAAATAGCAAATTGAAATGAATTAACAAACACATACTTCTCGCATATACGTTCGACGTCCTCTCCTCGCACATTAATCGGCCCGCACACCTCAACAGAGTTGAAGCGGTGGTGTGTTGAGTTCATCTCGTACTTGAGGAAGCCCGATATCTTCATCTTGGTCTTGATGGTTCTGCCGAACCAGTGGAGGAGGGCGTCCTCGCTGAGATAGAGACACAAACTGGCCCTGTCGTCGTCCATCAGCCGCCTGAACCACTCGGCGAACACATTCGCCTGACGTCTCGGCGACATGCGCAGCACGTTGTTGTTGATGGCGTTCATGCGATGGGCGTCACTCTTCGACTTGCCCTTCTTGGGCGGTGAACAGTCAGCCCGACTGGGTGAACACGAAGCCATCTTTGACAACAACCTAAAATTTATATTTTAATGCATTTTTTACCAAAAATGTATAGCCTGATGATGTACAACAATGTAAAATGCTACGCCATCGACCTAAATTTTAGCGTAGTATTTAGTTAGGGATGTTTCTGCAATACAATTGCTAAGTTAAGAAAAGTAAATACTCCAGTGAAGTAGGTTAGGAGTTAGTTACCTAGGACTGTGCATTCGGGTCTTAGTCACCACTTATGATTATTTTGATTAAACCAAATTGTTAGAATGTCAGTAATTTATAGTTCCAATCTTTTTTGACATGGTTTGAACCCTTTATTAGGTTATTATTATCTTTATTTAAATACAAACCAATAATAATTATATTTTTAAGTAGAAAATAGATGTTTGCAACTCTATATTTTGACATATAAGTACCTACATATCACGCCGATGGCACTCTATTGGTAGCATTGGTTTTACTTTACGCTTGCATCTCCAAAGGTGGTGCTATTTATTTTTTTTTTATGTTAGTATTTTTGAAAATGTAATGCAAAATTTTCAGAACTTCAGCATACTTCAGTTGTGTTTTGTTGTTTGTTGTGACGCGAAACATTTTGATCATTTAAAATCTTGGAAGTAAACCAAATAATAAATATAATACGTGTGATTTTGTAAAATTCTTGTTGTTTTCGGTGTTAACCTACATACATACCATCACGCCATGTGATGGTGATGGTGTTAATCTATTGCCAGCTTTTTGTATTTTTCGATTACCTTCGCAAGATGGCTGATAAGTATTGTTGTGTTTTGAATAAATTGTCAAGTAAAATACGGCGAAGTGAAGTTATATAGTTTTCCAAAAATCAGTAATAAATCTTTCTTTGTGGAAAACAAATTAAAAAAACGTAATAATCTACAATGCACATTTTATCTAGAACCATGTATTTTATGAATTATTTGGCATGATTTTTGAAATATTGCAAATAAAATCCTTCATGTGTGTATTTTGTAATTTTTTCGCAAGTTTTGATTTTTTTAATAAATAATGATTAAAAATGGTTATTTTTTATTTTAGTTATCCTTGAATCCATTCCTCAAAGCTGAAAACATTTTAAAATGGAAATTTAAATTTGCCGTGGACCGGTCGTGTATTCTTTGCCCCTATAGCGGAGATGCAGGAAACCTTATGATTATCCGGTTACAGCTTCTATGTATTGAGTGACACATCTGAAGTTTACTTCTATATTATCTGTGCTACATATTAAACTCAGTGGGTCCCAACTTCCATACAAAAAAATGTTCTATAGGAGTTATTAGCATCATTTAACCAACATAGAAAAACTAAATTTAGCCAACATTACGAACCCAATTTACAAAACTACACTAGCAAACGTCAAGTGATTTCAAACAACATTTCAATTTTGCTGTCGGTTATTGAGGTTATCTGAGACCCATTTCATTTTTTCTTATTGTGTTTGGGTGATAAATGATAATAACTCATGATTTTAAGACTTGTCTCTGATGATCATACAATTGTTAGAAGATGTAATAAACATATTAATTGAAAAATGGCATATCACCCACCATAGCAATAATCACAATAGATAAAAACATAAAACATTTCCACAGAGATCTATGTATATCGAGAGCTACCAATGATGTATCGACCAGGGTATAACAAGAGGGTTCTGTCAAGTATGGCAGATTCAAGAATCATAGTAGCCCAGGATAATGTTCCCCAAGAAAGTAGACGTCCTCCTAAAAGATAGCTGGCAATCCACGTCCCAGGGAGGAAGTTGATGCAGGACTAAAAAGAGATGAAGAGAAGAAGAATATCTAGAATTTATAAATTTCACCATCTATCACCTACTTCAAGTTTTTTTTTTATTTAATGTTCTTTGAAGTATAAAATTATTTTAAATTTTGAACTTATGTTACTACAATCCAGTAATCAATTTGTTTATTTATTTACTATTTTCCAAAATGCTATGTTGATTTATTGAAATTGTATAATTTTTGTAGCAGACTTTAACTTATTTATATTATAAAAAATATATGCTGTATGTGTTTTTTTCCTGTTTTTGAGTCAATAAATAAACATAACATATTCAATGTATTATGTTTTTCCCTGTTAATAAAATGATAAATAAACAATATGTAAACTATGCTGTGTATTTTTTACTCCTCCCTGATTATAAAATAAACATCATTTAATGCCTTTTTTGTAAATTAATTTTGATGTTGCCCATCACTAGTGTTGGCAGCATTTATAAAGCTCTTTCCCATCTCTATGTCTTGTCCACTTGTCAAAAGTGCAGAGAGGCAACATGACAATTTTATTTTTCTCTATGTTGGTATCAGTGTGACCGTTTTTAGTATTTTTTGTACTAAATTGGTATTTTTTCGCCACTTTGGAACACGTTTGGTATTTTTTTAGTATTTTTGAAATTTTTGGTATTTTTTGGTATATTTTGTGATTTATGGAAAATAAAATACCATTTTTTGGTATTTTTCTAGTATTTTTGGTATTTTTTGGTATATTTTGTGATTTTTGGAAAATTAAATACTTGCCATTTTTTGGTATTTTTTTAATATTCTGTCTGCATTCACTTTTTTTGTCTATGATAATTTTACCGCTCTTTACTTGTATTATTTCCTCATTTATGGACATGGTATGGTGGTGGCGGGATCTTTTTAACTGGTGACTTTTTACATTATTCTAAAAATACTAAAAAGTATCGAAAATTAAATAACTTCTGTAAAATTACATGTATTGTCCACATTGAACAAAGTTTGTTGACATTTTGTGTTTTGGTGGAGTTAATAATTATTATGAAGCAAAAATACGAACAAGAATATTGTCCTGAAAAGGAACAGAAATGAATTTCATAATAAATTTACTTTCAGATGCACCATTATGCATCTTTAAGTAGGTAATCTCAATCTTTTGTTAATCATATTCTTTGTAGGAAAAATTAAGTTTTTTTTTTCATATCTATGGGGCGATTAAAAATATCTTTTTTTCTTCGAATGTAGTTAAGTGACAGTGCTAAGTATTTAATTAACAGCTCCAGTACGGTAACAACTCAGTTTTGTAAGATCTTTTCAATTATATAATATATTTGCCTTGAATATAATATTTGGATTTTTAGGAACATGACAGCCGATTACTTTTTAACTATTTACAGCAAGAGCTAATGTGTTTAATTTGACTTTTCTGCAAAGATGATCATTATTATTCTGTACATATAACCGAATTTCATATGATTCCATTTCTTACTCGCGACACATTCTTTCTCCCACCCATATTATTTTGTTTATCCGGTAATTAACTCGTTTACCACGCTCCTCCTTGTTATATATGTAACAATTATACTATAAATACATGTGTGTTTTCTTAGTATGTTCCCAAATATCGTTAAAAAATTTGGTATTTTTTTGGTATTTTTTCACATTGGGTTTAGTATATTTTAGTATATTTTCGCCACAAGTGCGGTATTTTCGGCAGTTTGGAAAACGGTCACACTGGTTGGTATGTACATTGCTAATATTTTTCATACATTTTGCTGATTCAATTTTTTTGTATGGAGCTATGTCTCTTATCTGTAAGGTTTTATTCTCTTTGATTAAACTCTTGCCAATATTTTTATAAAACCATACATTTTCTATAAACAAATGAACTGTTGAAAATTTCGGAGTGTTTTTTTTTTACCAATGTCACGATTTTGAATTCAGAACATCTAGATCTTGCCACGCAAACATATATCTAGTTAAAAAATGAACTACTTTTTCCTAAAATTTAGAACATGGTACCTTCAATCACCTTCAATGCCATAAGTTATTAGAAAGTTTTCGCAAGAATACATAATAACAATGCAATTATACTTACCACAAATATTACTGAAAAATATCTCTAACTTCTGCAGGATTATTCTTGGTCATAGCAATTGCAGTTTTCAAGTCTGCTATCATCTTACGACTTTCGTTGACATATGCTGTCATTATTACATTCGATTGTAACAAATTTTTGTGCAATTCCATCAATTTAGCACTACTTGCGACTAGATCATCTAAAATAAAGAAAAAGGCACTGAATAAAAATCAATTATCTTCATGAAATAAATAGACAAAACACGTATAAACGAAACAAAAACTTTCACATCTCCATGGCTACAAAACAAAAACATACTTATTCCCTGGCAAGTGTCATTCGCTAAATCTTCCCTTGTTACTTTCGTCTTTTGCGTTGAAATGAAACTCATTGTGCACTAAATAAATAATAATTCGAATTTCGATAAATATTAATCACTGACAACTCAGACTTTCCATTCACGAAAATAAAACGATCAATTTTTAATCCTAAAAAACTCAACAAACAAACCGCAACTATGGCGTCACCTCGTGGCGTCTGGTATCACGGAGATTATTAAAATCACGGAGCTATAAAACTAAACGCAGTACATTGTTTTTATTTATTTATTTATTTTTAATATACACGTAATTCATTGATTAGTATTGAATGATTTCAGAAGCGCTACTTTTATATTTATTAAGTTTTTATTACGATATACAAATATATGTAGGTATATTACCAAACACCATACACTAATAACTTTACATGTTCACAAACTCTCTTTGCTTCATTATTCTTGTATGTAATGCCTTTTATATTTTTTTGTTATTTTAAAAATTCATGCCAGCTGCCAGCTAATTTATAAAATATATAAAATCGTTTTCGACTACTTTATTAATTTTTCGTCAAATCATGCTTATAAAAAAATGTTAAATTGTACCAATAAAAAAGATGGAAAAAATGCCAAAAGTAAGCATTCCCATTTCCAATCATCGAATTTTAACGATGTTATTTTTATTGTTGAAAATAAACAGTTATTTGATAAACCTTCCATTTGTTTTTTTTTTCAAAAGAAATCAATAAAGTATATGTATCATTGATAATTTGTATTTCATATTTCTTTATTAATAATAATTTTACAAAAAATATTTCGAGGTTTATTGAGTGCAAATAATTTAAGTATTTGAGTATGTTTGGCCATTTATTGTATCGTCTTTGAATATTTTTATTTTATTTCCTTATAGTAATAATATTTATAAGATAAATATTATGCTAATAATGCATTTTTTATTAAATTTTATATTCAGCCTAAAGGGTATCCATCAGTGAGTTTATAAAAATAAAATAACGTACAGCGTTTAGTTGTTAGCTCTACAGGGAGTGGTAGCCAACAGCACCAATCTTTTATCCGCTCTAGAGTCTTTCAAGGCGTTTATTGGTCTATAATTTGCCGACCAATCATTGGAAATCCAACCGGGAATAATATCCAATAATGTAAGTTCATTTTTGATTTACCAAATTCATGTCAAGAGCCAAATGAGCGGGCAAATTAATAATCAAAAGTCAATTAATAATGAACAATGTACTTTTTAGTCAGGGTCCCAATTTGGCAGAAGCATGAGAGGCATAGAAAAATGAGAGGCCATTTTGATAAATGACGCGTATCTACGTCAATTATTCGCAGTTTCTTTATATTACAATTACTATCGATTGTCATCAATGATTTTTTTCTAAAGAAACATGTGTAGGGAAAAATATAAAGATCATTTTCACATAAATAAATGTCAAATTGTGAATGTTAGATTAGTTCTACCTACATTTCTCACAGTAGAAATCAATGTCAAATTCCATTGTACCTACCAACATGAACAATGATCATAATATTTAATGAACAAAGATGTATGTAAATTACACATTTTAAATAATTCACATTACTGTATAATGTATTCATGCAGGAGTCTTTTATTGCATGTTTTATTTATTGATAAATCTTTATATCATTTTATTGTCAAATTCAAAGTATAGTGGGTAGATCGACCATAATATTTGTTTCGTTTTTGCAAAGTTGTATAATTGATAACTGTTAATAATTTTGTTCAGCTCTCCTGCTCAACGGAGACAGTGACCATCCTGTTATTCTAGGTATTATAAGTAGTTATCGGCAAATAACTTGAGAAATAATATGACATGCACAGAGTTCAAATAGCCTGAGGAAAATTCTCAAGTTATTTGCAGAAAATTATACAATCAAAACAATTGCCTAATCTGAAATATAAATAAATAAAACAAATATATGACACAAGCATTATGCTTGTTTTTGGGAACGTTTGAGGATACCTATATAATATGTACTGGCTACAAGGATCATCCAAAAATAGAATATTCACATAACGTAGCAGAATAATCATCCAAAAATAGAATATTCACATAACGTAGCAGAATAATAATCCAAAAATAGAATTTTCAGATAACGTAGCAGAAAAATCATCCAAAAATAGAATTTTCAAATAACGTAGCAGAATATTTATTTATTTATACATCTTCTTGTACATAATATAAACAAATATAATTGTACACTGGCGGGCTTATTGCCATTAGGCAATTTCTTCCAACCAACCAGATTACAAAGTATTACAACATTGTGTATGTACAACAGCAAACAAATAAAAGTAAAAGAAATCAAAGAAAATACGTATAACACTTAAACTATTAAAAAAAAGAAAAAAAATAATTCATAGCAAGAAAAAAGGATATGTATGGTAAGGACAGGAGAGGAAATCGGGATCAGGTGTTCAAGGATAAATATTCCTTCTTTAGTTTTTTCTTGAAAATTCTAAGTGAGTTAGACGACGCAATATCCGGACTAAGGCTATTCCATAATCTTGCTGATTGTACTCGTCCAAAAATAGAAATTTCACATAACGTAGCAGAATAATCATCCAAAAATAGAATTTTCACATAACGTAACAGAATAAGCATCCAAAAATAGAATTTTCACATAACGTAACAGAATAATCATCCAAAAATAGAATTTCCACATAACGTAACAGAATAATCATCCAAAAATAGAATTTTCACATAACGTAACAGAATAATCATCCAAAAATAGAATTTTCACATAACGTAACAGAATAATCATCCAAAAATAGAATTTTCACATAACGTAGCAGAATAATCATCCAAAAATAGATTTTTTAACATATTATAATTTAGCAGACTTATTACTCGTAGGCAATTTCTTCCAATCAACAACAACTTGATAATTTTTTATTTCATATTTGTATTGCTCTCCACACAACTAACAGGTACTATGACATATATTAATTTAACATGCACCCTATAACAAGTTGCCACATCCTGGAGGGTTGTGATATTGTTGGCCTCTGTGGCTCAACTGGTTAGGTATCTGACTGCTGATCCAAAGGTCCCGGGTTCGATTCCCGGTGGAGACACAGTTTTTGATTGTGAGACGATTAATATCGTAAGTCTCCAGAATGTGGCAACTTGTTATTGTGTGCGTGTTAAATTAATATTTGACATAGTACCTGTTAGTTGCCCGAGAAGCTTTATTAAATAAATAAATAATTCAGACTCTTCAGATTCACTTTGTGATGATGAGCTGTCACCTGTATTTACAACAAACGTGTTCTCATCCATAATAGAATCCATAATGGCATCACTTAGTTTATATTTTTCTTCCTCTTTTTGGACATGTCGACACAGTTGTACCCAATCATTGCTGGTAATTTGCGATATTTTTTCTTCTACCAAAGCACGTACACTTTCCATTGTAAATGATACATTTTTAGTTCCCACATAACTTTTTATTATGGACCACATATTTTCAATTGGATTAAGTTCTGGATGGTAAGAAGGTAATCGAAGTGCAGTATATCCGTGTTCATTAAGAATGGCATCTGTTTTAAATTCCTTTTCCCGTGGCTTGTTGTAAAGTATTATTCTGAACAATTGTAGCTTAAGCAGATTGGGAGGAAATGATATGCTTTTACTCTGTAACCAATCAATCATAACTTGCTTTTTAGAATTAAGTATGTTATTATGGTAAGGGGCATTGTCTATCACAAGAACAGATCTTGGTTGAAGATTACGAATTAATTTCTCTTTCAGCCATTTTTCATAATTTGTATTGTTTATATCTTTATGATAGTCGTCGCCAGTTTTCTGGTGAGATTTATACATCAGAAAAGCATTGGAAATAAAACCTGCCTCACCTCCCGCATGAACAATATTATATCGTGAGCCCTTCGAAATTGGTTTCTTTAACCCTTCATTTGAACCATCGGACCAAGACATTTCTAATGTGTGGGTAGAGTGAATGTAGGTTTCATCCATATATACAATTGGCCTACCTTCAGAACGATTTTTAGTCATTTTTTCTAAGAATGTAATTCTTTTAAAAACTATCACTTTTTTGATTAATAATTTTCTATTGTCTTCTGTTTTTTTTTCCATTTGAAACCCAGTTCTTTGACTATGTGCCACAAAGAAGTTCTTCCACCCATAAAGTTTATGTCTGATTTTAAAACAACTAATAATTTCGACAGTGTAGGGAGTTCTTTTTTTGTAACATGAAAATCATGTATGCAACGTCTTATAACTACACTGTCGAAACTATCAACATTAATTTTTTTTAAGGCACTTCCATTTTTTTTCCGAGGAGAAAAAGAAGTAGAACAATCGGTAGTAAATTTATTTTTTCCCTTATTATATTTTTTACAGTCGCAATAGATAATTTAGTCGCTTTTGACGTTTGTTCTAACGGAGATATTGTATTATTATTGTTCCCAGAAATACTCGTACAGATTAAAAATGAGTTCTTTGGATTGACGGGAAAGAGGTATGCCACGTCAAAATTTTGTATTTTGTGACATATTGAAAGAAACTATTATATACTTCACTAAAAAACTATTATGTTATTTTAATTAAAAAATGAACTTTTATTAAAATCAATATTACTATGCAAAACACCCTATACTTTCAATTCTGAAGCGGTACTGATTTAAGTATGTGTGTGCGATCCGCCAATGGCGCTTGTACTAATACAATCACAATGTATATGTACACTCGATATCACCGATATGCACTAATACTTATACCAAGGTATATTAAAGTTTTGAATGGCCTGTAGATAAATATTAACTAATTCAGTATAAATATTTAATACAGTTGCAAAGTAAAAAAGTATTTAGTGGTAAAAATACCTACATAAAAATAAAAGAGAAATTAAATAAACAGAATCAGGAGACACGAACAGAAAATAAGTAGGTACAAGTTAATTAATCAACTCAGAGAATCTGTGGAATAATCAAAATAAAATTATAAGTTTTATGAATATTATCGGTAGTGTGATGGAGCACAGTGTGATGGCGTCAGACGGGGTGAGTCATCACCACCAGGGTCAGCCGCAGCATCAGCAAGTAGTACTGACCGGCCAACAGCTGCAGATGTTGCAGATGAATTCACCGACTCACATGATACAGGGACCCAACGGACAGCAAATCATGGTGCACACTGTGCCCTCGGGAGCCCCTACTATCCAAGTAACAAACACAATGATTTCTAATTATTTCACATTCTAACACAATTTGGTTTCATACAAAATTTACATTTTTAATATTACTGAGTGGAATAGTGTTATTTACTAATATGTCTTTAATGATTTTTTTTGTTCTAAGCATATTTTTAAGCACTCACATATCGATATGCAACATATATAAAACATTCAAAAATTTAATTGATAAGGGAACTCAATAAAAGACATAATACGTGAATGTTGAGAAAGAGCTTAACCAGCCAATGACAGGTCGTAAGCCCTGTAGGTGCCTTGAGTTCCTGGTTCTCCTATAATCTAACTTCGTCTCTATTGAGATATTAAAAATTTGTAAAAAATACATATTATATTCATTTTATTAAAGTAATTAACGTGTATATTATCTCACCAACATGACATGAATATATAAAAAATGGATAGTACATAATGGAAATAGACGAGGAAAGGAAGGGACAAGAATTATATAAGGAGATAGAATTAAATGTTATTTGCTAGATGATGCTTCAGATTTCTTTAATAATTACGAATAAACATTGTGAATATCATAAAGTTGTCCGCTGTGGCATAAGTGATTAGCTGTCTATCTTTGGTGCTGGGATCCTGGGTTTGTTTTAATATGTGTTTATATAAATATCATAACAAATACATCATTTGAGGAAGGATACATATCTCTTTGTTACCTAATTTTTTGATTTTTCATAATCATACCTTTATATTTTGATTTATAATTATTATCATTTATTTATTTATTTTATTTATTTCACGCTTCTAAGATGGGAACGCAAGCTATCCAGGTAGTGGTGCTTATACTATAAAATATTTTCTGCAATTTTATTTTATTTCATTATTGTATATTGTATGTTTTTAATGAATAGAATGAGAGTAAACAAGTTCAAATGGAGGAACATTGGCCAGAGTCAAGTTTGTTACAAAATTGTGCATTTGTCACCTCTAATTATACTTATTATTGTATTCTATAATGATTTAAGGGGTGGACAAAAATAATGGTAGACTGATTTCGTTCACCTATAGCACAAGCATTCATGCTTATTTTAGGGAACGTAGGAAGATGTATATGTACTTGTTTAACAAGGACATATTCATTTTATTTAAAAAAAAAAAAAAAATAATGGCATACCCTGATTTTCAACAAAAATATCTAGAAAAATATGATGTGACGTTGCATTAATGCTTCGGGTTTAGTAAATAAACCTAAAAAACATTTATTTTCCATTCAGCGCCATTGCGAAATAAAAGTTTTTTGGTTTATTAACTTAACCTGATGAATTAATGCAATGTTACATCGTATTTTTCCAGATATTTTGATCTTCTTTAATTTATAAAAAAAATCTAATGCTCTATACCTTATTGTTTTTTTAGAAATTTAAGATAAATGTCAAAAATTAGGGTATGCTTATTATTTTCCTACAAGAATATATACAGAACATAATTAAAAAGTTAAGGTATACTTTTCTTTATTAATATCCAAACTAACTAGGATATTTTTTTCAAAATGATTCGATTTGTAGTAATGATGCAAATTCAAATTGAAAAAATAGGTACGTTGGCAGCAGTCACCCTAAGTACAGGTATCCACTCCTCTGCCAATGATCCTAAAAGTACTCAGTACTTACTTAATTTATGCAAAAAAATATTGAGTGTGTACTTGCATAGATACCTACTTAAATACCTGTAAAAATAAATGACATATCATTGTTGCAATTTTATTTATTTTTTATCTATGTTTTGCTATATATAGTCTTCACTTCACATCAACAAGCAATCCTTAGATTATCATTTTGATTATCATTGTTTATTTATATAGTTTTACTAAAATTTATTTTAGTTATTATAACAATATAAAGAAGTGAATTGTGATACCTAACTGTTCATTATTTTGTAAAATCATAATGTTATTTTGGGATAATATGGAAAAATTAATGGTACTTATGTCTTTCTTTTAATTTATCATATACTATAATTAGTCATTATTTACCTCCAAAATGTAATAAATCACATTGTCAAAATCTATTTTTGATAAATTGTTAAAAAATAACCTGTTTATAAAAAAATGTTTAAATAATAAAATGTTTTGCCATACAACAAGCACTAGAACAAATGCAATTATATATTTCACTTAGTGCTCTTCAGAGAATCACATCAAATTTATTATACTCTCCTCAAGATCAACTTATGTGCTCAATTAAATTAAAACTTTTCTCACTTCAATCCAAAAACATCACCATAATTCTGGCCTGGATCCCAGGACATCTGGGAATCGTAGGGAACAAAATTGCAGATTCATTAGCCAAATCAGCTTCTTCTGGTACCAATTCTAATATAAATCTGAACATTCCAACTACTTTTTTTAACAGATTTTTAATTTTCTCAATAGAGACGAAGTTGGAATATTTATTGTAGGAGAACCGGGAAATCAAGGCACCTACAGGGCTTACGACCTGTCATCGGCTGGTTTACGTGATCACTTTATGCGCTTGCGCAACGTTCACCAATTATGCCTTTTAATGAGATCCCTATCAATTCAATTTTGAAAGTTCTATATATTGTAATACTGAAATTCTTTTCGCTTGAAAATAAGGAATTTTTACTACAGCCATCTATGGGTGAAATTATGAACAACAATCTTATTATTTTTATTTATTTTTGTTGGAACGCCATCTATTGAGAAAATTGGTTTTTTGTAAATAATGAAAGCTACAATTCTTATATCTGAGGTGACAATGCATTTTTCGCATAGAAGTCACCCCTGAATTGCGCCAGACTTATAAGGTCATTTTTGTCTTATTTACCTACTTGTACCAATGTGTAAGTAATCGAATATTGATCGAATAATAAATATTCCAACTTCGTCTCTATTGAGATAATTAAAAATCTGTTAAAAAATATCTTTGACTCCCGACAGGGAAAAAAATCCAATGTTTGCGCATATGCAATAATAAAAATATTCGATTCCAACTACTGATTACTTATCAACCCTCAAAACTAGCATGATTCATAGATGGGAAAAAAACTTGACGGTTTCCAGAAACAAGACAGGATTATTTTACGCCGGAATCCAACCCTCTATTCCCAAAAAACCTTGGTTTCAGGGAAAGAGACTCTCTAGGGGGGACATATCTTGTATCACGCGTATGAGAATTGGCCATTGTCTTGTTGCTTCCCACCTTTACAAAATTAATGTTATTAACAGTCCACTTTGTGAATGTGGTCAGGAGGAGGAGACTCTTGACCATTTATTTTTTAATTGCTTCAACCGTATATCTTCTAACAATTTATTTTATTTTAATCTGGTAAAAATTACTTGCACATCCCCAATCAATATGTCATATATAATGTCGATCCAAAATTTTAAATTAACAAACATATTGCTTAGCTTCTTAAAGTCAAATAACATCCAACTCTAATTAATTTAATTTTAACAAATTCAACAAATTTATGATAATTCCACCAAGGCAAAAAGCACTCTCTGTAGGGTGAATTGCCATTAAACAAAAAAAAAATAAAAAAATAACCTAACCTCAAAATACCAAGTTTAGTGAAAACGAAAACAAAGTATGAAGAAAGCTAGGGGGGTATAATGTTATCAATGAAGTAAAAATATATTTGATATATCAGATCTTGGCCTTGAACATTTTCTTCATACATTTTGTATTTTAATTTCAGATGGCTTCTCCAACTGGACAAGGACTACAGCAGTTACAAGTTGTTCCAGTTTCTGCATTACAAGGTAAAGCAATATTTTTCATTAAGCTCAGTTACATATTTTTTATTACAATGAAATATGTTTCTTATTATCAATTTGAAAATGTAAATTTTACATACAAAAATTGTTAATTGAACACTATTGAGCACATTTGATTTTTTTGAAATGTATATATCCTTACGAGTACATATACATCTTTATTCATTCTCTAAATTAAGTAAAAATGCTTATATCACTAGATTTTTAATCCAGCGTACTAACCACTCTGCCACCGACCCATCTATCTGAAATGAAACTGCAATTTTACTCATAGAAAAAATATTTATGTGGGTTATGACAATGTATTATATACTTAAATGATTTTTATACAATTTTTTTTATTCATCGGTCTTGAGCAGATCTGGCTTCGGTCATTGAAGATACTGTAGCGGATTTAACAAGTTCATTCCGCGGTCGTTGAGTGACCTCTGTATATTTTATCCTTTACACTTCCCAATACGATGAGCTTCTCCAAGTAACCAAGGGCCCTTTTGTCCAAAATACTGAAGAAAGAATGCGCTGTTGGCAGATTGTCGACAGGAAATCCTTTATCTGTAGTTCATTTTTATATGGGCAGTTTGATTCTCCTGGCAGTCCGATGTAGCGATGCGCGATTCCGAGATGTTTTAACAATCAAAAGAATCACAGTCATAATAAACAATCGAGTCAACCATCGACTCGCTTTTTTACAAAACAATTGAGATGTTTTTCGATTGTTTCGAGTCACCGGAATCGCAAATCGCTCTTGATTGTTTTCATTCGGTTTGGTTACTCAGTCGATTGAATGCATCGAGCCGAGGTGTACGTAACGAAAGAATCGGACTCGAGTCAGACGAATCGCCGTGCGCTTTGTTAACCCCGAATATGATACATTGTATTTTTAATTAGAATTTTATTTATTTTAATTTCATTTTTATTTTATTTATTTTAATTTAAATAAAATGCCATGAAAATTTAAAAAATAAATTGTGTGTAGATAATAAAAAGCAGATTCATTAAAAAGCTCTATATTTATTTATTCCCATGGTAACTTCTATCTAAGTGTATGGAAAGTTATAAATATCGGCTAATATTTTTGAAAATTACTTGGGCTGCGCAGAAATTTTGACAGACCAATTTTGAGTTTTATGTTTGGTTGGTAAATACGCAAACTGCCCCTCACCATCTTGAAAATCTTTTAATTTAATTGCCGATATTTGTACACATGATTTACTCAAGTAATTTGCAGGAAACTACTACTAAAATATGCA
The DNA here is from genome assembly GCA_963576475.1 of Molanna angustata. Lineage (NCBI taxonomy): Eukaryota > Metazoa > Arthropoda > Insecta > Trichoptera > Molannidae > Molanna > Molanna angustata. The sequence goes on along the minus strand of OY754988.1, from coordinate 18,991,095 downwards.
TTTTATTCCCGTCGCTCCGTCTAATATTTTCGATTGTTCTTGATGCCACAGTACCTAAAAAGTAAATTCACTTATTTATCCAATCATGGACTTCCACTCCGATCTGCTGAACGTACAACACTATCCATACCTATCCATAATATAGAATTTCTCAGCTCTTCGTTCGAAGTACAATCAGCAAGATTATGGAATTGCCTTAGTCCGGATATTGCGTCGTCTAACTCACTTAGTATTTTCAAGAAAAAACTAAAGAAGGAATATTTATCCTTGAACACCTGATCCCGATTTCCTCTCCTGTCCTTTCCATATCCTTTTTATTGCTATGAATTATTTTTTTTTTTGTTTAATAGTATTTAAGTGTTATACGTATTTTATTTGATTTCTTTTACTCTTTTTTATTTGCTGTTGTACATACACAATGTTGTCATACTTTGTAATCTGGTTGGTTGGAAGAAATTGCCTAATGGCAATAAGCCTGCCAGTGTACAATTATATTTGTTTATATTATGTACAAGAAGATGTATAAATAAATAAATAAATATATGACTCGCATCACACTATCACAGTCACAACACAAGTCGTAAACAGAAACACTAGAATGAAGGCGCCATTCGAGATGAGAATCATCGAGATGTCCGAACAATCGAAAATAATCGAGATATTCAAACAATCGAAACAATTGCCAAAAACCTCTCGGCATCGCGCATCCTTAGTCCGATGTCACTTTGTGATTATTTTTGTCAATATGTTTTATGGTTCATTAGGAAGTGGCGGAGCTGGTGGTCAGGCAATGGTCGTGGGTCAACAGGCTCAGATAGTTCAAGGAGCCGATGGCCAAACATATCTCTACCAACCCGTACAGCTTGACACACAACATCTAACTGGAAATACATGTAAGTATATTTTTATTAAATAATTTACATTTAAGAACTGTGTCAATGGAATGTGCCATCAAGAATATATTATATTGAGATCATCTTGATCACGAGAGTATCAATTCTTTATGGGAATTAGCCGTCGTCTGGGTTATTTGGTTATATCGTTATATGGCATATGCTTCATATTTACATTAATGTCATACTCGTTTCAATTTGAAGATGATCAATAAGTGATTGATAATAGTTTTTGTCTGAATTGAATTGTTTTATTTCCCTATGCAAATTTATTCCTTATTTTATAAATGAAATTCTTGATTCCAGATATAAATGTGAATGGATCTTTGGTTCAAGTACAGACACCACAAGCTGCCACAATGTCACATACTGCACAACAGCCACTTATCAATGGAGGAAATATTCTTATGGTAAATTAGACATGAATATTATTTATAGAATAAAAAGGTGATGATAAATTAAATTAAAAATGGAGATAGAGAAGCAGAGGTCGACCAAGAAAAAGATGGCATGATCAAAGAATGATATCTTGAGTGACGGGATATTAACTTATCTTGAATGAATTTTAGACAGTGTGTGAACATCTGAAGATAAACTATACCATTTTATAGCAGCACTTACACAACCGCTTATTCCGCTTCGTTTGCTCTGTTAAGCTGCTTTGAGGAGTTGATACTCATGATCCTGACAAGTATAATTTTTTTTTTCTTTGACACGATTCTAGTAAGTTCGATTTACACCGACATGAAAAAATTGTATGAAATGAATCCATTCAAACTACCACGGCATAGCCCACAATGTTGGATTACCTGCAACAGATGTGCGGGTGTGCATTATAAAAGAAAGCGACATATGTGTGTATTCTCCACACACCAGTCTCGCCTCACTTAAAAAAGCACTACATTCAGAATAGGTGGTGAACCTCATTGCTGAAATGTTAATTTGCCTCTTGTACGAAATTAAAATGAATAAATTTTTCAGATGGTTCAAGGTAACGGAGCAGGAGCAACTGCAGTGACTCCCGGTAGTTCTGGTGTAGCGGCGGTGGCGGCTGAAACACAAGAAGAAGAACCCCTGCTGTATGTGAATGCCAGACAATACAGAAGGATTCTGCGCAGAAGACAGGCCAGAGCTAGGCTGGTTGATTTAGGGAAAATACCAAAAGAAAGACCCGTAAGCTAATAAATTTCTCTCAAAATTTATACTCTTTTCAAAATGTATCATATAATTTTTTTTTCTCATAAGCTACCTATCAAAAGTATTGAAACGTATTTGTCGGTCTTGTAACTCAGTAAGATATTGGCTCAGAGTTAAAGATCCAAGAATCAATGCCTGATAGACAGTTTTTTCTCTGTGTTTTATTTATTTTAACATTTTTTTTCTGTTGAACAGTATTACAACATAAATTTACATGATGTATGATATATTTACTAGTATTTTTTTGGCAATACCTCATCCAAAAGATTAAAATGTTGTGCTTGATGAGGTAATGACTTGATTAACCCAATCAAGACGGGTAGGTACAAGTACTTGCATTACCTATGGACGGACAGTATTTCGCGTCTAACACAGATTTTTTAAGCTCGTTTTAATTGAATATAATAACGTAAAAAAATCTAACGATGTAGATATATCATAAAAGGATCAAAGATAAACAAAAGATCACATATGCACAATGAAATTGAACACTTGATAACACAAACATAAGATAAATGAAGGATAATGTTATTGTAGTTATCTCCATATAAAAAAGTACATGGCGGCATCAATATGTCATGTGATCCTTCCGGCATTTGATGTAGATAAGGAATATGCGCCGATTGTATATTGGTAAGGATCGAATTGAAAGCAGAATATTCAGTGCAAAACAATAAAATGAACTGGTACAGTATCCCTCTTTCCTACGTGCATGCGTATTAGATCCTTACAAATCGCGGGAGAGTGTAAATTTGGCCGGTGATGATCGATGAATTTGAATTTTTTTAATAATTTAACAATTGTTTTGTTGATTCACCGATAGATGTCTTGAAGTCAAATATATGGGAGTAATATTCATCCAATTTTCGTCTCAATCAAGTATGAATTTACTGAGATGAAAGTTCACAATTGTGTATTGCCATGAGGGCATGTATAAATAACGCTCAGCGTTTAGGCACGCGCCCGGTAGGCAATCTATACATGACGCTCTTCTTAAAAAGGTTAAACAACAAATATAAAGAGAAACTAATGCAAAACAAGTTATACATAAACAATCATCAAACAAAAGAAGAAAACAGATAATTTTGGTATTTAAATCAAAATAAACCAAATACCAATTTATTTATGTTATTGAATGCATTTTTAGTTTTTGTCTGAATTTTTTAAAATCTTTATCTGTTTTTATTCACCTGGGAGGCAATTGAAACATTTTATTCCCAAATAAATGTAATTGTTTTGTATGTATTTGTCATTACATTTAGAGATTTTAAAGTAGCTTCAGAATCGTGACTCATTTAATACCTTTATGGTCGTGACATATTTTTGCAAAACATCTTCGAAAATTTGCAAAATTGATGTTTTTTTTTATAAAAATTGTCTACTTTTGGAACTTTAAATGTATTAAAAAGTGTCTTTGAGAGAAATGTGCTTTTTTCTTTAATATATTAAACTTAAACAGTGTTATTTATAAAAAATAATTTGGTTCAATTGAACCCGGTTCAAAGTCTTATTCTGAAATTCCAATATTCTCATATAAAAATAAATAATTCTTGTATAAGAATATTTGAATTTCAGAATAAGACTTTGATCGGGGTTCAATTGAACCAAATTTATTTTTATAAATAACACTGTTATTGTTAGTTTTTATACAACTTGGTTTAGAATATTGTCATATGCTCCTCCCCAACCAACAATTCCATAAATAAGCAAAGAATGAAATTTATTAATGTAAAGCAAGTGCACAAAGGCAGGTTTATTGCTATACGGCAATATTCACTGACCATCCCAACCAACATGAAGTCTCAAAAGTTTATTCGGTACAATCAATCTATATATTATTAGGTGCGTATTCAATTAAAAATATTAATGTAGTACCTGTTAGTTACACAAGAAACAATACAAAAAATCAAGTCACTTGAAAAGTTTTTGCAACCTTTTTTTTTAATTTAATATCACATGAGTTAGAATAACATATTGTGTTGTCGGGGAACTAACTGTAGTGACACTAATGTCTTTTTATTTACCATCATCGTCAGTGGCTCTATAGCCCAGGATGGCCCTTGGCCTCCTCAAGGTATCGTATTTATTTAAGGATTTTTTTTATTTATATTTTACAGAAATACCTCCATGAAAGTCGCCACCGTCACGCTATGAACAGAGTTCGAGGAGAAGGCGGCAGATTTCATTCTAACGAAGACAAATCAAAGTATGATTATTACATCATCATTACAACTAAGTATGATTGTCAACTATTGCTCAGTTGGTTAGATATCTGACTGCTCAGCCAAATGTCCCAGGTTGGATTCCCAGTGGAGACACAGTTTTCAGTCTAGATCTGTGAGACAGTGAATATCATCTCCAGATTGTGGCAAATTGTTATTGGGTGTGTGTTAAACAAATATAAGAAACGGGAACAACAGACGAACATGTATATGACGATGTATGAATGTCAACGAGACGATGTATGTGTGTCAAGATAGAAATAAGTGGCGTTCGGGTCTCTCTACCTACCCCGTGCGGGACATGGTATGATGGTATGTATGTTAAATAAATATTTGACATAGTACCTGTTAGTCGACTGAAAAGCTACACGACATCATGGCGACATGACCTAAATAAACATGGCCGACAGTGCTCAGTATGCATGCGTAGTCTGCACCACAATAGACAATTTGAGTTCAAATTATTATTATCTGTGGTGCACTGATTTTGTAGATTTTAGTTTTAGCAACAACTTCAGTTACAGAATACGAAATTTGGTTCAAATGACCTTTATCCTAAAATTTTAGAATGTTCCTATTTTAGTTTAAAAAGTTACTAAATTGTACGTACCTACTGTCCTCTATTATCATTCGCATCAGTATTGTATTTAGACAATTTGTACAAAAAATTTGAAATGCAGAACACATTCCTAATTTTTTTATTATTTTGAGCTACATTGATTAAGCTGACTGGTGGTGGTCTGAAATTTCATGGGTCATTGTTTGTCAAATCCCGCATTGCTGAATTTACTAGGTTTAAACCAGTTGAATATGAATCAGCAAAAACAATAAATCCACTATGTAGACCACTCAAGTACTCCCTGGGTCTCTATTAGTGATGTAACGAATATTCGTATTTGCATTCGCGAATATTCGCTGATTTCAAAGTATTCGCATTCGTATTCGCAGAAAATATGTGAATGTTTTGCGAATATTATTTTAGTAAAAGTTGATCTCTTTAGAGGAAAAAAATACATAAAATCTTTTAAAAACTAGACAATTCAATAATTTTCTTTTATTAAGTTGGCCAGCCTTAATTTACAATGTATTAATAATTACTGAACTTTGTAACAAAATTAACATAATAAAATAATATCTTCTCTGATTAAAATTAATAGCCAGTGACTCATTTAAAGATGTGCACTTTCTTACATTTTCCGTACTTGTAGATGGTTGAGGTTCTTCGTTATGTACTTTTTTACGTTTACCGAGAGGCTCCTGAACTGAATTCATGTAGAACTCTCTTTCTGTGTACATATCAAGAATATTTTTTATAACATGATCTTTAACGTAAGCGTGATCTGCAAACAAAAAGTTTTCCAATAAAGTTGCTGATGTGAATCATTTTCCAAATAAGAAAATCTATGTGTATACCAGTTCATGTTTTAAAACACATATATTTTTGCCAATTTCTCGATCTGTTTCCTCTAGACTGACAATTATTTTTCTCAAAGAAGATATTAATGGAATCACAGACGAGATCGAAACATTGGCACTACTGAGCTCCCTTGTCATCTTCTCGAATGGTTTTAATAAATTAATCAGTTTTTGTATAACAACCCAATCATGAGATTATAAATAAATTAGGTATGGTAAAATAAAACTCTCGAATATATTTTATCACACGAAAATGTTGTAAAATATTGAAGTGTTTTGAGGTTACACGCAGGACAAAGATGTTGTATCAATCTAGCAAATCCTAAATTTTCGAAAAATTGAATGTCACGAACCCCGTGTCGCCCGCGTGTCCCACGAATCTCACGCGCAGGCCAACCGGCTACAGCCAGCACCGACAGGCTCGTCCATCATGCATGACAATATTCGCATTCGCGAATGTCGGAAACAAATATTCGTATTCGCATTCGCGAATATCCAAAATCACACATTCGTTACATCACTAGTCTCTATGCCTGGAGCCGCTGCTCCATTCACCCTATGGTAGGGTTGATTAACCGGCCCTGGTTCTAGTCAAGCCCTAGAATGTTTATTTATTAAAATATCTTTATTAACTATTGCACGAATTAATTTTTTTTTTTGTAACCATGCATTATGATATTCAGATGGTAATTGTTTCAAAAAATATTTATAATTGTTAATGACACACTTTTTTTATTTTCAGAGATAAGAAGCCACAAATCAATACATCTCCTGAAACTAAATCAAACGAGGTAGGTTCAGATACTTTTGTGTAACAATAATATCATAAATGTTGATATTATAATGAGTGAATATGAATTAACTATTCTGTGACGAAAAAAATAAAAATAAATACCTACTTTAGATGGGTCGATGGCAGAGTGGTTAGCGCGCTGGGCTAGTAATGCAGTGGTCGCGAGTTCGAATCCTGCCTCGACCGATTTCGTTCACCTATAGCACAAGCATTTATGCTTATTTTAGGGAACGTAGGAAGATGTATATGTACTTGTTTAACAAGGACATATTCATTTTTTTGTTTAAAAAAAAAAAAAAATAAACTTAAAAATTAATTTTAATGCTTTTTCTTACTTTGACAGTGTTATTTATAAATGTGGTTCAAATATTAAATATGAATGAACATTGGAAAATATTTTTGAACCCCAATTTGATCATTTTTCTTATTTATACATATGGATCAAGGGTTTAACCGTGATTCAACTCAAATGTCAAATTGAACCGGTGACGGGGGTTTAACACTGGTTCAACTTGACATTTCATATTTTTGAAGTAGTTATGATCTGTTTGAATAATTTCGATAGACTTTTTAAAACATAAATGAGAAAAAATTTATTGAATCCTTTAGAATTATTGTTTTTGGTAAAATTCAAACAAAAATATCAAATGTCAAAACGTGCAATAGCTAGAATTTGACAGAACTATCACGTGACGAGCATACTGTTTGTTGGTCATGACAACCAACTTAACAAAACTAAATTCGGTGTTGTCGTATGAAATAGAGCTCAAAATCGAGTTAAACTGACCTGTGGTTCAAATATTTTTATATATAAGGTTTCAGTTGACTGTGCAATAATACTTTGAACCGGGTTCAATTTAACCGTGATTCAAGCATAGTAGGCGATTCAAAACGAACGCGATTGCGAAGCGATCCGAAGTGGATACACGCGAATTCAAAGCGATGCGGTGCTCCGTGACGGCTCGGTCCTACGTGCTCGCGAATCGCGCTTCTGACTGTATACTTAACAAAAAAAAACTATGGAACCGCTTCCAATTCACGCGAAAATATCAAACCAACTGATCGCGTTCGGTTCGCATCGCGCCGCGGCGCACCGTACCCTACTCGCAGTTGGTAACATAGGACACTTCAATAATTACCGACTGTTTGTTATTTTCACGCCGCGCGGCGCCGCTTCGCATTCGCTTTGAGTCGCCTACCTAGGACGTTGCGTGAATGTTTTACACTCCTCATTTCAATAATTATCATTTCCATTTGTATATATTTAATTATATTATTATTTATCTTCTTGTCGAACAATTCTTGATAAAATGCATAACAAATAAATATTAAGCTTCAATTTATGTGATTCAAACTTATTTTCCAAAAGAATTGTTATTTTAAAAATTCAATTGATCATTTCAGACAGCGGTGCATCCCCGAAGCCTGATCAGAATCCAACCGGTTGGCGGTCTTCCGTGAAGGCGAAGTACACTCTTAAGATGATGCAAATCAACCTCGGTGAAAGACACGAGTTGTGTCAATTGCGAAAAAGAGAATCATTTTGGGACTAATGAGGTGTGAGCAATAATAAACGTATCACGCAATCTTTGCATCGCAACCTCCCCGCACCATACGGAAGCCGATAAATTATTTATTTTAAATACACAATTAAGTTATTATAAAATTTGTGAAATTATAGATATAATATCAACTGCCATTTTTATAAAATCACGTTCGGTTAAATGTTATGTCATGGAAGTGAATACGAATATTTAAACTTCATAATAATTCACTAGTGAAGAAAGAAAAATCAACTACATATATATAATATATTACATTAAACAAAAAAAGATAAAAGAAAAAACAATACGCTCCTCGAAAATATGGAAATTTTTTGCTACGGGGAGATCGAAATTCAAAAAATAATTATGATACACTAAGGTCACCAGATTTAGATTAATAAATAAATTTTGAATGCGTTGCTGAAACGATAGAAGAAGATGATAAAATAATTAGTCATATAATCATTAAAATCTAATTTCAAATAAAAAATATATAAAATCTTTTTCTGAATATAATATTGTTCCTTTGTAACTCACTAGTTAATACAAAAGTGTGTATTTTTTCCAATAAAAACTCGAGCAACCAAGCTAAAAAAAATACAAATTTGCACTCTTTACACCCCATGTGATGTGCTCGACTATACTATGTATGTGCGCAACAGCAAAATTAACAAGCTCGCAATTTAAATATGAAAATAGCTATAAATGTGTTCATATTTAAAATGATCAGCAATAAACAATTTAAATATTTTTAGTTCAGTCATGCTCAACCTTAAAAATGTTCTAATGGAAATGTGCCTTTTTTTATCACACGTAGTAAATTTATCTGTAAGAATGTTTGAAAGTATAATTTTGTATATAGTGTGTACATAATTTTGTTTGTATTAGAATAATGTTGTATGTAATAACTTATTTTTCTCGAGTTAGTTGTGTATAAATTATAATTTTAATATTGAGAAAAAAATGAGAATAAATCAAAATAATTAGAAGCTGGGCTAAAATAATAAATATATGAATGTTAAGGTGGTCAGTAAAAATTGTTATTGTTTAACCCAATTAAGTTTTTTTTTTAAATATTTATTTTATTAAAAAATCCTTTGTTCACATTGAATATTATTAATCAATATTTACTTGCTTGGGTTGGTAGAAAGGGATGGCCTTATGGCAATAAATCCACCTTTGAGCACATTGTTGCACCTACTTTGTCTAAATAAATAATATCCACTACTTGCAACCCTCGAAATATTCACATTGTAAAACAAAATTTATATTTATATATTACTTAAATATCGATACAGTTTATTATGTTACTTTAGTTTGTGTATTTGATTACACTTTTCGTCATACTTATACAGAAGAAATTTGTTGAAAGTAATATCTTATGGCGTGCTGCCAGCGTCCTTATTTCAATTTGATCATCATTACTTAGTTAGTTAGTTTGGATATTTGAAAAAATTATATATATTCCTTTACTTTATATTATATTCTGTATATATTCTTTTAGAAAAATAATTAGTATATCCCGATTATTGACATATATCTTCTATTTCTAATAAAATATGAGGCGTAGAGCAGTATATATTTTTTAGATTAAAAATTTCCGGTTTTAAGTAAAGAAACCTAAAAATTATTTATATCGTAATGGTGCTGAGTGGCGCAGAACACAATTAAAAAGTTCATGAATACTTTTCTGCATTAATATTCTGCATTAACTCTCTAAGTTATTTTATTTAAAATGTTTCGGTTAGTAGTAATGATGGAATATCAAATTAAAAAATAGGTACGTTGGCAGCAGGCGTCCTCTTTCTTCTCTGGGACTGATAACATCAGCTAGTTGGAAGAAATTGCCATTTAGCAATAATCTCACTATTTGTACAGGGCACAAGCAGTGGCGACTGGTCGATTGTATTTTTGATCATTTTTGTTAGTGAAATTTTTTCCTGAATTAATGATAAATTAATAGGTATTTAAACCATAAAAACATTCTTTAATTCAAAATTAAAACCGCGCCCGATATTGACGATTGGTAAAAATCAAGTTCAAACAAGGATAAGTTCACATTTGAATCAGTGCCGTTCTCTTTTATATGTGATATTGTTATTTTACAATTTTGTTTTACTGATTTATCAACAGATGTCGTGAAGACAAATAAATGTATGGGAGTATTATTCATACAATTTTCGTCTCAATCAAGTATAAAAATAAAAGTATTTAGGTCTAAAGTTTTGTGTCTATATGTGACACTTGTATTTTAGGCGCGGAATCGGCTGCATGTCATGTATATATGACGCTCATCTCTTTCAGTATAAATGGCTAATGGATTAGAGAGCGAGATAGAGGTATACATTCTAAGATATGATTACCTCGGTGCAGCGCACGAGTCTGTCTAAAGAATTCAGTACAAGTATCGCTATTTTATCTGCTAGGGGACTATTTCTGTCTCACATACGCTGTATTAAAAAAACAATCCTGGTGCGATTTGATATAATATTTGTATTGCGGTAGATTACATAATATTATATCGATTGCGAGGGTATATATAATAATCAATTGGTTTAGATAAATAACAGTAATAAATTAAAGCGTAATTATATATTTATTTTCATTAATTTTTAGAATACTTATACCATTTAAAAATTGGTAGTGCAATTGATCCAACGCACTTCATATAGAGTCACCGCTGGGAACCAGGTAGTGTTTATTATTGATTTATATAATTATTTATTATATAAATTACGTAAAACAATTTTTGTTAGTTTTACAATACATAATAATATGTTTTATCAAAGTAAAATTCTTTCATAATATCATACTATGAAGAAAATTTATAATTGTAATATAAGCTATAACAAGGGTACACCATAGTCCATTTAAATAAACGGTTTGAATCTATGATTTTAGTTAGCTGATAGATTCACAGATGTGACATGTAGGCATTGATTAATATAGTAAAATATTTGTTATTTATTTTATGAAATAAATAGCTTACGAAGAATCGCTGAATTCAGGACGTCAAATTCTATCCCTGGGACTTAATCAATATTTACTATTCAAATTTAACAAATAGCAACTTATTATAAGGATCATAATATATCATTATTTTATATTATATCCTCATACTAACTCAAATTTGGTATCCTTATTTTTATTTTTGAGATTCATGACATCATTAGCAGGTATGATATAATATAATAGTTTATTTTGAACACCAATGAACAGTAAGTATAAAAGGTTTTTGACAAATTCATATCTCAATATTATAAATTAATACGAAGTTAGAATATTATATGAGAACTAGGAAATCAAGACACCTACAGGGCTTACGACCTGTCATTGGCTGGTTTACGTGATCACTTTAAGCGTTTGCGCAACGTTTACCAATTATGCCTTTTATTAAGTTCCCTTCCCTTATCAATCTAATTTTTGAACATTGTTTATCATATATATAATGCATATTCCAACTTTATCTCTATTGAGGTATTAATTTGTCTAAAAATATCATTAACTCCCAATAGGGATAATAATCCATACTATGCAATCATAAATATATATGTGACTATAAAAGTTGCTAAAATTTTAATAATCAATCTCATAGATAGCACCATAAGTCATAAAGATTAAATTTGAGGTGAAAATTAATGCTGAATATATCTTTTTTATTTTCAAATAGCTCCAAATGAATCCCAAAAAAGTGTACTTTTGTGAAATATATTAGGATTAGTGTGGTAACGGAATATTTTCTTACCAAAATACCAAACTATATATTTTAGAAAACCAAAAAAATATACATATACCATCTTGAATGTTCATAATATTGTAAATAAATGTTTTTAACTGATAATTTTGTAACTCGGTTTTAAAATTATATTGAAGTATAAATTTTGATATAAGAATGTACAAATTAAAATTAAATGTACCTAATGTCGATTCACACATTGAAGAAATTCAAATAAATGCATATTGTTTTATTTATTTTTTAAGCTATTTATTGTTAAATCTTTTCTTTTAAATCTATTATTACACTTGGCGAATTATTAACCTCTCTCTCTTGATATTATTTGATATGTGTCAAATTGTATTTTTTGGTTATTATTTACTTCATTGGAATTACAACGAATATTGTTGAGTATATTATAACATGGTGATATCTACCATCCAAATATTTAATTTCTATGAAATAAATTAAATTGATTTCATTATATTGTGAATGACATCAAGTAGATAAAAAAAGTATTTTTTTAAATTTGTATTTTGTAACTCAAAAGTTGTCGATGTTCACAACTATCTTTCAATTCTTAAATCAATCTTTAGTAGGCATAATATATTGAAATGTCATACATGAAAATAAAATTTAAAAAAAAACACTGCCATCTATGTAAAATATATCTTAACTTTGTCTTTATTGATCATTTTAAAAAATCATTTATCTATATTAATAAATTTTTAGATCATTGATTTCGCAAAACAAACATTTTGGTTATTTATTTCTTCTATTAATTATTTATTATATAGGCAATTTTTTGAAAATAAAATTTGAAATAGCCTTTTTTTGTAGTGATTGTTTTTTTATATTCTACAACACATAAAACATGTAAACATTATGTTTTTTTCAAATTGAAATATTATATGCATTATGTTTTGATACCAGTTATAAAATAAATACAAATATTTTTCTTTGAATTACTTGTTTATTTATTCCTCATCTCTATAATTTTGTATGTTTCAAGATATGGTTGAGTCAACAGGTTTCAGGTAACCCTTTAGGTCAGGGGTGGCGAACCTAGGGCACGCGTGCCCGAGGTGGCACGTTTGATAATTTGGATGGCACCCGAAGGATTTCTAAGTAAATTTTTTTTTTAATTTTTAATTTTAAAAAATTAAATTTTTAATAAATAATCCGTGAATTATTAATTTATTCCGTTTTATTAATCATCAAATGTTTCCCAAGATAAACGACAATCGTTTATTTATTTTATCGTAACAATTTTTATATTGGCAACACTACCTTTGACGTTTGTTTTCATTTGAGGTTATGTTAATTGTAATTTGTTGTTTATCGCCGTCGCATGTATCAGTGAAGTATATGTACAATATACACCACATCACATATGTACAATATTCACAAGTGAAAAAGAACAATATCTCTTTGGAATAATGTTTTTCACCAAAAAATGATGTGATTAAATGAGCTGTGTTTTGTGTTTGTTCGAATTTTTGCTTAAAGTGTATCATAAAGTGACAAAATATGAACCAGATATTAAGAAATTGTCATCGAATCTAACTAATGTGTACTTTTAGTGATTACAATTTTATTTTTAAGAAAATCTTTTGTAATTGTAAGCTTGTTAATAAAATTCAGAAAAAAACTCTTTTTTTCTATTTTGTTTATTTTTTACTGCTTAGGCACGCCAGAAAATCGAGAAATAATATTTGAGGATTTTTGGCACGCGGACCCAAAAAGGTTCGCCACCCCTGCTTTAGGTCGTCTAAAGACAAAGAAGAAAGAGTGAATGCTTGTAACAAAGACTTATTCTATTGTATTGTAATTTTTTAACTCACTATCCAGTAAAATTAATATACATACTCGTAAGAATTTAAAGACTGTGTCAGCCTTTATGCAAGTTATTCATATCATATATTTGATATGCATGATACTATCAAATTAAGTACAAACATCAATATTTCTACTCCTCACTACCCCAAGGGGATATAGTAGGGAGTTATAAATTTGCAATTTTTTAAGTATTTTTTATTGCAGATTATCAACTAGTATCATAACTGAGATTGTATTCTGATAGTTTCATCACAATGTACTATGTACGGTGTGTTTATTCTGCTTTTGCAAATATAGACTAAAGTACTCATTCGATTCTTTTCAATGTTTCCAAATTTTTATAACTAATACTCGCTTAGACCCCATTAGATTTCAATGATATCTGATGAGTGATTCTCAATGTCAAATATTTCAAAGTGACCCCAAGCTCAGGAAACTTAAAATTTGATATTTTTATTTTCAAATTGTTAAAAAGGCACATCGCTTTCATAAAATGACATTGAAGATTTATCAAGTTTTCATATAAAATATTTATATTAAAAATAATTTAACAAACTCATTTATAAAAATGCTGAATAATTTCCATACAAAATTTGAATACTTTGTGGAGTGACTTGGTAGTGAGGAGTATAGCGTTGGCCATAACCCACTCGTTTTATTATAGGTATAGGCATTACATATTTATAAAATAATGTGATTCATACAGAATGTATGAAAAGTCAATTCAGTGACATAAAAGTGGACATATTTTATTTTTATTTTACTTTATTTTTTATTCAGAAAACATACAGCATATATAATTATAAAAACAAAAATTATACACACGATTTCATGCCTAAGTTACATGTTTTCACTTATATAAAAAGTAGTAATACCTAAACATTTTTATTTATTAATTATTTCTTTCATTTGTTCATATAGTGTGGTTGACTGGTTGAAATTGCCTAAGCTCAATAAGTACGCCACATTATGTGATTTTTTTTGCGTAAATAATAAAAGTATTTTATTATTATTATATCAGAGTAGAAACAGGGCTGGATCCAACATTGTGTTAAAATTGTGTAAATGCACCAAACACAGATAAATTGGGGACGCTAAAAATAAGTAAATAAATTACCACATAGACAAAAGGTTTTTAAGACGCAAAATCTTAAAACTAAACAACTTTATTTAGTCATAATTTCATAAGACTCCAAAAAAGGGGGGAGGTTATTAATATGACATGATTTTTTTACATCGTCAGAATTGAATAAAAAAAAATAATGATCAAACATGAAAAAGCAGTATATGTTCCAATAAAAATATTTTTTTGAATATTGATCATTATAGACAAAGAGTATTATTATTCGAGGGTGTTCTTATTTATTTATTTATTTATAATAAACATGACATTTTACATACAGAGGTTTGACAACAGTAATAAAGGTACATATATAAAAAAAAGATTAAATGCTATACATATTTCAGACAGAGACAATGGAAAGGTGCACATACACATCCAAACCATTGACACTCTCTTGCACTTTGCTGTCAATTAGCGAATTGCTCTCCAATATGCTAGGGATAATCCCTGTGTTATATTGGATGCAGTCTTTGGTTTTGTAAGTTAAACAACATTATTTTAAAGTGGATTCAGCACAATTGTTCATACACCTAGCATACATCCACAGGCACTCTCCATACTCACGTAATATACTGGACCATAAACATACACACACACATCACACATACACACACACACACATACAGTAAACAAAAAGCAAGTCATAATAAATGAGAAAAATGTTATTGTGGTGGATTTGATTCAATGATCCATAAGGTTATTTCCCTTTTGAACCTTTGGTAGTGATTGATATTTTTAATATAATCTGGGATGGTATTGTAAACACTGGGAGCTTGATATGAATAGTGTCGCTGAGCAAGGCTAGTGTTTGGATGAGGGATATGGTAATTTAAGTGAGATGACGTACGTGTAAATCTTGTTTGTTGTGTTCGTGTTTTATCGGTGTCTTTAAATGTGAAGTAGCAAACAAGGCATTTAGTGTAGAGTTGATGTAGAGTTAAGACTTTGAAGTTTTCAAAAAGGTTTCGAGTAGGGAATCTTATAGGGCGGGACAAAATAATTTTGATCACAAGTTTTTGACTCTTATAAACAGAATCTAATATCGAATTTGCACAGTTGCCCCAAATAAGAATGCCGTAAGTAATGATGGATTGACAGAGTGCGTAGTAAATAGTTTTGATAGTTTGATGGTCGACAATATTTCTTATGCTCCTGAAGATATATACTAACTGACGTGTTCTTTTAGTGACATGTTCTATATGTTTATCCCATCTAAGTGATGAGTCTATGGTTACTCCTAAACATTTGATAGAATCTGCTCTCTCCAGAGGTAAACAGTGACAAGGTACACCATTATGGCAGTCATGAATAGTTAATGTATGATTGGCCGATAGTAGAGGTCTATTTTTTATGCCAAAGGTAAGGTATTTGGTCTTTGTCACGTTAAGGGTCAAAAGGTTATACTCTAGCCAAGTTTTTACTTTGAGAACCTCCCTTTGCGCGATAGTAAAGACATTATCCCAAGTATCTGCGTGAAAAATCAATGAAGTGTCATCAGCAAATGAAATAATCCTTCCCTCAATTTCCATATCGCATAATTGATTTATGTAAATGAGGAATAGGATAGGACCCAAAACACTGCCCTGTGGAACTCCATAGTTAATATCTAGAGAGGATGAATGATGATTTTTGAGTTTAGTAGTCTGTGTTCTATTTTTTAAGTATGTGGTAAACCATTTCAGAGAGTTGGATTTAATTCCAATCTGAGAAAGCCTACCCAATAAAATGGAATGTGAGACTGTGTCAAAAGCTTTTGATAGGTCAAGGAATACTGTCAAACATTTTTTCCCTTTGTCTACAGAATTGTAAATTGATTTTGTTAAGTGTAATAGAGCAGTTTCTGTACTCATATTTTTGCGAAATCCGAATTGGTTATTGGATAGCAGTTGATTTTTATCTAAGAAGTTGACCAGTCTAGTTTTTACAACCTTTTCGTATGCACTGCGACCCTTAGGATCTTTTGCGCTCCCCCCTACTTGCTTACTGGGTTTCCTATTATAGCATCCCCTCGAGTCCTAGCTCTCTTAGGATGTTTAGGACCCAAGGGGATTCAATGAGGGTATAGATCCAATGTCCATTTGGGGCCTGCCCAAGGTTCTCACATTCTAACTTGTGTCACAGCATCACGCTGCATGAGGAGGTGGTGTGGCGTTTCCGCCCCCTCCCTACAGAATCTACATGTGCCGTCGTCTTCTTCTAGTCCTATTTTCCGCAGATGTTCCCCAAGTCTACAATGGCCTGTGAGGAACCCTGTCAGAGTTTTAAGGGCTTTCCTGCCGAGGCTCAAACATGTTCAGGACCTTTTTCGGTCATAGTTACCGAGCAGGTCCTTAGCCTGCCTGAGCCCCGGGAGTTCAATCCAGTAGACAAAGAGTAAGCCAGGCACTTAATAAAGATTCTCTTTAAAAAAAAATTAAAATACAATCTTCTTCTTCTTTACATGCCGTCTCCTCTACGAAGGTTGGTGACCATCAGTGCTATCTCCACTTTATTACTAGTGTTTTTTATGAACCATTGTCTCAGGTTATGGGGCCATGAAATCCTTCGTCTTCCATATCTTTCCCTGGATTACAGGCCGCAGGAGTTGGTACTTTTCTTAATTAGGTACTTTAAATGAAACAAATATGACAGCAACGTAATTTGGGAATAATTACATAATATTCGAAATCAACATAAACAAGTACCTATTGTATAATCACATTTCTCGAAAATCTGCCGTCCATATTTTTCTTTTGGGCCCTCATTCTCTAATGCAATTAGTTCAGGATTAATCCAGAACAATGATTAAATTTCGCCGGACGATTAATTGAAATAACTTGCAGATATAATATTCTCTTTCTGACACCTATACACATATACCCCAACCTCACACACTCATGCACTATAATTCTATATACATTTTTACTCTCCACTACTATGGAATAGTGGAGAGTCATGATTTCACAATTTTTAAGCGTATTTTTTTTTCAAACTAAAAGGCCGATGAACTTCATATTGATACCATATGTGTGAAGTAAATTAACTTAGAGCTGATTTGTTTTCCATAGACAACGGTTCATTTTTCCTCTACGATTTCATCTGTTAAAACTTTTAAAATGCTCTGACGGTCTGGAAAATTGAGATTTTTTTTTTAATTTTTGATAGAATAGAAATACATTCTTCAAAAGTAGATTCTTCTTCTTCTTCAATGGCTCTACAGCCCATATCGAGCCTTGGCCTCTAGCAACTTCCTCCTCCAACCTCTTCTGTCACCTGCTGCGACCCTCCAGTTTGGCACATTCAGAAGCTGGGATGCGTCCCTCCCAATATCATCTTCCCATCGCAGCCTCGGTCTCCCGACCTTTCTTTTGCCACCTGGGTGCCCCTCTAAGACTCTTTTTGGTACCCGTGATGATGGCATTCTCTGAACATGCCCGGCCCATCTTAGCCTGCTTAGTCTTATATGTTCAGACAGTTTGGGTGCTTTGTAAATACTGTACAACTCATCGTTGTATCTAATTCAAAAGTAGATTCAGGGATTGTAAACCTTTAAAGAAATAAAAATTAAGTGTGATATTGCATACTTATATGAAAAAATGTATATAACAGTAGTAAAATAGCATTTGTTTGGGAAAATTGAGTTATCGACTTCATATTGATTTTGTATGTGTTTCTATAGAAAACTGTATTTTTTTTACTCTTCACTACTGTTAATGGAATAGTACTCATCTACATACTATCATGCCATCTTCCTCATGGGTTAAGGTAGAGAGAACCAAACACCGCATTCTTCTATCTTATCACATATCCATTATCTCATCAACATTTATGCATCGTCTCATACATGATCGCCTATTGTTAAAGCAATTTTTTTACATCAATTTCTCAACAGGTATCAGAGTAGAGAAGGCATACTATGAGTTTTTTTATGAAAACTTTTGTCCTCAGGGAAACTAATATTTGTTTAGGGATCTTATAGAAATGTACTTTATAAAAATTAATTTGGGGATTGTCAAGTCATCAAGAAAAAAAAATGTACACTGAGAAAAAAATGTACAAGTGGAGACTTTAGTGTTGGCCACAGCCCACGTTTTCTCACAGTTTTAAGTATGTAAGCACACCAGTTAAAATGTATTATTAATACTGTGGAAATTTTTAATTTGTTTTAGTTTTTTTACATAATACATCTGTATATAGATGGGTGGTGGCAAAGCGGTTAGCTCGCTGGGTAAGTAATCCTGTGGTCGCGAGTTCGAATCCTGCCACGACCGATTTCGTTCATTTTCGTTGCGTTAATTTAGAGAATGTTTGAGGATGTATAGTATATGTAATTGTTACTGGAATATATTCATTCTTTTTTTTTAAAAAGAAAGAAAGTATATACATAAATTGTTATTATACTGTAATTTCCTAAAACAAATAAAATAAAAATAAAATAATGGTGCGGCGACATACATAAGCGCACCGCGACGTTAGCGCGCGATACTAATATTGTAGGTATAATGAATACTTTTAAATACTTTAGATTAGGTTAATGACAACAATCCTCATTTAAAATAATCAAGAGGACATATGACGCTAAACCTAGTGACTGAAAAAATGATATATTAAAACCGCATTATGCATTATGAAGTTACGCGTTAGTATATAAGGGCAACTTTCGCGTGCGTTAAAAATGGTTTAAATGTGAATAAAAATATCGGAAACCCCAAACTTGTTGATTTTTTAATTTAAAGAACAAACCTGAATTGAAATGTAAAAAAAAATCGGTTATTGACTTCGATTTTATGCACTCATTAAACATGTAAAAGATTTATTTCTCTACGACACATAGTTATGGAGTAATTTTAAAAAATATTGTAAAAAAGGATATTTTAAATAATTATCCAACTGTCGATTCGTTCATGAGAATTCAATTCTCTTAATGAATCGACATTATTAAGCCAAGATGCGTGTACGAAGGAAAATTTTGTATGGTGTAGTGGACTTTTTTCATGCTAATAACACCAACTAGAGGCCTCGCAGCATATATGTTTCCATACATGGATTTACTCAGAATTCGGAGTAGAACATTTTATGTGAGTTTTGTGTGTGTGTGTGTCCCTTATAACTTTTGATCCGCTCAATTTACAGAGCCCAAATTTTTCAGAATATATAAACAGTTATAGACCTACAAAACTTTTATACTCAGAATTGTGAATTTTTGTTTCAGTCAGGGGTTATCAACTTTTGAATTTTTACTTTATTTTTCCATATATCTCAGAAACCATAAAAGCTAGAACGCTGAAAATTGGTATAAAGATAGACAAATACAAAATCTCAAATTAGTTTTTTTTTTAAATTCCAGAGTTTCTCAAACATTTTTTATTAAGAAAAATATTTTATTTATGATAAATTTATGAGTTTAACTGCCTATATTTCCATTTTTTTTTTAAATATCGAAAAAAGCCGAAACACATCAACTAGATAATTTAATTTTATATAAAAAAATATGAACATTGTATTAGCACATCTCAATTTTTTTTTAACAATTTTTATAAAAATTTAATTTAGTGTCGACATCACTTCATACAATTTGTATGGTAGTCGCCTATACACAATATGTAAGAAGACTTAATAGTTTGATACTTAAATCTCCAAACATACATACATACCATCATACTGTTTTCATATTCTGTGTAGGAAAAACAGACTGACCTCCATACTATCATATCCTGACAAACATACCTACATGTTTTATATAGAAAATAAAATATCTTCAAATATTTATTAATTTGTGTTGTTTATAGTTTGTTACGTATTCTTTGATTATGCATACTATCGCCATCGACAGTTGGATCTCATGTGTTAAATGCAACTAGTTTTCGGAGAATTTATGCTG
Organism: Molanna angustata; assembly: GCA_963576475.1. NCBI lineage: Eukaryota > Metazoa > Arthropoda > Insecta > Trichoptera > Molannidae > Molanna > Molanna angustata. Next base: position 18,970,493 of record OY754988.1, on the reverse strand, counting down.
AATTATGTGACGAAAATTCACTAGATAAATTTTGAAAATACTTAAGGTATTTTTTTTAGAAACATACTGTTTAACATATTTGAGAAATTTGAAACTTGGGGACACTTGGGATGTTGTTTATATGCCCCTTTAGGGGCATATTGCGCGCTAAAGTCGGGGTTGTACAACGCACTAGGGACAAATTTAAATAAGAATGAAAACAATTTAATGTATAATGACATAAACTATGATGAAATGGTTGCATCTTCATCATCAGTGATGCTTTCTAGTGCTATTTTTTGTCTTTTTTTTATCCTTTGTATAACCAAATAAACGATCTACGAGCTGCCTTTGGAATAACCGCCAAGGGCGCACACCGTAACGAAGCAGCCGCGATTGCAAACCCAAGGAAGCATAGTTCACTTCCTGTCACCGGCTAAATTCATATCATGCGGGACAGGTGAGGCAAGATATTACCAATTATTTTTCTTACAAACTATTTAATACAAACTTTATAATTTCAACAACTATTATTACTATTTGCTTTCAAATTATATTGTATAATATTATGAAGGAACTATTCGCATTCATTCAAGTGATATATGAGGGTATTATGAAGCCCGTATATAGGACTCAAAAATATTCATGAAAACATTATTTCAAATAATTACTTTTTAAAAGTTCTGCCGTATTGAGATAGATTACAAACGTTTTTTTTCACTTCGTTCATTATTTAGTTAGTAAGTAGGTACCTACTTAATCATATTTAACATATTTCTACTTTATCTTTTACGCTTTTCATATGTCTACCTACATTTCTTGTTTTTTTCGTCTTTCACGTAGGTACCTACTCGTTTATCATTTTGAAATACATAAATTGTTCAGTTTTCGTGGGGTTCGTGTCTTTTCCAAGATTCACTGAGACACATTATAATTATTAGAGAGCGAGTTATATTATGCAACATGAACTGCTCCAAATACGCATTGAAATATACATTAAAATGCTCTAATTATGCAACAAAATCGACAAAATATGCAACATCAAATTTAAATAAATACTACAAAATAACATTATTGTTTTATTAAAAAAAAACAGCATCTGCACAATGTACAATCAAAACAATTTACAAACTAATAGAATATTATCAATTTTGCTATTTGAAACGTTAACAATCAGGTACCTACTGATCCAAATTTACAGTAGTAAGGTAAAATTTACAGTATATTCCCGGACAATTGGCCGTAGCCGATTGGCCGTGGACAATTGGCCGTACGCCCTTTTTACCGTATGGACAATTTATCGTGAGGACAATTGACCGTGAGGACAGTTGGCCGTGAGGACAATTGGCCGTGGGGACAGTTGGCCGTGAGGACAATTGGCCGTGGGGACAGTTGGCCGTGAGGACAATTGGCCGTGGGGACAGTTGATCGTACGGACAATTGACCGTGAGGACAATTTATCGTATGGACAATTGACCGTATGGACAATTCACCGTGCGGAAACTATTTTTAGCATCAGAAAATTTTTTCTTTCTTTTTTCGTTTGAGTTAAATAAATTGCGTGAATAAAAAAATGTTCGTTTATGGCGACGAACCGATCGCCTTATTTTTTTATTTCAAGATACTAGGAGAAATCCAATATGTCGACAGTGAAATTTTACAAAATAAGCGGTAATAGCGGTAGTTCTAATTTGCTATATTTTGAGATATAAGAAGACGTCTGTTTTTAGACTTCTTCTTGTTCTTTTTTTCATGATTCGAGATGGATATCGATTTATACTAATAAGAAGGTGTAGATTTCGAAACAATTTAAACTTCTTTGTTTTCTTTTGAAATTATGAGAAACCAATATGGCGGCCGTGATTTAAGGATGAATTTTCAAAGTGAATGATTATGTTGGGTTTATCGAGTTTTAATTTGCTACATTTTGAGATTTAAGAAGACGTCTGTTCTTAAACAAAAAACAAGAAGAAGTTTAAGAACAGAATAAATTATTTAAATTAAACACAATACATTTACTTTGTATATTTCCACTTGTTTATTTTGACTTAAACACTACCAGTGTTATTTATAAAAATAAATTTGGTTCAATTGAACCCGGTTCAAAGTCTTATTCTGAAATTCAAATATTCTCATATAAGAATAAATAATTCTTGTATGAAAATATTTGAATTTCAGAATAAAACTTTGAACCGGGTTCAATTGAACCAAATTTATTTTTATAAATAACACTGTAAATGTTTCGGGAACGTCCGTACCCTTCCTCAGGGTTTAAGTAAAAATAAACAAGGGGAAATATACAAAGTAAATGTATTGTGTTTAATTTAAACTAGTTGCATGTAACACATGAGATCCAACTGTCGATAGCGATAGTATGTTTAGTTGAAGAATATGAATAAAACTATAAACCCATAAATCCAAATTATTGAAAATTTTAACACATGTTGGTATGTATGTCAAGATAGGACAGTATGGAGGTCAGTCCTCTTTTCCTACCCGGAATATGAAAACAGCATGATGCGGTTCTGTATGTATGTTTGGAGATTAAGTACCTATCAAACTATTAAGTCTTCTTATATATTGTGTGTAGGCTACTACCATACAAATTGTATGAAACAATGTCGTCACTAATTTTATAAAAATTGTTAAAAAAAATTGAGATGTACAAATACAATGTTAAAATTTTTTATAGAAAATTAAATTATCTAGTTGGGGTGTTTCGTGTTTTTTCGATATTTTTAAAAAGTTTGGAAATATAGGCAGTTAATCTCATAAATTTATCATAAAAAAAATATTTTTCTTAATAAAAAATGTTTGAGAAACCCTGGAATTTTATAAAAAAACTAATTTGAGATTTTGTATTTGTCTATGTTAATACCAATTTTCAGCTTTCTAGCTTTTATGGTTTCTGAGATATATGGAAAATTAACCAAAATTTCAAAAGTTGATAACCCCTGACTGAAACAAAACTTCACAATTCTGAGTATAAAAGTTTTGTAGGCCTATAACTATTTATATATTCTGAAAATTTAGGCTCTGTAAATTCAGCGGATCAAAAGTTATAAGGGGGGACGGACACACCCACACACACCACACACACACACAGACACACACGCAAAACTCACATTAAATGTTCTACTCCGAATTCTGAGTAAATCCATGTATGGGAATATATATGCTGCGAGGCCTCTAGTTGGTGTTATTAGCATGCAAAAAGTCCACTACACCATACAAAATTTTCCTTCGTACACGCATCTTGGCTTAATAATGTCGATTCATTAAGAGAATTGAATTCTCATGAACGAATCGACAGTTGGATAATTTATTCACTAGTAGATACTTACTTGTTTCCTATAATCTATTTTATTAATTTAGATACTGAAAGCACATTATAGGAACAAATATATTTGTTGACATTTCGGTATATTTGATTTAGCAAATATATATATATATATATATATATATATATATATATATATATATATATATATATATATATATATATATATATATATATATATATATATATATATATATATATATATATATATATATATATATATATATATATATATATATATATATATATATATATATATATATATATATATATATATATATATATATATATATATATATATATATATATATATATATATATATATATATATATATATATCGAAAGGTTATCAACGTAAATAGTTTATTAAAAAAACGTAAATGGGTTATTGTGAGAAATTTAAAAATCAATTATAAAGAAATCTGCCGAGTGGAGGAAGATTCACACATCTATGAACCAAGCAAAAACTAAGCTAAATTTAGTTCCGCGCAGTCCAGATGACCCATAGAAAAAGTTGCCGATAACTACATAATATTATATCAAAAATTCTATATTTTAATGTATTCACAATATGTGATCGCAATGAAGTTGATTGTTTGACAAAGTGTGTGCCTTAAATTACACGTATTTTTTATCGAAAAGCGGAAATTAATAATAAGGTTAAACAGCGTAGTGACCCAATATCACAAAATTAAAATTATTTTGATAATACATAGGTATTACCTACGCAGGTGCGTTTCAACAATCGACCGCATGTATGTTCATGTAGGTATGTAAGCTGTGACAGCAAGCCACTTGTAATACGATTATAATTATAATTTTGTATCGGCATATTTCACCTGACGATTCATTTGCTATACGACCCCTAGAATGAAATTGATTTTTAATAGTAGGTCAATGAATATTTTACGCCACAGACAGCATATTTATCAGTGTAGTATTAAATATTTTCTATATTGATTTTCATATATAGAAAATCTTTAAGAGGGTGACTGCTGCCAACCTACCTGTTTTTTTCAATTTGAATTTGCATCATTTCTACAAAACGAATCATTTTGAAAAAAAAATAACCTAGTTAGTTTGGATATTATTAAAGAAAAATATACATTAACATTTTAATTTAATTCTGTATATATTTTTGTAGGAAAATAATAAGCATACCCCGATTTTTGACATTCATCTTAAATTTCTAAAAAACTATAAGGTATAGAGCATTATATATTTTTTATAAATTAAAGAAGATTAAAATATCTGGAAAAATACGATATAACGTTGCATTAATGCATCAGGTTAAGTTAATAAACAAAAAAAAAATTATTTCGCAATGGCGCTGATAGGAAAATAAATGTTTTTTTAGGTTTATTTACTAAACCTGAAGCATTAATGCAACGTCACATCATATTTTTCTAGATATTTTTGTCTTCTTTAATTTAAAAAAAATGTTGAACTACGCCTTATATTTTCTTAAAAATATAAGATAAATATTGAAAATCGGGGTATGCCATTATTTTTCTACAAAATATTATACAGAACATTATCAAAAAGTAATGATATATTTTTCTTTGTTAATACCCAAAGTATCTAAATTATTTTTTTCAAAACGATTTGATTAGAAATAATGATGGTATACCAAATTGAAAAATAGGTACGTTGGCAGCAGTCCCCCCCCCCCTTAATGCTTGATTTTTTTTTTAAAATACTGCGTCTTATCGAAAGCAATGTCCTCAAACGAATTTAATATCAATTTTATTTATCCTTCACAAATTCCAATGAGACAATTCATTTTTGAACGCTGACATCACTCTTGGGTTTGGGGCCTGTCTTTTGCGTCAGATTTATTTTAAAAATGACTGTCGAACACTTGGGCAAAGACCTCGCGGTCCTAAGCCACTTTAACACCTCTTCCACCATGACACATTATTGTCCAATAGCGAATACTTATCGTCCAGAACAACTGAATCCTAAAGAGATATTTCATTTCAGAATCATTTGGAGGAGATCATAATACTTGAATGATATGTGCTTTGAAAGTGAAACACCGAGTAATTCAATGCGTTCTACGTGTGACGTCACATTTTGGTTTTGAAAAAATAATATTTTTTTGTACTTTTCTTTCTTTTCCAACTGTCGATTTGTGCAAGAAATTTAATTCTCTTAACATATCGACAAAGTATCAAGCCAAGATACACGAGATTTGTAAACAGGGTCTATATTTTTCACGGTTTCCCCAACTTTATAAAGTCAAAACACCAACTTAGAGACTTCGCAGAATGTATGTTCTATATAATATATGGATTTACTCAGAATTCGGAGTAGAACATTTCGTGTGTCTGTGTGTGTGTGTCTATGTGTCCGTCCTCCCCTTATAACTTTTGATCCGCTCAATTTACAGAGCCCAAAATTTCAAAACATATAGATTGTTATAGGCCTAGAAAACTTTTATACTTAGAATTTAGAATTTTTGTTTCAGTCAAGGCTTATTAACTCTGATTTTTAATTTTTTTTCCACTTATCTCAAAAACCATATAATCTAGAACTCTGGAACTTGGTATAAATATAGACAAATAAAACATCTCAAATTTAGAGTTTCTCAAACATTTTTTATCAAAAAAAACATTTGTTTATGATAAATTTATGTGTTTAACTGCTTATATTTAAGTTTTTTAAAATATCGAAAAAAGCCGTAACACCCCAACTAGAAAATTTTATTTGCTATAAAAAATATGAACATTGTAGTAGTATATCTCAATTTTTTTTTAACAATTTTTATAAAAAAATAATTTAGTGACGACATCGCTTCATACAATTTGTAAGGCAGTATACACTACACAATATCTAAGGAGACTCAATAGTTTGATATTTAATCTCCAAACATACATACATACCATAATGCTGTTTTCATATTCTGGGTAGGAAAAAAAGACTGACCTCCATACTATCCTATCTTGACATACATACCAACATGTGTTAAAATTTTCAATAATTTGGATTTATGGGTTTATAGTTTGATTCTTATTCTTCAACTATACATACTATCGCTATCGACAGTTGGATTTCATGTGTTACATGCAACATATACAAAACAAAATATCTTAAAATGTTTATATATTTTTTTAAGTGTTTATAATAGTTAGGTACGTATTCTTCAATTATACATACTATAGACATCGACAGTTGGAACTAGTACCTATATGTAGATAAATATGTACATTGCATTACAATCTTTATACAAAATTTTCTTATATATTGCTTTAGAAAATTTTCTTATACATAGAATTAGAAAATTGAATATCTTTACATTGCGCGCACTAAAATGTATTTTACATACTTACCATATTTGAAAGATTCCAACTTCAAATATGACATGCGTTTCGACGAATGAACATTTTAATTAAATTAACTTTGAAATGACGTAACCACAATAATTTCTATATAATTAAAATATATATTGTTTGTCCAACCCACGTATCTATAGTTCGTGGTTGAACGAATGTCTATCGTTATATGTAGGTATACCACGATCAATTAGACTAGATAATTTGAGTTCCTATAGATACAATATTGGTGGTTTGGGTATTATCACAATACACCAATGAATACACAATATTATAAAACACAAGCCAATACAGTTCCAAAAGAATAATTATTTAAGTTTTTGATTACTGGCAACCCCACGATGCATATACATATAACAAATCTACTCTAGATAGTACAGAGACGAATTTTAAAAATATATATAAATATTATTTATAATATACACTTAACGTAGTTTACACCACTTAACTATGAGTACTAACTTCTACCGGTTTCAAAAACTTTAAATGTTTTCTTCGTCAGGAAGACTTACGTACTAATATAAATATATTTAAATAAATGAGAGAATGAAATATGAAGTGAGGTAATATTTAAAAAGTATTTTACAAACGAATGATATTATCATACCTTCATGGATATTATTTTGTTTGAATTTTAAGAATAAGGCAGATTCGGTTAAATGCAATGACAGTCAGAAATGGTAGAAAAACCATATCTGGAAAATGCTAAGTACTTTTCTGATACACTCTCTTACTTAACTGGTCCAAGCACTTCTCCACTAATACATCCGATGGCCATACACTCCGGTAGAGCTTTAGCCTCCTGAACAATAGCTTTCCAAGCCTTCCTGTCAGCTGCTGTGGACTCCCAGTAATCACAAGCATTCAGCACGTTCAGATCTCGGGTAACATTGTCCATCAATCTCTGCCTTGCTCTTCCCAGGGGTCTCTTGCCCACAGGGTTATTTTGCAGGATACGTTTTGTGGCTCTTTCTTCCCCTGATCTGACAACATGTCGAATCCAAGCTAATCTTCTGGACCTGATTTCGCTGGTGACTTATCTGATACACTGAAAAAATAATATATTGATTCAAAAATCAAAATTTATTGAATTTTCTTAACTTAAAGAATCTTTTTTATTTATTTTGAAAATGGAATTCTGGTTTTAAATCATTTTTTTTCTCAGTGATTTTTTTTCTATTCCTGTTTATCTTACCAAATTGAATGAGGATGTATTACGGGAGTTTTTTGAGAAAAATATAAGAAAAAGTTGAGGTTTTGTAAGCAGTATTCTCGCAGTACGGGCCTTACCTTTTTCTTAAATAACTCCCGTAATACGACCCTTAATCTCTTCTATTTGGCACATATCGGTTTTTATAAGGGTGGGTCTACTATACTCCTCAATACCAAGTCACTCCACAAAATATTCAAAATTTGTATGGAATATATTCAGCATTTTCATGAAATAAGTTTGATAAGTTATTTTCGATGTAAATATTTAATTATAAAAACATGATAATTCTTCAATGCCATTTTTAGGAAGTGATGATGAGCCTTTTAAGCAATTTGAAAATAAAAATATCAAATTTTAAGTTTCCTGAGCTTGGGGTCACTTTAAATATTTGACAGTTAAAAAAATGAGAAGCATTTATCAGACACCCTTCAGAATCTGATGGGGTCTAAGCTAGTATTCGATGTACAAATTCGCAAATTTTTAAAAGAATCGAATTATTACTTTAGTCTATAATCGATAAAGTAGAATAAACGCGCCGTACATAGCACATTTTTTACCATCTTTCAGAATAAAATCTCAGCATGATTCTAGTTGGTAATCTGCAATAAAAATAGCCTTAAAAATGGCGAATTATTAACCCCCCACTATATCCCCTTGTAGTCAGGACTAAAAACTAAATACATCCCTGAACAACAGGTGAACATTCTAGTACAATAAAGGCAATTCCAATCGGATATTAATTTAATAACAGTATTGGTTCCATAACAGATTTTTCATAATAATATAATTACCCCAAACATGTGCCCGTGCTATATTACACTGTTATTACAGTTCCATGTTTTCTACTCTATCCTGCAAATTACAAGGGAAGTGGTCACGCACCATCGAGAGGCAGAGGACCATAGAGTCTTCCTGTACAAACAGAACACGTGCCCAAAGCCATAACGATTTTAACGAAATAATAAAACGGGTCGATAGCAGAGCGGTTAGCGCGCTGGGCTCGTAATCCAGTGGTCGCGAGTTCGAATCCTGCCTCGATCGATTTCATTCACCTATAGCGAAGATGTATATTATGTACTTGTTTAACATTATTCAAAAATATCCGATGTATTTCATACAAAAATGAGTGGATTGTGGCCAACGCTAAACTCCTCACTAACAAGTCATTCTATAAAGTATTTAAATTCGGATATTCAAATGAGTTATTTTTTATTTTAATATTTTATTATGAAAACTTGATAATTTTTCAATGTCATTTTATGAAACTGGTGTGCCTTTTTACCAATTTGAAAATAAAAATTTCGATTTTTAAGTTTTCTGAACATGGGGTCACTTTGAAATATTTGGTAGGTTAAAAAATTGAGAAGCACTATTCAGATATCCTTCAAAATCTAATGGGGTCTAAGCTAGTATTTGATACACAAATTTGCGAAATTTGAAAGGAATCGAATGACTGGGTAGTTTATTCTATAATCGTTCAAGTAAAATAAACACGCCGCATACAGCACATAGTACACAGCACACACACACAGCTACATTGTGATGAAACTTTCAGAATACAATCTCAGCATGATACTAGTTGATAATTTGCAATAAAAAATTAGTCTTAAAAATTGCGAAATCATAACTCCCAACTATATCCCCTTGGGTTAGTGAGGAGTACAAAATATTTTTTGAAAAAAATTAATGTAGTCACGACATCGTTTCATACAATTCGTATGGCAGAATTCACAATATCTACGGGTACACTCAATAGTTTCACACCATCAAGTTGTTTGCATATCGGGGATGGAATATACATGTTTTGTATAGAAAACAAAATATTTTATAATATGATGCAATCGTTTGGATTGAAGGGTTTATTGTTTGGTACGTATTCTTCAACTATACATTGGTACTATTGCTATCAGCAGTTGGATCTCATATTTTGTTACATGTCATACAACTAGTAAGATTATGCCGTGATGGTAGCTAATTGCTAGGTATAGGTACGTATATGTGTGTAGTATAAATTGAATTTGTATAAGTTATGAGTACCTACACATACCTATTAACAATGCAGTCCTCTTCAATGAAGATCATAAATTAATCTCTTCTTGGTCATCGATCGGATCGGATCATGGTATTCTTATTAATCCGACAAAGTCCCAGGCAATTGTAATCAGTAGACCTCGTCTGCTGTCATCTATAAAGAATTCACAACTCCCACTAGCTGCTGTACCTATATCAATAACCAATGCATTCCTTATACCAGGGTTGTACAAGATCTTGGAATCTTCATCGATGATGCCCTTTCGTGGCATGAACAGGTATCGCATGTCAGTAAATCTATTTTCTTTGCCCTACATTCACCGGTGCGTGTTGTCCCCTTGGCTCTTTAATCTCTACATTGATTTCTGCATAAGAGCCTTTAGGCATGAAAGTAAGGGTCTGAAACTGAGTACTGTAACAGTGTAACAGTACGTGATCTGATGTATGCAGACGACAAAGTGCTGTTAGCAGAAAGTATGGAAGAGTTACAGTATCTTGTAAGTATGGTATATGAAGGATGCATAGAAAATGGACTTAGAATGAATGCCAGCAAATCGAAGGTAATGGTCTTTGAAAAGAGTGAAAGCAGAACAGTGTGTCGAATAAAAGTAAAGAGTGAATGTCTTGAACAAGTCGACGAGGATGTCTATCTGGGTAGTATGTTCCAACGGAATGGACGGCCTGATAAGGATATTGAAAGAAGAGTTATGGCAGGAAACAGAGTGAATGGAGCACTTAGACCAGTTATGAATGATCGCAACATATCAAAAGATGCTAAAGTTGCCATTCATAACGCAATCGTAGTGCCAACCCTGACATATGCAAGTGAGACCTGGACATGGCAGAAGTCGCACGAAAGCAGAATAAATGCAGTTCAAATGAGATCGCTTAGAAGAATTTGTAACAGAACGATGTATGACAGAGTTCGAAATGAAGATACAAGGAAAGAATGTAAGATGAAGAAAGATGTTATTAACAGAATGAAAGTTAACACATTGAGATGGTTTGGCCACTTGGAGAGAATGAATGAAGAACGCCTGACGAAGAAAATATACAAAGCTGACAGGAATGGAATAAGAGGTCGGGGGCGCCCAAGAAAAGGATGGCATGACCATGTCAACGATATTCTGAAAGATGGAAATGTAAGAAGCGTGAACAACAGACGAAAGTGTATAAGACGATGTATGAATGTTGATGAGGCGATGAATGTGTGTCAAGATAGAAAAATGTGGCGTTCGGTTCTCTCTGCCTACCCCGTGAGGGACATGGCGTGATGGTATGTATGTATGTATGTATGTATGTATGTATGTATGTATGTACATTCACCTAACGAATTCAAAAACCTCCATCCAATTCTTTGTATAAAATAACTCTAGCACAATCTTTTCTTCTTCCATCGCTTGATTATGCCGATGTATGCATGCTATTTGGACACTAATGAAGTGCATCTCAATGAACTTGCACGTCTTCAGAATATATGTATCACATTCATCTTTGATGGGTTGAAAAAAATTATGTATCATCTTACCGCAATCTTCTTTGTTGGCACTATAGGCACAAGATACGCCAGTGCCGCAATTAACACATACTGACACTATTGTATTATATTCTCTCATCCAAACCTGCAGTACCTTAAAAACAATTTCACTTATTTATCCAATCATGAACTCCCACTCCGATCTGCTGAACGTACGACACTATCCATCTCTGTGCATAACACATAATTTTTCAGCTTATCGTTCGAAGTACAATAAGCAAAACTATAAAATAGTCAAAGTCTGGATATTAAAAGTCTAAGTCTGGATCATAGAATTATAATATACCGTCTGGATATTGCGCCCAATTGCGCCGTTTAACTCACTTTGAATTTTCAAGAAAAGCTTAAGAAAGAAAAATAATCCCTTCCATAAAAATAAGCTAGTCAAGTGACAACTGTCACTTCGTACATTGAGTTATCTTTTCTTGAGCTAAATGACACGTTGTCTAGGGGGGCTGATCCCGATATCCTCTCCTTGTTTTTATTCAATCCTTTTTTACTATGATGTTTTTAATATTATCTTAGTGTAATATTTTCTTTGTTTTTTCGTTTTCGTTCTTTTGTTGATGTACCTACATACAATTTTGTCATACTTATAATCTGGTTGGTTGGAAGAAATTGCCTAATGGCAATAAGCCCAAAAAGATTTGAGTTATGAAAGTTGTAAACTACACGTTTTTCACTATATCACATGCACACTCTAGTCTACACATATGAGACTCATTGAGAAATTGGTGAAATATTTTATTTATTTTATCAATTTATGAACTTTATATATAAGTACACAAAGGCGTGTTTATTGTAATGACGCAATTTCTTCCAACCAACCCAACTTAACAAATGTGACTTCACTTACTTTATACCATTTCATAGTTTTGTTTAGTAGGTATAATTGTAAATCTCATGTATGTGAAAATAAACATTTGATCAGATCAAAACAAGGAAAAAAAGTAATATGGTTATAGGTAGTTTGAATTATAAAATATTGTGATTTTTTTGTATAAGAGAGGCATAGAATTATAATATTATAGAATACTCTTTAGCCTGCAATAAATGAGACAGCTTTATGTTGACTAATTTTGGTCAACATTTTACTACGAGCATTCAGTAATCATTTGGCCGTCTGCGTGATACGTTCTACAAATAGGGAATTTTTTAAATGCTTGCAAAATTATTTACGGAATAGTTAGCAAAATAGCAAAATTACTTGCTAAATTATAGCAGAGTCATACATATATTGACACAAGCCGGCCAATTAAACGGAATCACTTTTTCAGCGAAGTATTGTATGGGAATGAGTATTCTATAGTTTTATTATTATTCTATGAAGAGAGGTAAAACAATATTTGTTTACTTGTCTACTAAAATGATCAACGTATTAAATGAAAACAGCAACCCATGATCTAAAAAAGCCACTTTTTTTTCATTAATTTCTATCTAAATATCCGTTGTTCTATCAAAATAAAATGTTTCAGTAATTTCTTTAAGAGTAATATTGAAATGACATGGAAATGACACTACAAATTCAGAATATTCTCATTCGTTAATTGTTCTTCATAATTTATTTTATTTTATTTCCATTAAATTAGGTATAAGTACCTACCCGAATACGTGGTTAAAAAACATACCTAATTATGTCTGAACTGAACACACAATTAATAAAATTCAGTTCGCGTACATCATATTTTCTCATTTTCAATTATTTGTTGTGTAAATGAACTATGATGTCTTGAAATATTTTTAAACTTCGCGTTTTATCCATGATTTTTACGAAAAAATCTGTGGCTTGGGTGAACGTACCATTCTCATTGCATCCATGAAGCTTCTTTCCCGCCAATATTGTAGCCAACCACGAGACGAAAATACTTCGCTCGACGCCTCGATATGGCCGCCATCGCTAGCGCTGTTCGCTTCATTCCCCGTTTCGCCAGTTTGCTGATAGCTTGTCAAGTGGTAGGTTGTTTTGTAGTAGATCCGAATGGCGGGAAAACATCACCAGGTGTAAAAGCGTCACATTAAAAGTGATCTAATCATTCATTATACACAGTGCAATACCGTATTTTTAAGTTATATATTAAATCAAACGTTGACTCGTTATATTTTATTTCATGATTTGTATTGGCGATCAATAATAATCAATTTGTGACAATCATTGATTAGCACGCGCAAAATTGACAGCTCGATATTTTATAGGTTATTAAATTCATCCTGTTACAATTTTTATTCAAATTTTCATTTGAATAAAAAATAGTGTTCATATTATATTTGAGACTAGTCGTGATTTCATTTGAAGTAATTTACATCTAATTTGGTTCAATTGGACGCTCAGTTATACGGGCATTTATACAAGTGGTTGCTTCCTGAATTCTAGTTTACTGTTGTGATATGATATTTGGCAGCAACATGCCGGATGATAAGCAATTTCTATCGCCTGCATCTATGTCCGTGCTCAGGTCGGTCGAGAACATCTCCAGGTACTCGGCCACCAGGATTTGCCTCTTCGGCAAGCCCGACCTGACGGAGACTGCGAAGATGATCTCGGAACAGTTCGACAGCGACCGACAAAGGATGCTAGAGAGATGGGGTTTCGACATATTAAGTGAAAAGTTTATCGCAAATACGACAAATTCTCCCAAAGTTGAAAAAGTTAGAAAGAACCGTAAAATTTCGACCGAGAACAAAGAGAATATAGACGTTACTTCGCTGAGTGTCTCTAATGGTGACAGGACATTAGTATCTACTGGAGAATTGTGCGAAGTTAACACAATGAAAAAGGAAAAATTAGAACATTCACATAAGAAAAAATCGCTCAAGATGTCCAACGAAAAGCATCATATTCGAAGGGCAAGGCAATCTCACGTCACAGGTATGTTAATTTATTCTTCTGGTATAACTTTATTTTTTATCATTTAATTTTGTAGTTTCATTGTGCTTGGTTCATTGAACTATTGTACTTTATGTAAGGTAAAGTATATTCTATGTTTACCTATCTACTGTCGGGAACTTCTGTTGCTAACGTGATTGTAACTTAAAACACAAAACTGTAATTATTTAAAAATACCATCGGAAATGAGGCAACAACGCGGAAGACTTCAAGAAATAATAATTGTTAAATTAACTTTTAAACTGAAAATAACAATTCAGTAACCGGAATTACTTACATAAGATACGAATTGAAATTTAATGGCTAAAAATGTTTTCAAACGAATAAATAAAGGCGAAGCGAAATAACTAATTTGAAACATTCACGTTTATTTGATTACTTAAATTTACAATTGTGTATGAAGAAGTGTGTTTGATTCTGAAATTATTTTAGGTTTTTGAAACCATCATTAATGATGATGTGAATTAGGGCATGAATTAATCAATTAATATATTTTTAGGACATTCATTTCTTAATAAAAATCATAGTTGGAATTTTGCCGAATACACCTAATTATTTATATTAGGAGGTATACAATTATGTATTTATTGATGTTAGAAAATATACGTATTTTTATTCTAGTCCATGATCTCATAAAACAGAATTTGAAACAAAATGTAAAAAAACAAATGCACATCGTAATTTACACATAATAGAACATTGAAAATATATACCTACTCAAATGTTTTCTGTGTCAAACTTAGATTATTAATTCTATGGTGTCAAATGTATAATTTATCTATGAATTTATCTTCGTCATAAGTTCGTCATAGTTGACTAGAATGCCAAAGCTATTTATTAATTTTATACACTTCTCAAAAGAATTTGCAGATAAACGCGGAAACGATAAATTATTTCAAAGATCAAAATAAAATATAACAAACGCATTGATCAAGCTATCAATTCACCCATCCAATCCAGATACAATACATACCTACACTTGACATAATATCAAATGATTATGCTCTGAGGCCGAGGGTGACCCTGCACTATCAACTCTACTGATTCCTGAGTATCTTTGAAATCCTTAATATCGATTCTAAATTATATTATTAAAGATCTTTGCATTTACATATATTGATATTATGTATTTTCGATAAATCTGTAATTATGTTATGATATTATAACCTTAGCGATTGTATTATGTAGGTACTGTATTTTTTCGCTATTTTCTTACGAATTCGTTTCATTTACCAATACCGACCTTTATTAATATATTATGTACCTACTTAACTTCGAACAATTATTTCTTTATCGATTTCGTATCAAAAAACCATCATGGCTGCCGGTTTGTTTCCCACGATTTTTATCTGAACGGAAGTAAGGTATATGGAGTAGTAAATAAAGTATTTATTGTTTAAATATATACCTGAATTTACTATTCAAACACAATCTTATCCTTTATTTCATCTTGTGGTCATTTTTTTATTGTTTCAAGAGTTTGCCTTGTATTATTTCGTCTTATTCGATACATGTATTTTGAAATAATGATATTAATTATAATTGAAATTATACAGTGCAAATATTTCACCCGTCATCGGCGTCATTTTAGTTGATTGGACGATATTGTCTTCTGGCAATAAACCACGTTGTAGTATCTTAGACATACTTTTGAAAGATATATCGTAAGATGAAAATAAACGTCCTAAAGTGGTTTTGTCACATAGACGAGTGATGACCGTCTGACTAAAAAAGTATACAAGGCTGATGAAAGAGGAACGAAAAGTAGAGGTCGGCCAAGGAAAAGTTGGCACGATCACATAAATGGAATTTTGAAAGATGGAGACGTTAGAAGTAAGAATAACAGAAGAGCGTGTATGAGACGATACATGGACGTGAATGAAGCGAGAAATGTAAGTATGTCAAGAGAGAGGAGTTTCGCATTTGGTTCTCTTAGCCTACCCCAAATACGGAAATAGCGTGATGGTATGGTAATTTAAGTACCTACTAGTCGAATTTGTGGGACTCGCGTTAGCGAGTAGCATTAAATAAATATTTATCCGGCATTTAAAGTTGATTCGTCTTATTTTCAAATACCTACTTATTCATTTTAACACACTCAATAATGCATGTACATATAATTGCATTACAGTATAAAACTTTAATAACTTTACAAAGCAGTAGATTGAATTAGGTAGGTAGGTATATGTAGTATACCTACCTTTGAGTCACCTTGAAGTCAATAGGTAATAATATATTTGTACCATCTGATGGACTGACTGTTCCACATCCAGAACACCTGGACAGGTGTTCTTTTCAGTGAAGACCTTTCAGGGACCCTTTAGCGGCCATTATAATTAACGTGGCAGGGACACCAACAAGAAAGGGACAAGTTAAATATTTAACACATTTTCAAATTCACAATAATTCTCTGAACCTTTTTGCGGAGTGGCTCTTAGTAGCCCGTTGGTACTGAAGCGTATTTTTTTGTGATAAAAGACGCAGTATCCGTTTTTTTGTGTTTTCGTGGATCCAAAGCTTAGGAAATGATTTTTTTCAATATAAGTAGATAAGATAAAATGTTTTACCTCTATAATACATAATTAAGAATAATACATGAACATTCAATATATAGCGCCGATTAATGATTCAAGGTTAAGTCTAGAGTTGATATCTGAAACTTGGGTTGCTCTACGAACTTACAATATTTATTTAAAGTAAAAAGCGGTGTATGATATTAAAAAAATTAAAATTAATGAATTGAAAATCATAATCATTTAATGTTTGAGACATAATAACAAAAGATCACTATTCGTATTTATATCTGCCGAGATAGGAATGTATGGCATTCGGTTCTCTGTCGTTTTCCGCAATAAACACAGTGTGATGTATTGTTTGCTCTAACGAAGGATGCAAAATTTATTACAAAGCTTATCTCCTGTTATATATATATATATATATATAACTTATATCCTGCTTTCTTTTTTTTTCGGCCGGTCATATCTCCCACATTTTACCTGGCCATAAATTAGTCCCATTATTTTTCAGCCACTTGTATAGGTCACTTTATTGCGCTCCTCATCACGATGAATGGTATTTAGTCCGGAAATTCATCAGACCGACAATGCAATAGGCCATAAATGTCCAACCACTTTCCCTTTGTTAGCTAAAACAACAATGGCAAATATTTTACTTGTGAATAGGAAGTCAACTGAGGACTTTGATGTGACTCAACTTTGTTGCGACGGTATGATTGCGCTGCACAAATTAATAGTAGTCACTACATCCAATTCAGTAACTTTTTGAACTAAAATAGGAATGATCTTCATTCCTCATTCTGTAATTAACCCATAGATTTTTATTATTATATACTAGATGTAGTACTCTGTGCAAAAAGTGAGTCATGGAATATCACGCGTTTGACGTTTTGGTTGGCAACATATTTCAGTTTTCCCTACATTTCAACACATCCTAGACAATTGTTCTCTAAACCTTAATAATTAAAATGTTTTTTTTAGACAAATAAATCCGAAAACAATTGACATTAGTCGTTATTCTCTATAGAAAAACGATGTGGTCTGGAACCAAAACGTCAAAAATCCCCGGAAAAAATGACTCACTTCGATTCATACAAAATTTGCTAACTATGACATCTAGTATATTATAATAAATATCTATGAACTGACCTTGTTCCTAAAAATAAAATATAAAAAATGAATGCACCGTAGACAATAAATTGAACTCAAATTATCCATGGCGTAGACTACGCAAGCGTACTGCGCACTGTTCGGCCATGTTTTTTCATGTCATGTCGCCGTGATGTCACCTAACCTAACATTTCAAGTAATCTGCACTAATATTCTTTGGTTTTTATTTTCAACACAACGCAACACGTGTAAATTATCCATTTTTATTTGTTTCCGTACCCAACTGCTGTTTTCAACTGCTGCGAAAATAATTAGTACGCTTCCAATAAGGTGTGAACTAAAATTGGAACGTTTTGACAGTTGATTCGACTAAAATGTGGTTATAGATTAGGGAATTGGACTTAGATTATATATGATAGAATTGGACTTATTCGTGACATACTTGGAGTAAGAACGTTTCTAAATAGGAACGCATCCCTATTTCAGCGTTATGGAATATCAATGCATGTGCATTTTTGTGTAGGTACATCCGTATACCCAGTGTATACACGGGCCTTAAACTCCAATGTTATAATAGACAGTCCCACAGCGTCATGGAATAATCAGTAAATGGCTAATATTTGAATTTCAATCCGTTGATTTGACTACGAAATTTTAGTAAGAAGGATAAATTGCTGATAAGTCTTCGTGGCTCAGTTAGACACATTGAAACATAATATTTGTGAATCAATTAATAAGGTATTTGACCGATCAATCTGTGAAACGAAAAATATCATAAATGTGAGTGCGTGTTAAATTATGATTTCTTATTAGTTGTTAGTTACCCAAGAAGCAATACAAAATACGTAGGTATCTAGTTTGTAAGACCGTATCTTAGTAATTGGTGTTACAATCTTGGTTTTGTAATTGTTAACTCATTTTGAGATTTCATGTTTAATTTAAAAATACTGTATGTAACCTTGAATATATAAAATAAAAAAAAAATAAAAAATATAATGATTTTAGTGATTCGATTTACATATTTCAAAAAAAAATCTCGGATTACAAAAACAATCTTTAATAATCGATTTTAACTGCAATAATGCCAGTAATTGAATACGTGTTAAAGTGTTTATCTCATGATACCGTTGAATATTTTAAACCTAATAATATATAAGTTTTTGAAACTTCGAACGCTACCAGATTAAGCGCATTCGAGGCACATAACACATTTAAAAACTCGCTCGATAGTCGTTTGATATTATGTTGTGTATTTATTCATTTATATCATCATGACATATCCCACAATGTGGGGTAGTCAGCGACAGGTGCGCGGGTGCGCATCACCTTATAAATGTAAGCACGACACGTGCGTGTATTTCCCACACACCAGTCTCGTCTCACATATACAGACACTACATTCAGAGTGGGTGGTAACATCTAACCACCTCGTTGCTTAGATCTTATTTATACTCTTACTATAGGTAATTATTTGTTTCAAAAAGATTTATTTTTATATTTTTTGTTTAACTTAGATGTATTATTTTTATATATGATTTTACATCTAAATATTCTTGCATTCTCGATAACCCGGCTTTTACGGGACACTCACAACGATGATAATAAAAGAGTGTAAGCATCATTCTAAGAGTGTAAGCATCATTCTAAGAGTGTAATAAAAGAGTGTAAGCATCATTCTTTTACGAGACACTCAAAACGATGATAATAAAAGAGTGTAAGCATCATTCTAAGAGTGTAATAAAAGAGTGTAAGCATCATTCTAAGAGTGTAATAAAAGAGTGTAAGCATCATTCTTTTACGAGACACTCAAAACGATGATAATAAAAGAGTGTAAGCATCATTCTAAGAGTGTAAGCATCATTCTAAGAGTGTAATAAAAGAGTGTAAGCATCATTCTTTTACGAGACACTCAAAACGATGATAATAAAAGAGTGTAAGCATCATTCTAAGAGTGTAATAAAAGAGTGTAAGCATCATTCTTTTACGAGACACTCAAAACGATGATAATAAAAGAGTGTAAGCATCATTCTAAGAGTGTAATAAAAGAGTGTAAGCATCATTCTTTTACGAGACACTCAAAACGATGATAATAAAAGAGTGTAAGCATCATTCTAAGAGTGTAATAAAAGAGTGTAAGCATCATTCTTTTACGAGACACTCAAAACGATGATAATAAAAGAGTGTAAGCATCATTCTAAGAGTGTAATAAAAGAGTGTAAGCATCATTCTTTTACGAGACACTCAAAACGATGATAATAAAAGAGTGTAAGCATCATTCTAAGAGTGTAATAAAAGAGTGTAAGCATCATTCTTTTACGAGACACTCAAAACGATGATAATAAAAGAGTGTAAGCATCATTCTAAGAGTGTAATAAAAGAGTGTAAGCATCATTCTTTTACGAGACACTCAAAACGATGATAATAAAAGAGTGTAAGCATCATTCTAAGAGTGTAAGCATCATTCTAAGAGTGTAATAAAAGAGTGTAAGCATCATTCTTTTACGAGACACTCAAAACGATGATAATAAAAGAGTGTAAGCATCATTCTAAGAGTGTAATAAAAGAGTGTAAGCATCATTCTTTTACGAGACACTCAAAACGATGATAATAAAAGAGTGTAAGCATCATTCTAAGGCGGTTCACAGAAATATTATGTGTATAATGAAAAATATTTCGCCAATTCTCGAGTGTCCAAGCTAGGCTTTGAAGTTTTGTTCAAATTAACAAAAATGTTATCAAATTCCGTTTTAAATAATAATATAATGTAACTACGTCTGCACCAAAATGAAATTCCTCTGTTTTTCCACCAAGTCCTTATTTGTATGAAAACATTTGTTATGTTGATCATAATGCACTCGAATACTTTCTCACGGCAAATTCCAATTATGTACACCCTCCATTCCCCTCGCATGTCACTATCCAGGACTTCCATCTTCACACCGCCCGCCTCAGCCAGCGGACCGGAACTGTGTGTCTAGCCTCGCAAGGACTCCAAAGTCTCCCGTATTGACGTCTCCTTAAGACCCAACTTGGTCTGAACTTTAACGACCGCGTGGCCAGTCTTCCGTGTCCACAGAAGTCAGTTCTAATGACTGTGAGCCGGTTAACTTGTTGATAATTATTATGTATGTTGGTTGGCCTTGTGTAGTGATTTCGTAGGAATATTTTCAATGTGGTTTATTCTTTAGTTCACAGCTGGTTCTGCCCGCCACGATAGGATCGCCGTCTACGAAATCTTTACGAAAATATAATTGATGTTTTTAGTAGCGTCTAGTTCCAGCTTTTCTTTTCTGCATTCTTAGGTTAGGTTTAAGTTTGTTTATAACAATAATAGCTCGCGTGACTCGCGTGAGCGAGTTGCTTTATAAATTGAATTATAAAATATTATAAATAAAATTTACATATATTTTTTTTTTAAATTTCGCATTTAATATAAAATTTACAGCTCATTTGACTTAATACTACGAGATATCTCAACCAATCAGAGAGCCAACCGAAAACAGAATGCGGAATATTGAATGCGGATTATAGACGCTAGTTATTATTTTTTTATCATGCTCATGCGCATATGCACGAAATAAAGAGAAACAAAATTAAAAAAAAAAACAACATATACATACATACATAAGCCAGCCTTCATGGGTCAGCCATGTCAGCCTTTGTGGCTCAGTTTGGTCGGTATTTGACTGCTGATCCATAGGCCCCAAGTTCGATTCCCGATGGAGACACAGTTTTTTAATTGTGTTTTCAGTCTGGATCTGTGAGACGGTTCATATCGTAAATCTCCAGAAAGTGACGACTTGTTATTGAGTGCATGTTAAATTAATTATTTGGTGATTATTATTCTGTTATATTATTAAACCGCTTGTATTTCTCGTTCATTTCGCAGTCTTTTCAGATTCTCGATTACATATTATTTATCCAAGGTGTCGTTTTTTTCCTCTTCATCCTTGGCTTGTCAAGGTAAGGTTCTCTATCCGGTCGATGTAGGCTGATATTTTGGTCATGGAATTTTCGGCGTGGGAGCTCGTCCATGACATGGTACTCGATACGAATATTACTTTATCCTCGATGATCACAAGACTGAAAATACTTCCATCTATCGCAGAACATATCGTTTATCGGAAAATATTCAATACCTGATGTCGTTAAAAACGACAAGTTTGTAGCCAACACTAAACTCTCCATCATAGGTAAACATATATTATTATTATTATTGTTAGATATTGTTATAACTTATTTTGTTTTTTTTTTTCTATGGTTTTCGGTTTTTTAATTTTCTTGCATTTTTTGATTTTTCCTCTCTTGTCATATTTTTATTCCTTATCTGTAGCCTTACTCTTGAAACTCGAATCCGATCCCAATTTCAAATTTTCATTTAGAACTTACCTATCTGTCGCCTGCGTACATTCAAATGAACGACTATTACTATTAAAACATACCTACCTACCGCATTCACTCTTCATTACAAAGGTAGGTTCTTAGCGAGTCGGATCGTATTGGGATCGGATTTGCAGTGGAGAGTAAGGCCGCTGGACTCACCAGTGATCGGTCATCACACAACGGTCGATGAATGTGCAACGATACACTGCTTCTGTTGTATATTTTTTCTGTGATTTCGGAGACATTTAATTCGACGGTCCGTCATTAAATGTCTAACATTGCAGTGAAAACAGTATTGTGTTGGTGAATATATACCTCCTTACATCGGGACCAGGTCTTCGGCTTCCTTCCATAATACAGTCCACAATCATTTCCGTGGTATATTAAACCTTTTTGTATGACACAAGGAAATATATCACACAATTATGATAGTGTATATTTTTATTGATTTTTCAAAAGTTCACAATCCTTTCATTACGAGTATTACATTATTATATACATATTTGCAAAATTTGAAAAGAATCGAATGAGTACTTTAGTCTATAATCGATAAAGTAAAATAAACACGCCGTACATAGCACACACACACAGATACATTTATTTATTTATTTATTTATTTATTAATTCCATCTCACAAATAATTTTTGTAGAAAATTAATACACAAATGTATTCAACCTCACTATGAAAAAACCTGTATCGAGGTTAAATATAATCACATTTTTGTGAGCGACATAAATACAGAGTTTACTTAGTCTAACATTTTACAACAATAATAGATATCAACAGTACATATGTACATATTATATAGGTATATATCTATACAAAACAAATGTATTCAACCTCACTAGGAAAAAACCTGTATCGAGGTTAAATATAATCACATTTTTGTGAGCGACATAAATACAGAGTTTACTTAGTCTAACATTTTACAACAATAATAGATATCAACAGTACATATGTAAATATTATATAGGTATATATCTATACAAAACAAATGTATTCAACCTCACTAGGAAAAAACCTGTATCGAGGTTAAATATAATCACATTTTTGTGAGCGACATAAATACAGAGTTTACTTAGTCTAACATTTTACAACAATAATAGATATCAACAGTACATATGTACATATTATATAGGTATATATCTATACAAAACAAATGTATTCAACCTCACTAGGAAAAAACCTGTATCGAGGTTAAATATAACCACATTTTTGTGAGCGACATAAATACAGAGTTTACTTAGTCTAACATTTTACAACAATAATAGATATCAACAGTACATATGTACATATTATATAGGTATATATCTATACAAAACAAATGTATTCAACCTCACTAGGAAAAAACCTGTATCGAGGTTAAATATAATCACATTTTTGTGAGCGACATAAATACAGAGTTTACTTAGTCTAACATTTTACAACAATAATAGATATCAACAGTACATATGTACATATTATATAGGTATATATCTATACAAAACAAATGTATTCAACCTCACTAGGAAAAAACCTGTATCGAGGTTAAATATAATCACATTTTTGTAAGCGACATAAATACAGAGTTTACTTAGTCTAACATTTTACAATAATAATAGATATTGTGATGAAACTTTCAGAATACAATCTCAGCATGATACTAGTTGATTATCTGCAATAATAAAATCGGTGTCACTATTTTTACGACCGGAATTGGCGGGAAAAGCGTTTTCCCGCCAAAAAGTGTATTTACACGACAAATTTTCTGACGTCGTCTATGTTTTTAGGTCATTTATAACCATAGAAAGCGCAGATAAATCAAAATACAAAAATATTTACCTTTGTCATTTTTTCAATGGTCATAAAAATGCATCATGGAAACCAACTTGAAGAAAAAATAAATAATATTGGCATCTTATTACATTTACTTAATTTTATAAATCATTTTTCATCGAGATCTACAATTATAACAAAGTATAAACAAAGGTAAATATTTTTATAACTTGATTTATCTGCGTTTTCTGTGGTTATTTTTGGTTTTCGTCTATGGTTGAGTCGTGTAAATAGTCGTAGCCTAGTAAAATACCCTTAAAAATTGCGAAATCATAACTCCCCACTCTGTCTCCTTGGGTTAATGAGGAGTAAAATTGAGTGATGATCGTCTGACAAAGAAAGTATACAAGGTAGATGACGATGGGAAAATAAAAATAATATAAAAGCGAGTATCAAACGATGTATGGACGCGAATGAAGTGAAAATGAATGCCTAGAGTGTGGAGTCTAACGTTATCTTCGCCTACCCTAAACAGAGAAAAGAAATGGTGTTATAGGTATGTTTATTTATCATTTCTTTTTTTTGCATACACGAAAAAATGAATTGAAATGTTTTGTTATGTAAACAGATATATTAAAACTGCAATAATATGAATTCACTGATCCGGCTGTTCGGTGTATGATTACATCAGCCAACGTGAGAAAATATCTCAGGTTCAAAGAATATTTCGACTTCTGACCAATCCGTGAGAAAATCACAATAACAATGAAATGATGGCTGTCACATACGAAAAAATGGTGACAAAAAAGCGAACGTGCCATAATAATATGTACTTATATAAGTTTTGTTGCATCATGTCTTACCCTTATCATAATATATTATATAAAAAAAATATTTTTATTGACAAACTGGAGATCGAGGCACCTACAGGGCTTTCGACCTGTCATCGGCTGGTTTACGTGATCACTTTATGCGCTTGCGCAACGTTCACCAATTATGCCTTCTTATTGAGTTCCTTTATCAATGCAATTTTTGAAAGTTCTATATATTTGAATATTGTGTGCAACAATTCACCTGAAAATAAGGAACTATACTATTGCCATCTATGAAGTAACTGAAAAGCCTTTTTTTAACGCCATCTATTGAGAAATTATTTTATTTGTTAACAATGAAAGCAACTGTCCTTATAAATGAGATGACAGTGTCTCGCACAGATGTCACCCCTCAACTGCGTCAGAGATATTATTTCATTTTTGGATTGTTTACCTACTTATACCAATGTGTATGTAAATCTAATTTTTTTATGCATATAAGTACCTACGTATTTTTTAAATTATATTTAATCGCATATACGTAAAGAAATAATTCCAAATAACACACTTGTATTATTGCATCCATTTCTACTACTAATTCCATACGTGTCGACCATACATTCATATTTTTATTTATATACGCTTCCTCAAAAAAATATTACAAGCTTCAGTTTGCTATAATTCATCCATCTAGATACTTAACATATAAAATTATTAGGTTCTGAGGAGACTCATATACTGCATAACAACCCTAAAGATTTCTGAGTATTAATGTTTTTAAATAATTTTACGATTCTACGTAATGTATTTATTATTACGGATTTTTTTAGTACATTATATTTATTTATTAATATTTTTTTCATAAATCCAAAATATAGATAGTATACTTCCTCGAAAAAATTATCACATGCTTCAATTGAAAATAATCGACCAGATATTCAACGCATCAAAGGATTACGTTCTGAGGAGGGCCGGCACTGAAAAAAATAATTGTGACCACCGAACTGGCTACCTGAGATTTTAGCAAAACCTTTGTTATTACTGTTATTAGTAATAACTACTAATAACAGTTTATCTGTTTATGACTGTATTGTTTGGTTAAACACATAAAATATTTAGTAGCACAAAACTAATTGTTTTGTAGTTTGGTTAATTTTAACATAACTTTTTTTTTTCCTATACTAGATTTCAATCCTAATGATTCCTGAGTAATTCATTTATTCCTGTAATGTTTAAAAATTTAAATTATTCTAAGAGCATTAGTTATGTAAGATTTTGTCCACAGTGATGAAGTTTTTACCGACAATTTTACCATAGTTTCTTTACCTAAAAATCATATTTTGTTGCTCTCACGACAACATTTAATTTCACCAAGCAATTTTAGGTAATTCCTCTTAGTGTTTACCTATTTTAATTGAACACAATATCGTCTCGCAGACCATTTCCTTTAAATTATATCTATAACATCACTGGTCAGATGTCACCGAAAAAGGTCTCAGCTATCGGCGTGGTACTGCGCATTGCTCATGCTCCACTCAAAGATTTGTGCCCCTAATGGGTGGATATTATTTGATTTGAAGTACTCTTACCTCGGTGCAAATGGCTTTTTAGATTCTTTTGTGTCTTTTGTGACTCATATCATTCGAGTATGTCTCGCGGATTTACATGACTCATCAGACCGCATCGAATTACCGTCAGTATTTTTATTGCCAAATCACAATCGCGAAATATCGCCCAGACATTTCGTCGAAATCAATTTAAAGTTAAGTTAAACATCAATTTGGTTACTCTTACGAACTAATGACAATAAAGGCTTGGAAATTCAAATTGCTTCTTTTATTGCTACCAAAATTGACATAATATTTGCTTCTTCCTTCAATCATTCATGTGGGGTCGACCCTTTTGGTAAGCAGTCTCTATCCTTTTGCTACCCATATTTGTACCACAATATAAATAATTTTTTTTAATCTACATACGTTTTATGTAAACTCAACAATGTCCTTTGAAAGGCGAAACTGTTATCGACGTTAGTAAATATAAAATCATACAAAAAAAAAATACATCTCTTTTATGTTTTCAGATTCTTGTTTATTCAAAATTATAGATATTTAATACATAATAATATTTTTTTCTACATTTCTAGATTTTTATATTCTGTTACTTTTATCTCTATCTTAATATTAAGAAAATAATGTGATTTCACGTGTGTATCAACTTTCTGTATGTAACAAAAATGTATGTATGTGATGTGTAGGTAATTGTTTTTTCTCTTAATAAATAAATATAGTCTTATAAAATATACAAAAAAATACACTGAAATAAACAAAAAAACTTACGTTTGTTGTTTGTCATTACAACAAAAAATAAATAAATACATTATTAACAATTTATTGTGTATTTGGATATGGCGGGAATGAAAAGGAAGAAAAAAGGATGCGATGAGAATTAAATTTGTTATTGCTATGACATTAGATAAATAAAAAAAAAACAATATAGGTATACAAATTAAAAATATTGACAATACATAAGTTTACACCGCTATGTATCATAAAGAGTTTTTGTAGCGGTTATTAGTTGCAGGGAATACACCAGAATGTGGGTTACTGCCCGAGATAGGTATTGACATTATAGAAATGACATGTTCTTTTGATGAACTCGTTTTGATTTAATTTGGTATTTCTTATAATATTTAATATTAACTAGTATCGATCACTTGCTGGCCTTAAAAATATATTTATTTAGTGACTTATAAAAACAAGTATTACACTGTTTTATTGACATTCAACAATTCCTTCCAACCAACCAGATAACGAAGTGTGTGTGTGTGTTATACTTCTTCTTTGATCTCTTTTTCTTGGGGTTGGCTATTGGCTCTCTTAGTCTTCATATTCCAATTCCTCAGTTCAAACAGTTAATAAATGTTGATAAACAGGAATAATAAATGCATAATTATAATTTAGATGGGTCGATGGCAGAGCGGTTAGCGCGCTGGGCTAGTAATCCAGTGGTCGCGAGTTCGAATCCTGCCTCGACCGACTTCGTTCACCTATAGCACAAGCATTTATTTGCTTATTTTAAGGAACGTAGGAAGATGTATATGTACTTGTTTAACAAGGACATATTCATTTTTTTTAAAAAAAAAAAAAAAAATAAAAATATATATTAAATGATTAATGATATTAATCATCACACCTAAAATAGCATACATACCTAAGATGTACACGAAAATGCACGCTAAATTACCTTATAATGTATGAAACACGAATAAATATTGTATCAGTTAATTTGTGATAGGTATACCTAAACATTTTTTCGTGAAAAAAAGGTAAAATTTAGAGGGTTTTTTTAAATAGCAAGAATATTAATTAAATAAAATACAATAATAAAAAACTCAGTCGGTAGATTTTCATATTCTCTTTCGATTGAGGTATAAATCTACTTCACATGCCTTGTAGTTTTTTAGTTACATACAATCAAAAAATAAAAAAAGGGTTGTACTAAAACTAATTATACAACAAAAGTATTAAACAAGTTCAAATGTCAAAAAACGCATGCAATAGATTAAAAATGTAAATACAAACTGTTCTTTATTTCCAAGACATATCTTTTGAAGGTACTGGGGAAATTATTTTCAAAATATTCTATATAGCCTACTATAGCCTCTTTATACCTATGACCAGGTATCCATAAACTTGTGGAAAACTTCTCCGTGTACTGCCTGAGATAGAGAGGCATTTGCCCAGGTTGATAGCCAACGTCGGGGGGACCTGATACAGCAATTCAAGCAGAAGGCTTCTTTATTTCATCCCTTCTTTATTTTTGTTCAACAGAAACACACGATCTCTGTGATATATTGGATGAAGCGGAGATCGCTTTGAACATAACCAACCTTCGTTTGAAGACGGCAGGAATAAGAGGGAAAAAAAAGTAATGTTCCCGAAGGTATTTGAAAGATCTCGATATTTTCCCGCCAACGCATCCTCAAGGCATCTTTACGATCACTCAACAAATAATAATATTATAGTCAACCGACGAAAATCTTAGTACGGTTTCTCGAGAATTTCTTAAATAATGGAACGAGGAAGATTCCCGCGCTGTGAATCACAGGTGGACTATACAACAACAGCACAAAAAAATGGCACCTTTACCCGCATGCTGCAGAGTACCTACCTTCACTCTCCCTGCACTACACTGCTCCTTTGGCCCACCTACCCGAGACACATGTCACGCTATTCCAAATTTGGCGGGAGATGGAAGGTGCACGAACGCGAAACCTTTGGTATTTTTTAATATGGCTACGTATGTATAACACCAGATATTAGGATCTGGGTCCCTAATACTCTTCAAAAGAAGCGGACTACGTAGTGTCACAGGTAGATAGATATCTTTAGCGAAACAACTTCATAGCCAAAACTTTCGTCTCCGATAGCCTATTGTATCAATACCCTCTGGCCAAATTGCAATAAGTAATGTTTCTTTCAATAGAAACTCATATGATTTTACGCCAGACATCCAAGAAATTCTCTTAGCATAGAGGTTAATGTTTGCGACTTGGTTGTGGACCGAGATCTGAATTCGATGACTATTCATAAGCGTGATTCTTCTTTTCACATTCATCGATTGATCTTTTTGCACTATGGTGCCGAAATTGTCTGCAGTGTGTCTATTACTGTATAATCTTTTTCTCTCTTAATGTATTCTGTCGTGTGTGCTCTTTCTTGGTGATATTGTAAGAATTCGTTAAAATGTACCATTCTTGTAGAGCTTTTTGCTCTCATATAACGTGTCTATATATAAAATGACATTGGCTCCGGAGAGTTAACGTGCTATTACAGAATTTGTTGTTGCCCACCTAGCGTTCTGTATAAGGGTCGACTGCAACAGTTGGTAATGAAAGTAACGAATCAAGTATAAAATAAAGATTCGCTAATCAACCACCACCCGCTCTGCATATGTGGACTGTAATCATAATCTGCATAAGCGACAAAAAATGCATAGCACATAATGTAGCTCATGGAGCCCTCTAGATTATCAATCTAAGCACCATGGTGCAAAAAGAACAATCGACGAATGTGAATAGAAAATTTACACTCGTGGACTGTCATCGACATCAGATCTTTTTGAATGTTAAAGATGTGACTAAGATATCTGTGAAAAAAAATAAACGTAGAATCAACCAATAGTAAGGCACCATTACGACGACAGCAAGATATTGCAGAATAGCATTTTCTATTGAGAATATATAATTGTGATCTTACAATTTTTAATATAAACTTCGCATGAAGGCCGTTGAAATTTTTATGTTATTTTGTATTTCTTCTGGGGCAATTTACATCCGTAATATGACAAATATTTTTAATTCAACACGCACTTAATAACAAGTTGCCACATTCTGGAGACACCAGTAATAACCGAAACGCTGAAACGGTTCTATTAAAGACCAAATTTAACGGATATCCATGAACATCGAACAATATCGTATTGTGTTTGCGATGCTCTTTGAGTAACACATAAAAATATTTGATTTGGGGACCATGTGAGTCATATTAACTACTCCAATATAGTTAACTAGTCACTTTCTATGGATCTGAAATAAAAATCGCGTCAGAGATTGGATTAATCTATTTTTCTACAGACCTGGTTAATCTATTTTTTTGTGAGCCCATATGTTTGTTGAGGTAATGAGTGCCTATTTAGTCTGGAATGGGAACAATCACCTGGTTCATAATTGTCAGTAGAAAGAACAGGATTTTCTAGTTGGGCAGCAGTAATCTACTTATTGTTATCATTATAAATATGGTGTGATAAAAGGTAAATAAAATAAAAATAAATAAACCTTATATCGTATTTTTTTCACAATGGTTGTCAATATCTGTAGAGTCATTCGTCTCTTACTAGCTCCCCTTTCTCAACTAAAGTCAGCACGAGACGGACGCATTCTTTCTTATTGTTCTCTTCCACCTGGCGCAGCCCTTATGAGGGAAAGAGAAACGAACATCTGTAGTCCCTTTCTTCGCCTTCTCACCTGACAATCAGCTGATGTCCTACTACTTATTCATACTCGGGAACGTCATTGATGTTCCTTTAGGACCTTAAGGTATATGTACATCTATATACTAAATGAATACAATACCCCTATACATACAAAAGAACCTATACATTTTGTTATGAGCATACTAACTTGTTTTAAATGGAAGGTCGTCTGGTTTAGTATTTAAGCAGCACATGTATGACTTATTTAGGCGGGAAAAGTTGATACACGTTGGGGGTATGGTAATAATAAATAATATAAAAAAATTAGGATGATTTTTATAGCATCGTTTCTTGTGTGTTTATATACTCAGAAGTTAGAGAACAGACCAATAAAGCAGCCGCTAGTTCAGGGTGTCTCAAAACTTTCATCTTCGCATAACAATTTCATAAGAACGGATAGTAAGGTCAGAATTTATAAGACATGTGTTAGACCAATCATGACATATGCGGTGAAGACAAGAGCCGACACGACTAGAACCAAAAACCTCCTACGAACATCGGAAATGAAGGTTTTAAGGGCTATCACAGGGAAGACGCTTAGGGACAGAATTCGCAATGACGACATTAGGCGGACCTGTGAGACCGAGGGCATCATACGATGGAGTAGAGCTAGGAGAAGATTTTGGAGGGACCATGTCAACAGGATGGACGCGAATCCTATCCATAGCGGCAAACGAAATCCCACTAGGGCATCTCCTCCCCGGAAAACCACCGAAGAGGTGGAGGGATAGCTGGACCTCAGCTTCTCAGGAATAGCTTTCTCGAAAAAACAAAGAAGAAGACGTTTCTTGTGATGACCTCACCTCCAAGGTAGTGTATATGAGCATACACTCATTGGTCGTGCTTCCATTTATAAGGTAATGCACACTGACACCTATCGCTGTCTCTCCTGTATGTATTAATTATTAGTTACGTACTCGACGTTTATGTAAATCTTAAGTAAGTAATTTATTGAAAGTGTCAATGCTCTGAGGTATGTTAGGGAGCAATTTATGCCACATTAATGGCCCTTTTAGACTGATACTGAGATCACAGTAAGCTGCCTCATTGATTCTGTCAAATTGCTAAAAATAATCGGAACTCCGTGATTCAGACAATCTCATTGTAAGACCTTTCCGATGGCACGTTCATTTGACACAGCAGTCATTCAGAGACTTAAACACCATCGTGAATACCTTACATGGTCTTCCAGTTCTGAACATTTAACAATGTAATTCATTAAGAAGAGGTGTTTTTCGCTACTCCCACCACCATCATCCGCTCTCCATATGGGGACTGTAAACGACCCCTTCGCAGAACGCTAAATGAGCGACAAAAAAATGCATAGCACGAAAAGTAGCTCATGGAGCCCTTTAGATTAGCTATCTAGGCACCATATGTGCAAAAAGAACAATCGACGAATGTGAATAGAAGATTCAACCTCGTGGACTGTCAGCGACTTCAGATCTTTTTAAATGTAAAGCATTAAAGGTGTGACTAAAATCTCTTTAAAAAATAGACTTAATAATGAAGAAGAGGTGTTATGTGACTTATCAGCTCGCATATTAAACTCGCAGCTGCATTAAATACCATTTGCAATCTTATCAAGCTGATACTGTTCTTCCTCCACCACAACCGCTCTATTCATGGGGACTTATAACGACCTCTTGCCAAAACTCTTAAAGAACATAAGAAGAGTCCGGAGAACTATAAAACCTTGCAGACACTGCACTGAAAGTGTCAAAGAGAGGTTTTTCAATGGCGCTACAGCCAATATCGAGCCTTGGCCTCCGTCAGTCTTCGCCTCCAGCCTCGTCTATCGTCCGCAGCAACTCTCCAACTACCCGGCACTTGCAGTAGTTGGGAAGCATTCTTTGTAACTTCGTCCTCCCATCGCAGCCGTGGTCTTCCAACCTTATAGATGGCGTACACCTCATTATTATATCTAATCCTCCAGGCGTCACCATCAGGTACCTACAGGTCCTAGGATTCTACGAAGGACTCGTCTCTCAAACGTTTCCAGCATTTCAGCAGATCTGGCTGTAAGTGTCCATGTTTCACATACATCCATATGTCACAACTGTTCTAATGATTGTGTAACAGGCTCACCGTTCACAAAGTGAAGATAAGAGTGAACCGTCTTCATCATTGGCGCCACAGCCCTGTCTGGGCCCTGGCCTTCTCCAGAATCCTTCTCCAACCGTCCCTGTCCTTCGCCGCTCTCCTCCAGTTTGTTATTCCGAAGAGTGAACCGTATTTTTGACAAAATGTCTTGAAAGCCCCGAAGTCGACTGCCGTGGCACAGTTGGTAAGACGTTCGGTTTCTGTGCGGGCGTCCAGGGTTAATAAAGATAAGACAAAATGTTTTACCTCTATAATACATAATTAAGAGTCATCCATGAACATTCAATAGTTATATAGCGCCGATTAATGATTCAATGTTAAGTCTACCAAAAGAGTTGATATCTGAAACTTGTGTTGCTCTACAAACTTACAATAATGTAAAAAGTGGTGTAAGATATTAAAAAAAAATAAAAAATATATGAACCTTAAAAAAATTATGAGTATGTATGAAATGCCGACCGCCGTGGCACAGTTAGTAAGCCGTTCGGTTTCTGTGCGGGCGTCCTGAGTTCGATTCACAGTAGAGGAGAAATTTATTTAAATTCATTTCTCACGCTAATGTTACTTCTCTGGGCTAGAAACACTGGTTAGTTGGAACAAATTGCCATGCGGCAATAAATTCGCAACTTGCGCAGGGTGCAAGGAAGTGTTCATTATTATTATTTTTATTATTAGGTACTATTGATCTTCGTAATTACAAGCTGAAACTATAGAAATGTATTACGTTAGCTTCTCTCTGCCTATACTTCATTGAGTAGATCCTATCCATATTATGAAATCATAATATTATTATGATACCAAATACACCACTTTCAATTCTGTTAAACAGTTTAATTAAGATTTCGCCTCTCGTCTGTCTGATTGTTTAGTAGCTCTCGGCCATATGCCAGGTGATGTCTGGTGACCGCCTCTTCTCTCTCTCTCTCTTTCCATCTTTCGATACTATCTTGGCGGGTTGGCATCTGTTTGGAGGCTGGAGGTAGTTATCGGTGGTCGGGAGACACCTTGCACAGAACCTTTTTCGGCCAATATCGTCATTGTAATTATTATTAATTTCGAAAAGCTGCCCGTCGAAACTATCGTAAGCCGTAACAGGCGAATCGTTTTTTTTTTAATTTACACCTGAAAAGAATTGACAGCCGTCACAGTTTTTTTT
Organism: Molanna angustata; assembly: GCA_963576475.1. Classification (NCBI taxonomy): domain Eukaryota; kingdom Metazoa; phylum Arthropoda; class Insecta; order Trichoptera; family Molannidae; genus Molanna; species Molanna angustata. The sequence continues at coordinate 18,936,305 of OY754988.1, read as the reverse complement.
AATTATATCCAATTATTTTAAATATATAATTGATCCATAATAATATTGTATTTTTTTATTTATTTATAGTTAAAATTTCACTGACGATTTTTTTTAATGAATATTTTCTTCTTAGATTATATGTATGTATATGATACAGATACCTAGTCAGCGCAATGAAAGTATGACAACAAAAACTACGGTGAAACACCGGAGTTTCACTCTCCTGGCCGTCAATACAGTTATAAAACACATAGTAGTACACGTAAAATCTCTTTTCTATGCAGTATACGTACACCTACCGAATTACCGATCTACCGCCTCACACACACGTAAAAAAAACTTGTCATACATTTGAATTCGAAATTTGTATAACACGCGGCTTCTCTGCCCTATAATTCTATGATTTTCTTGTTAAACTTACTTACCTTTCGAATGGCTAGGCTCTTCTGCGTCCAGAAAAGGCTGCGTCTATGGAGCTCGTTCACAGGACGGTCACAGACTCTTTAACAAATATTTAATCTGAGATAAATATTCGTGTTTTTTGTAACTCGGAACATATTTCGCTGAAATGAATTCACAATCGTTGACCATATAAACAGCAGACTCGGGAGGTCGAATATGGATATGTAAATCCAAGATAAATGGAATGATCATGTCCATGCAAATGACAAGGAGAACCGAAACAGAGTCGAAACTTATGGAAAAAGTTTATCGAGGAAGTAAGCTGCGAATAAAATCCACATAAAAACTTTACTTTAGTAACATAGTCGACCACAGTGGCACAGTTGGTCAGCCAATCTGGATTTGATCCCCAGCAGAGAAGAAATGTTTTTTCACGCAATCCTTGCTTCTCTGGAAACTCTGGTTTGTGTTTCCTATAAACTCGCCAATTGCGCAGGGTGCAAAGATGCTTTTTTTTTTACTTTATAGACACGTGCAAAATGTTATGAATATGGAAGTATTGTACCCAAGTACCTACTCGATGTACAGAATAATATTATCGCAATGTGCAAACAGCGTATCAATGAATTATACATATGGCAGAATTCTAAAACCATTTCATGCATATTATAAACAATCATTTATTCATAGAACCCTTCCCATCTTTGAGATCTTGGCACACAGCTTGTGCAGTCAAATCACAATAGATCTTCTAGATACCACATGGTGTTTTGAAATATTCCTATTGATGCGTGTGTCGATTGTATTCAATACATCATAAACCCTTGCAAGCGGTATAAAATAAAGGATTCGGCAAAGAATAATACCGTTGCAATGTGTTGTCGATACTTGATGAACTCAAAGTTTGAATTGATATCAGAAACATTGCATATTGTGTGTGTGATAATGTTATTGTTCCATAATCCACCTTTGAAATGGAAATGGGCAGAAAATTTAGCCCTAAGCTCAGACGATTAGCCTACAAAATAATATTGACTTGTAGACCTGGTACAACAAATAATAGACTAATAGAGTTGCGGAACGACCACATCTGAGATGGAAGGATGATATTAAACGATATTCTAGCACGTCATGGATGCAGACTGTACAGGACAGGGCGACATGGATACAAACAGAAGAGGCATTCGTCCAGGATTGGACGGTACAGGCTGTGGAAGAAGATGTCGAGGTAGATATTTTATATAGAAATATAGGGCACTTCAAAAGAGATAGCCGTCGTCGAACCGCATATCACACCGTAACTCTCAGAAGCTGTCGAGTGATTTCGAAGAATATTTTAAAGAGACGAATTTTACTAAATATTGGTTTGGTATTTTTGAAAACATTTTCGATTAAGGCAACACAGCACTCATTTAAGAAGGCCTTAAATATGGCTCAAGCTTTACATAGAGCCGAACCTTTTTTCTCCGTTCGCGCTACAACCGAAACAAAGCTTTCTCCTATTTTAAAAGAGCCCTTGTTTAACTTGTTTCATATTCCGGGTTTTTTCCTATGTTCAGAAGTTGTTCGAGGATCAGTATTAGATATATTTATTTGTGGCTGAACATGTATCCAGATCTCAGCGTTTCAACAAACTTGTAAATTCAAATGGCTAGCAAAGCGGACAATAGCACTAGCATAGTAATCTAGTGATGGCGTGTTTTAAATTCACCCTAGCTGCCTCGACCGATTTATTTTGCCTATAGCATAAGCATTTATGTTTATTTTAGGGAATTTATATTCACTTTTCTCAAGAATATATAGAAACAAGAAATGATAACTCAATGTATGGAAGTGGCAGTCGCCTATCACGTGACAATTATTGTCACTTCCATATTTTTTTTTGTTATTTTATTTATTCATTTACAATATCCTAAAAAAAATTAGCACTATAATAGTTTCCCCCACTAGGTATGCGAAAACCTACTCATATTGGGAGTCTTATTCTATTACATTTTAATTTCATTTGATATTCTCGAATTTCCACAAATATAGTCAACACAACACATATAATAATTAAATTAGGCATGCAATAATGTATGTTATAAAATAAATCGACAAAGTATTATTGTGTGTATCATTCAGATGTTTTTAATCCCCACTAACCCGTTTTTTACTCTTCACTTCGATTCCCGGTGAAGACACAGATTATTTGTGTTTTCAGTCTGGATCTGTAAGACGATTAATATCGTAAGTCTCCAGAATGTGGCAACTTGTTATTGGGTGCATGTTAAATTATTATTTGACATAAGTAGTACCTGTTAGTTTGCAATTTTAATGCTATTTTTTTATTGCAGATTATCAACTAGTATCATGCTGAGATTGTATTCTGAATGTTTCATCACAATGTGTATACTGTTTGCTATGTGCGTCGTGTTTATTTTTCTTTATTGATTATTAGACTAAAGTACTCAATCTATAATCAATAAAGACCCCATTAGATTTTGAAGGATGTCTGAATAGTGCTTCTTAATTTTTTAACTGTCAAATATTTTAAAGTGACCCGAAGCTCAGGAAACTTATAATTTGAAAATTTTATTTTCAACTGGGTAAAAAGGCACATCACTTTCATAAAATGGCATTTAAGAAATATCAAGTTTCTTAATAAAATATTTAAATAAAAAAATTATTTATCAAACTCTTCTTCTTCTTCTTCTTCTTCTTCTTCTTTTGAATAGACCTTCAGGTCTGTTTTTTAAGAGGCCTGCTCTTCCTGCGAAGTGGACCCCCAGCTATCCCTCCATCTTTTTGGCGGTCTACCGCGAGGGCGGGTTCCAAACTCATTTCATGAAAATGCTGAATATATTCCATACAAAATTTGAATACTATATAGAATGAATTGTTAGTGAGGAGTTTAGCGTTGGCCACAACCCACTCTTTTTTTTTCATATAGCCGCAATGGCTTCACAGATATCAAAAAAAAGATAAATGCATGTAATCTTTGGATAACTGACATCGAAAAATGAAAGCAAACACCGCGTTGTGCCGTTTTGAGTCAATTTAAACACGATTGCGAAGGAAAGATCCGCCAATTTGAAATATTTGGTATGACGTCAAGCGTTAAACAACTTCTCGACTTGTCCTAACTTGACGTCTATGAAATAAAGGTGTTATAAAATAGTCACACTTTATAAATAAACTTTTTCGTTAATCATGCTCTATTTCCGGGTACTATAGATAGTTAACGTTTATAAACAAGAATTTATTATATTTTTTTTTTTGTTTTACAAATCATTCATATCATAAGACTCGCGACGACAGCGTCGAATATATAAATTACAAATGACAATAATAGTATATCAAATTTGTGATACGTGTTTTAATTGCTCTCTGTATTTTCACAAATGTATCGATTGAATGTTCGTATCCGGTATATAGTGTTGGTATACCTAATATAGAAAATATATACATGCATTAAGGTATATACATACATACATACATACATACATAGTGAATATCCCATTGAATGTTTCGGATATTGTCGTAGTCACGTTTTCGCATTTCCGTTTATGGTTCATGTACGGGAATAGAAATTGGGAAGATGTTATGTTGACGTGATGTATATTTATAAATAAGATTTATAAAATAGTACCTTTGAAACACCACGCTTTTACTCTTCACTTTTTAAGGTTATTTTTTTATTCCAGATTATCAACTAATATCATGCTGAGATTTTATTCTGAAAGTTTCATCACAATGTATCTGTGTGTGTATGTGCTGTGTACTATGTGCTATGTACGGCATGTTTGTTCTAGCTATAGACTAAAGTACTCATTCGATTATACACTATATCGATTATAGATTTAAGTACTCATTCCATTATTTTAATTTTTTTTTTATTTATAGCTTCATGGGCACATGTGCTCAATGGCGGGCTTATTGACAAATGGCAATATCTTCCAACCAACCATATTCATTTGATGAAAGCTATTTTATTTATGATATATACCAACATTTTTATGATTACAACATATAATTACGTATAAAACAAAAACAATAAAGAAACGGTGGTAGCAGGAGAGGGGTGGAGGGGAGGGACAAGGATAGGATAAGGAGACATATTTAAGTATTATGTGTAAGGAAATGAAAATTTTGCAACTTTGTATATCTAATACTCGCTTAGATTTTGAAGGATATCTGATCAGTGCTTTTCATTTTTTTTATCTGTGAAATATTTCAATGAGACCCAAGCTCAGGAGACTTAAAATTGGATATTTTTAAATTCAAATTGCTAAAAAAGCACACCAATTTCATAAAATCACATTGTGAATTATTCGTAAGTTTCAAAACTCATTTCATGAAAATGCCGAAAAATATCCTTACAATATTTTGATTACTTTGTGGAGTGAATTGGTAATGAAGTGTACAGCGTAGGCCACAACCCACTCGGTTTTTTTAAATACACTAGAATGGAAAAAAATCCTGAGTCTCCATAATTAATGAATTAAGTCAAATATTAATAATATCTTTTTCACAAGTCTAAAGTTCATTTTTGTCGAAATCACAATTTCTGGCATTTAACATGATCCAACCTAATTAATTCATTTCTTGACTGAGAAAAAAATATTTATATAGAGCCAAAATTTTGTAGCAAAAAATCTTTATTTGCGATTTATTTAAACGAAATGCTAGTTTTGACATCGTTATTTTTTTATGTTTTAACATTGGTTAAAGTTTACCTACTATGTTAACTTAGGGCCGTATTTATGAACCATTCTCAGTGCTTAAGTCAATACTTAGCACACAGAAATGTATCGAATTTGTCATGCTAAGCATTGAGTAAATTCTTATTACGTTTTATAAATATAAATTAGACTTCACTGTATGCTTCAATGCAGACAAGAATTTTTTTTCACCAAACGTTTATCAAAAGTCATATAATATGTACATGTGGTGTACATATTATATTCTGCTAGAACGCTTGACTCCGAGAGTGCCAACAAGACCGACTAGACTGACTGACCTACTCTACCTCCCCATTTGTAACACTAATGCCAGACAGAATTCTTTCATATACCGCACTTCCCATTTTTATAACTCCAACATTAGTGATGCAGACCTTTTTAACTCCCCATTGATTATGGTAAAGAATAGATTATTAAGTACTCTAATATAATCCTAGATAGGTACTTATGCTGATAAGTTGGGTTCATCACATAAAGGTTCACACACATCCTCATACACTCCCACACACACCCACACATACACATACTCACACACACACACACACACTCCCCACTCACATGTCACATATCTGATTTTTACTGTTTTCTTTTTTCTCCTACACTACATAAATATATAAATGGTAATAATGTATACATGTAAGTGATGCTGGGCATGCTTATTTTTTATTTAATTTTGTATCACCTGTATATTTTGTCCAGTTATTGTTTGTATACTTTGTATAAAATAAAATAAAATAAAGAATTATTGGACGTGCCGATTCGGTGATTTCTGTTAACTTGGGGTTCACATCTTGTCCTCCCCCACCTGTCTTGTCTTATCCATCCCGCCACTAGCAATAAACGAATCTTTATCTATACACAGTGTACGATTGACACTTGGAATATCAAAAATAAAATAACAAAATGTACCTGTCTAAGAAAGTATGCAGGCGTCCAGTAGGTACTTATATTTCCCGATCACATGGATACGCGATATTGAAAAGAATCTTGATGAAATAAATTGTCTGATCTTTAAAGTTGTGTTGAGAAAAATATTATGTAATGTTATGAGGATCGAGATAATAATCCTCTGTTTTTGATTTGGCTGATGAGAAAAATCGTATAATTTCAATATGGTTGATGTTAAAATCCTCGAATCAAAAAAAAATCCTTATAAGTCATGAAATAAAGTCTTATTTTTGAATGCTTTGTGTAATACATAATTTGATTACAAATTCTTTGCGATTTCATTATTTATTTTTTATTTATATATTTAAAAAATATGGGCAACATACAAAAATAAAAAAAATAACAATATACATACATACATACCATCACGCCATGTCCCTCGCGGGGTAGGCAGAGACGACCGAACGCCACATTTTTCTATCCTGGCACGCATCCCTCGCCTCGTCCACATTCATGCATCGTCTCATAGATGTTCTATTTTTCACGCTTCCAACATTTCCGTCATTCAGAATTTCGTTCTCATGGTCGTGCCAATGTTTAAGTTAAATATTCCTTCTTTAGTATATTGATGTTAATAATTTTCAAAAGATCTATACAGTCAATGTTGGAGTTTATTATGTCATTTTAATAGTAATTTAATATTTATTTCTCTAAAGGCTGCTGGAGTGCGTATATCCTCTCCACAAATGTACAAAATAAGACAATGGTATTACAAGAAAGAATTTAAATAAATAAATCATTTAATAAAAAAGTTCACTGGGTTTCGATCTCGAACCAATCTCTAAATGTGCTTTACTTGTTTACCTGATCCGACCCAAAACATATGTTCAATCCAACGGTTATTTTTTTTTTCACCCACCTTATATATCATGGCGGACATCTTGATGGTTATAATGTATGTATATTATGTATCATCTGTACATAACCATTATACGTGCACACGTACGCCTGCCATAGATCACTTTTATTGGAGACAATTCAGATGGTTTAATATTATAATTATTTTCAAAATGTTGGTATATATAAAAATATCAGGTTTCAGGACTTTTATTTATGCCTTTATGGTATTTCCCCACGATTTTTTTTTTTCAATTTATTATATTGATTCCTTTGTATTGAGGGTGCAAAACAATCGGATATAAACACATGTTATATGCAACTCCCACACACTATGACCGCATGGAAGGAATGTACGCCAAACATAAATATCATACGGGTTGCGCAGAACATATTTTTTTTAATTTCTTGTCACTAGATGTAAAAACGAATCCATCTTCGCCGAAAATTATCAAGATATTTTCCGATGCCTGTAGAAATGGAATGAATTCGAACGATATTCTAGAAGAAGGAAACGTTGGAAGTTAAAGTAATAGACGAGAATATTATTATATTATACACTGCGAATGCGGTGATGAATGCATGCAAATATAGAAGTGAAGGGCGGCGCTCGGTTCTCTCTGCCTACTCTGTTTTCTGGGACATGGCTTATTGTTTTTTGTGTGATACAGTTTTGATAGTAGTAAAATCAGGAGTTTATAAATAAAAATAAAAGCAGTAATGTATAATCAGTGGCGGCTGGTGACCTTAAATCTTAGAAAGGCTCAAAATTATAATTTTACCTAAAAGAGAAATTAATTTACAACAGGAACCAGAGATGGTAGAGATTGCCTGCGGGCAATAAGTCCGCCACGTTGTATAAAACAATAAAAGTATTTTATTATTATTATTATTATTGCCAGTGATGACATACGGAATAGAGGCACGAGCAGACACAGTCAGAAGCAAACAAATGTTGAGGACTTCAGAAATGAGGACATTGAGAGCAATTGCAGGCAAAACCCTGAGAGACCGAGTGAGGAACTCCAGAATAAGGGAACTATGTGAGGTTGACGATATCATCAGATGGAGCAGGCAGCGGAGGAGGGACTAGTATGGTCATGTCCAAAGGATGGACAGCACCAGACTTCCTCATATCGTGCTTCACAATCAGCCTCACGGAACCCGCCCTCGCGGTAGACCGCCAAAAAGATGGAGGGATAGCTGGGGGTCCACTTCGCAGGAAGAGCAGGCCTCTTAAAAACAGACCTGAAGGTCTATTCAAAAGAAGAAGAAGATTATTATTATTATTATTAATCAGGAAGCAGATATATATGACGCAATATTATTTTCGTATATACATAAAAATTATCGGTGTTTTCCACAGTTATTTTGTTTATCTGAAATTAAAACCTGAACCTGATCATTTATAAAATGCATCGATAAATTATAAAATAATTTGTGACAGCTAATGAATTTTGATCATACCAATTTGAAAAAAAAAACTGGCAATAGCCGCAATAATGCTTCATGATTTTACACATTTTATGTCTAATATCATTTTTGTTTTTTTTTTGCAATATTATGGTATCAATTAATTAAATAATAATACAAATATATTTCGGATGATATATAGTTTAAACTATGTAATATCAATTAATGTTAGCTTCAAGGAATTGCAACTGCTAACCTAGCGTTCGACCGTCGCATTGTACAACAAAATATGAATTTATTCCTTCGCAGGCACTGCCCCGTTTTGCTCGAAATCGGCGGGCGGTCGCGTGAATTGCATGGGTTCTCCGGGCACAAGTCGACTATGCCCGAAGAATGAAATATTTCATAGAATCTTGCTTGCTTTAAAAAGCAGGTAGGTTTAAATACTTTCTCTAAATATACTACAGGCGTAAGACGGCAATTATTAATTAGAAAAATAATGTGTTCTCAAGATTTAATTACATACATTTTTTGGAATCTTTTGAAGAAAGTGTTTGGGAGGGCTGACCCCGAGAGCCCTTTAGGAAGAGCCGCCACTGCGTATAATATAATCTATGTATTTCCAATATGTATACCAAATCTATGAAATATATTTTAAGGTATATACTCAATATATGCCTTATTTTTTTATTAAGATAAAAATTATACATTATATCTTTTATTTGAAGATGTATTATATATATTTTTTATTATATATAATCTTAGTTAGACGTCAAGGTTATAAAGATATAACTAAATGTATTTATAATTACCCAATAAGTCTTACATATATTTTTTGTCTAGTTTTTTAAATCATTCTTTTTTTATTATATATTGTTTGGTTTCTGCTTCGTGATTTTCATCCACACGTGGCTAATCTCTGGTTACGTAATTGCTCTATGATATACATTTAAGATTATATAGTAACCTTTGAAGCTATGTAGTTAAATACTGTGTAGATTTAAGCTGTACAAAAAACAGTAAAATAATCATGGAATTTAAGATTAGTCAGAGCGTAGAAACAACATCTCACAATACATGAACTCTTATTTATTGTATCATACAATGATTTTTACATAAAACTGAGTGATCAATTATTTTTTATTTATAAAATCTTCAAAATAATAGTTTTACTATGTTGTAAATGCTTAGAAATATAGAATTATATAACAATTCAAATTTTAGTTAATAAATTCTATAATTTTTAGTTGAAAGAAGCAATTATGAAAACTTGATATTTCCTCAATGCCATTTTATGAAAGTGATGTTCCTTTTTACCAATTTGAAAATAAAAATAAGTATCACATTTCAAGTTAACCGAGCTTGGGGTCTATATGAAATATTTGACGGTTAAAAAATTGAGAAGCACTGATCAGATGTCCTTCAAAATCTAATGGAGTTTTAGCGAGTATGAGATATACAAATTTTCAAAATTAGAAAAAAATGGAAAGCGTACCTACTTTAGTGTATAATCGTTTAAGTAGAATAAACACACCGTACATAGCACAAAGTATACAGCACACACACAGATACATTGTGATGAAACTTTCAGAATACAATGTCAGCATGATACTAGTTTATAATCTGCAATAAAAAATAACCTAAAATTGCGAATTCATAACTCCCCATTGGGGTAGTGAGGAGTAAAAAATTAAGTACTTATTTTAACATTTATGTACTTCAATGCTTTTCAAATATATACGTATATGGATGCTCTATAATTTTGTGCAAAATTTAAGATCATCTATACATACATACATACTATCACGCCATGTCCCTTACGGGGTAGGCAGAGAGAACCGAACGCCATATCTTTCTATCCTGGCACACATTCATCGCCTCGTCAACATTCATGCATCGTCTCATACATGTTCGTCCATTGTACATGCTTCTAAAATTTCCGTCTTTCAGAATATCGTTCACATGGTCGTGCCATCCCTTTCTTGGGCGGCCCCGGCCTCTCAATCCATTCCTATCCGCATTGTATATTTTCTTCGTCAGGCGTTCCTCATTCATTCTACCCATGTGGCCAAACCATCTCAGTGTGTTCACTTTCATTCTATTAATGATATCTTTCTTCATCTTACATTCTTTCCTTATGTTCTCATTTCTTACCCTGTCATACATCGTTCTATTGCAATAATAGTTTTTCAACATTATTAGCGGGATATATGTATGTATACAGAATGCTTGCTACTCGTGAAGCATCTCCTCAGTTCTGTTGGACTGTTTAAGTCTCCATTTTACAGCAGATTATTGTTATGGTACTCACCTACCATAATAATAATAATACACCATATCTGTCCGTGACGCTTTATTTGCGTCCTCATTTATAAACCGCACCCATTTTTGTTCAGCTGGCACGTGATTGGTTCAAATTAATTCTTCATTTATTTTTTTTAAAGTCCCGATAAAGACCAAGTTGAAGCGCAGGGTAAGGCAATGTAGACTGGTTCAAACTTTGAAACTATGTTTGATAATGTACGTCCTTAAAGATTACAATCGTGTGCGCCCGAATTAGTGTATTTGAATCGAGCGTAATGTTAAATAGTATACTTTATTTGATTTTATAAAAAAATAAGTATTAACATTACGTCAAAACGTATCCGACCAGTGTTTAGATTTATTGAATACCTATAATTTAACAGATTTTCAATTATCTCAATAGAGACGAAGTTGGAATATTTACTGTAGGAGAACCGAGTAATCAAGGCACCTACAGGGCTTACGACCTGTCATCGGCTGGTATACGTGATCACTTTATGCGCTTGCGCAACGTTCACCAATTATGCATTTTTAATGAGATCCCTATCAATTCAATTTTGAAAGTTCTATATATTGTAATACTAAAATTATTTTCGCTTGAAATTTACTACAGCCATCTATGTGTGAAATTATGAACAACATTCTTATTATTTTTTATTTATTTTTTGTTGTAACGCCATCTATTGAGAGAATTGATTTTTTGTAATTTTTAAAAAATACATTTGACTCTCGACAAGGAAAAAAATCCAATGTTTGCGCATATGCAATAATAAAAATATTCGATTACCTATAATTTAAATAAACAGTCATACCTCATAAGTTTTGAGTTATGGATAATAGATGGGATAAAACGGGTAGTATAATAAAAATATTACGAAAATAGTACACAAAATAATATCAGTGTATAGACAATTAATGAAAGAATAATATATACCTATTTAATTTGAAGACGCAACTTTTAAGAATACGGTGTATCTATATAATGTCTCTGAGTCAAATCGAAAACGCTTAACGATATCGCCAAACGCTATTTTTTTGTATGGGATTTGACGTTTGTTGTTTGTTATTGTAGAAATTTTTTAAAAAAATAATAGCATTTGGCGATGTCGTTAAGCGTTTTCGATTTGACTCAGGGGCAATGATACCAACCGTAGACATAAACAATTTGAACACCATAAAGGTTTTCATGAATTTTAAATTTTCTCTCTTATTTACATAACGTATTAAAAATTTAGGCAAGTCAATAACGAAAAATACTAATTTCAAAGGTTTTTACCCAAAACACGGACGATATATATTTTTTTGTATGAAGGCATTCTATACTGGGTGCAGTTTTGGTTCATTATTTCCTTGACTACCTGTGTTACGCTCTCCAGCCCGTGGATATCAAATAGAGCCGAGGCACTCCACAGTCTGTCCTTGTCCATCCTACAGCCACAGGATGACGTAAGAACGAGACACGAACACAACAAACTTAATCAACCTTTTTTTGTATCGTTTATTTGACAGTTACCCAAGTTTTTTTTATTTACCGTGCGGTGAAATAAAAATTCTTATACCAAGCATGTCTTTTGTTATTAGCTGTGTTAAAGTTAAATTGGTTAACAAATCGCCACCATGACGAAACAGTTGTGGTGAAGAGGTTATGGAAGAACAAAATAGTAAATTTAGAAAAAATATTTCATCAGAACCCTCAAAAGATACGTCTTTGAAATAAGAACATTTTATTTTTTGAATCTTCATTCTATCGACGCATAGATTTTTATTACAATATACTAGATGTACCTAGTACTCCGTGCAAAAAGTGAGTCATGGAATATCGCGCGTTTGACGTTTTGGTTGGAAACATATTTCAGTTTTCCTTACATTTCAACACATCCTAGATAACTGTTCTCTAAACCTTGACAATGAAGATGTTTTTTTTTTGACAAATAAATCCGAAAACAATTCACATTTTAGTCGTTATTCTCTATAGATGTGGTCTAGAACCACAACGTCAAAAATCCTCCGGAAAAATGACTCACTTCGATTCATACAAAATTTGCTAACCACCACATCTAGTATATTATATGAAAACCTATGTATCGACGGAATTATTTTGAAATTTGATTGTGTTAACTTTTCTTGTAAAATTATTTTTAATAATACCCTTTTTTCATTTTTTTATTGCGACTGACTCTGAAAACGCACAAAAAAATAAACCCGTTGAAAATAACTAAAATGGCTATGAGGTAGATTTTTACTTCAATCGAACAATAATAAGTATAAAAATATTATTGAATGAGTTTTTAATTAGGTAGGTTAAAAAACGACATTTTTTTTTCTCTATGAAATATTGTAAATCACGGATTTGGTGATATAAAATATTTGTTCGTGTTTCATACATTAGAAGGTGACAAGCGTGCATATTTGTGTACATCCCGTATGCTCAAGGTCATAGGGAAAAAGATGAATAATTGAGCAACCATTTACTCGTCACTCTTTTTTAAACATTTAATATTTCTAAAAAACTTTTTTTTTATATACTTTTATCATTTTTTTCAGTCCCAATATATCCTAATAAACTACATACGTTTACTTTAGAGAAATATTTTTTTTCAGTTCATTTTTGTGTTGGAAACTTCAAAAGTTATATGGGTAATAATTGTAAACAATTACGAACAGTGTATACGTATTTTTATATAGCGTGTAAATCGCATCGATGCCAAGTTTATATTAAGAAAATAATGTCTCGAATCATTTAAAATACGTACATAATATTCCCGCCTTTTTCTCTCGTTACATCGTGCAGGATTTGCCGCGCTTTTGTATCTAGTTGACATTTCCACCGCCTGATTCGCCATAGTCGTGACTGTTCGCATTATTACAGTATAGCGCATCGTGGTTTCCCGCGATATTTCAACGTCATCAAAATGTTATTTATTTTTGGAACGAAATCAACATTTAACATGACGTGTGTGTGTCTGAATTTAACATTTATTAATATATTTTTCCCGCGGTTTTACCATGTACAAATATTTGTAAGGAATTCATAATTAAGATTTAATTATGAAATCATGGGCCCACGTTAGTAAGGGCCCGTGACGCAAGTCCCAACCATCTTTCACCTGTACTCAAATACCTATACTAAAATTCCCATACATAAATTGTACTGAAAATTTTACCTATACTAAGATACCGTCCCATACAAAAAATGTATTAAAATACCGTCCCTACGAAAAACTTGCGGAACATATATATATATATACACAAACTTTTTCACTTTTTTCCCTTTTGTCCTATGACCGTCAAATTTTGCAGAGATATTGAATGACACAATAGAATATTATATTTTATACATTGACGTTTCCAAGTAAATATATACATGTCGACAAGAACAGCGTGTTCAGAATGCACTGTTCTGTTTATAAATAGTGGTATGCAGTCTTACATACTGGGTTCGATTCCCAGGAGAGGAGATTCCACGCAATTCATCCTTTTCTGGTTAGTTAGAAGAAATTTCCATTTTTATCTGTGTAAATACAATGTTATTTTACTGTATGTTATATTTTTTTGTTTATTAAATCATTTTTACTCCTCACCAACCCAAGGGGATATAGTGGGGAGTTATGATTTCGCAATTATTAAGGATATTTTTTTATTGCAGATTATCAACGAGTGTCATGTTGAAATTGTATTCTGAAAGTTTCATCACAGTGTATCTGTGTGTGCTATGTGCTATCTACGGCGTGTTTGTTTTGCTTTATCGATTATAGACTAAAGTATTCATTCGGTTCTTTTCAAATTTTGCATATATATGTATATCTAATACTCGCTTAGATTCCATTAGATTTTGAAGGATATCTGAATAGTGGTTCTCAATTTTTTTAAGTGTCAAATATTTCATATAGACCCCAAGCTCAGGAAACTAAAAATTTGAATTTTTTATTTTGAAATTGGTAAAAAGGCACATCACTTTTATAAAATGGCATTGAAAATAAAATAATTGAACAAACTCATTTCATGAAAATGCTGAAAATTTTCCATACAAAATTTGAATACTTTATGGAGTGACTTGTTAGTGAGGAGTTTATCGTTGGCCACAACCCACTCGTTTTAATTTATGATTTACATTTCAGAAGTTAGATTCTTTCGTTATTATTTTCACAAAAAAGCTTTATCAGCGTATATATCTGTCTCTCCCTTAAATTACTCAATAATATATTGGAAGGAATTCAACTTGCTGTGCTTTGATATTTCAGTAAAATATTCCATCTTACAGCGGCAGCGATATCCAAGATACTGAAGACCATGTCTCGCTAACTTCTATATTGTTCCATCATGATCAAATTAAAATAAAAATTCTAAAAATTAATTCGACTTACATACTTTGTATGGCACGTGCACATCCGATCCGAAATTTCCCTAAAAATAATTATAATTGCTCACCAACAACAGTTTACAGGTATTGTCAACAATTTCTCATATTTGTAAATGAATAAAAATAATAAACACTTCCTTGCACCACGCGCAAGTGGCGGGTTTATTGCCATACGGCAATTTCTTTCAACTAACCAGTGTTTCTAGCCCCGAGAAGCAATATTTGCGTTAGAAGTGTATTTTCTCCTCTGCTGGGGATCGAACCCAGGACAGAAGTCAAACGGCTTTCCAACTGTGCCACGGCATGTCATGTTTTTTTTAATAAATAACACATTACATATTTATACACAAGAAAAAAATCAACGTATAGAATCATGCGTTGCCAAAAATATGACCTTATAATGCTATTTTCAATTAATTCTCTAATCCAAGTGGGCAGGTCATTTAAAAATATAATTCCCCTATATGACAGTAATTAGTCTAATGCAGTTGTATTTCTTTTTGGTAGGTTGATTTTGAAATTCCATTTAGTTTATCATGGTTCACTAGAAATAAATTCAGGATGGTTCTGTCTGTAAGGATATTATGTACAGAGATATGTGAATGAGAGAGACAGCATGTCCTTAGTGTGAAAGTATAAATTGTCTGGACGAGCGTGCGACGCGTTCGTTCATTCTCCGCCCCGCGGTACCATTATTATTACCTTCGTTATTGTGTTGTTTATATTATTGACTTTGATTTACATTGTAGTAGTATATAGTATCGTATTCAATAAATACTGTAGTTACAATAATTACTTTTACTTAATTATTACATAAAAATAATTTTGCTAAATTCCAAGTAAAAAATCAATGATAAATTATATATGGAAGAAAAAATACTCAAAAGAGACGGCAGTAGAAAAGCTTGCGACTAACCCTTGTAAATGTTTTCTACCCCATGACCCGTCCATTTCACAGCGCTTCTCCGATATCGTTCAGGAATTCCGCTGCCATCTGTTGGTGTAATTATCGACCAGTATGTATCTAACATTATAATACGATATAAATAGTTAACATCATCATATAATAGAGGGCGCTGTACAAATGTATTCAAATAGATGCACCCGCGATAAGATAGGTTCATTATGTACCGATTACCATAATGCCTGAATAATTAAACAGTCGTTCTTTTTTTATTATTTACCGCGCGTTGTTTCGCTACTCACCGTCAGATATCGTCGTCGACAGATGTGATCGATTTGTGGAAAATTAACTTGAGGTTAGGTGCTATAATTATTATAATTAATAAGGTAGGTATACAAATAAATATAAATAAATAAATGAATTCTTTATTTCTCTCAAACACAATAAAAACATCGTGATTAAAAGAAGATTAAAAAAACAATATCAAAAAATAAAATAACAAAACAACAACAAAAAAATATATAAATATCATATTATACAAAATTAATTAAAAAAAATGAACTTGTAATCATAATACAACTTATAATACAAGTTCTTGAAAGTAAAGTTTCATAAAAATTAAAGGAAACTTAATGTCGACATTCAAAAAAATTACGTTTCATAGCAACAAAATGTCACTTGAAGTTCACTTTAATCTATAGTCCAGTGTCTTCGTACTTTAGTTACTAAAGTCTTCTTTAAAGAGCAGTTATTTTTACCGCCAGATTATGCTGCAATATGACATAATGTTCAAGTCAGTTCTTGTTGATGTCAATATTGTCAATTATTGAATGTTGACGATCATGTACATATTACTTACTAATATTCAATAGTTTTATTATATTATTTAAACATTTTGTGATGCGGCGGTGAAAAGTGTATAGGAAAAGAATCGACCACATGGAAAAGTAGAATAAAGGAGAATTTTTTGATAGGTTTCGATTCCATAAACATGTCCTATACATCAAGGATCAATTCAATGACAGAAATTATATATTATCATAGATTTTTATTATAATATACTAGATGTAGTACTCTGTGCAAAAAGTGAGTCATGGAATATCGCGCGTTTGACGTTTTGGTTGGCAATATAATATTTCAGTTTTCCTTGCATTTCAACACATCCTAGATAACTGTTCTCTAAATTATTAATAATTAAAATGTTAAAATGGGTATTTTAAATCAAACAAATGATTTGGTCTACATATATATTTTTTTCCTGAATCCAGGACGACCGTTTCAGCTTATTAGGCCCTTATCAACTGGTAAACATAGAAACTCTGCTTTTTCTTATATACTAAAATTCGGTACATTTTTGCAATTATGAATTGTTCACAACAGTTGTACCTATTATAGTTTATGTTGGGAATTACGTCAATGCAGGTGTTTTTAAGTAATGTAAAAACCTACAGTAGGTACAGCTGTTTAAAAATAATATAAAGTCTTTACCGAAAGGGTGAAGATCTTACGTTTTTATTGTGGGTTAGTTTTGGTCTGTATACTAGTGGTCCACTTTTCGAAAAAACCGGAATAAAAATAGGTGAGGCAAAATTATAGGTAGATATTAGGTATACCTACAACCAGATTCACAAATTTAAATTGAGATCATTCTATCTTGAGATCTTCCCCCTTTGATAAAAAAAAATGTTTTTTAGACAGATAAATCCGAAAACAATTCACATTAGTCGTTATTTTCTATAGAAAAACGATGTGGTCTGCCAACCACAACGTCAAAAATCCCCCCTGAAAAATGCCTCACTTCGATTTGCATACAAAATTTGCTAATTACGACATCTAGTATATTATATGAAAACCTATGTATATTATATGGTAATAGACATAAAGATTTAGCTATGTTTCCATAGATTTTGATAACAATATTGCCAACTTTCAGGTATTTTAATGACATTTCTGCCTTTTGCTAAAGTACGCGGCATTATTACTTATGAAACGCAACGCAAATTTATTAAGAGGCTATAGTAGGCTATACATTATATTTTGAAAATAATTTCCCTAATACCCTCAAAAGATACGTCTTTGAAATAAGGAACAGTTTGTATGTACATCTTTAATCTATTGCATGATTTTTTTGAATTTTGAATTTGTTTAATACTTTTCTTGTAAAATTAGTTTAAGTAAAACTCTTTTTTATTTTTTTTACTGTAAGTAACTAAAAAACTACAAGGTCTATGAAGTATATATTTACTTTATTCGATAGAGAATATTAAAATCTACCGGCTGAGTTTTTTATTATTATAATATTTCAATAACTCTTCTTGCTATTTAAAAAAAAAACTCTAAATTTTACCATTTTTGCACGATAAAATGTTGTATATCACATATCAGTTGATATAGGTACAATATTTTCTCGTGTTTATACATTAGAAGGTAATTTAGTGTGCATTTTTGCGTACATCCGTATATCCAGGGTAGGTATACTAGGGCCTTAAAGGGTCCATTTGCTGCTTTTTATGAAACTGGATGTAAGCGATATTACAATAACTGACATATTTTTATTTGATTTTAAAATGCGATGTTTGTTATCGATGGTTTGAATTGTTACAATAAGAGCGTTATCTTTTTCTTTTCAGATTACTGGAGGTCCCGCAAATTCTCGGAGTCTTCATCTTGCAGCGACAAGGAGAACTAAAACACCTCATATACGGTCATATCTATGGTTGAGTCACTTCGCCACACCAACGATCTTCCGGATGGTCAGCCCTTGGGTCGTCGCTTCAATCTTTGCAAGATGATTAACTACAAATGAAGACAGTGTCGTCTACTGTTGTTACAATAAATAAATAAATAAATTGCAATCATGTGTGTTGCACAATATATCGTTTTGTTAAAAATTAAGATTTCACTTTTGTTTTTGCTTTGCACCACACTTTTTGTAATTCGAATCGCTTCTATACAAGGTATTAATAGTAATGATTATAAAAAATAATACTATCCACTACTATGGAACGGGGGAGAGTTCTTAATGTGAGTTTCGTCATAATGCTTTGTGTGCATGGCGTACTATAAGATTTTGTCATCTACAGACCAAATTTTATACGTCATGTGTCATATTGGTAGCATACATAGGGGTATCAATTCAAAGATTTCCATATTCATCTGAACATCTCTTCTCTATGAAATTCATTCAAAATGCTCTCTCGGTGTGAAACATTGTAATTTTTCAATTTTGTTTAAATTTTTAATAATTAGTAAAAACCTATTATCTGTTATATTTTATAAATCATGTATAGTTTTTGCCAAATATCTTGAACCAGGCTTCTGGGTGCGCAGAGCGCAAATTTGTGTATTTTTGCTTCGTTGGCATACGTGCAAATCACCACCGTTGTCGGCGAAACGGCCCGAGATATTTGGCGACAATTATACCTATAATTATAATTGTCATCATAAAAATCCATTGAGTGCTTGCCACCGTTTTTTTAGTAGAGAGTTTAAGTGTTGACAAATCCAGTAGTTTTTTGTATCATACACTAACTTGTGTTTGAAGCAATTCGTCAATATCCAAAGCAATATAATAGACCAAGAGCCAGCGACAGCCAAATTTCCGTCACGGTATAAAGGCTTGTAAAAGCATACCACAGCAGGCAACAACGATTGTATAATATAAACCCTGAGTAGTGGAGGCTTTCGGAGATAATATCCTTCAAAATTTCGATAATTGCTGTTTAAACATATCAATAATAGTAAAAAGCGTTATAGTATGAAGCGTGATTTTTTTCTTATTTACTATGGAAGACTATTAGTAATCACGCCTTCAATTGACAAACACTTGGTGGAAACCCCCCAACAAACACCTTTAATGTTTAATAAATTGTTATGAACTTATTTATAGTTAAAAGCGTGTCATGTAGAAAAATCACGCTTTTAACTATAATACTTCATAATAATATAACTGACTTGCTAAAATAACAATATTCAACACTATGAAGTCTGTTATCTCCGAAATCCACAACTAGTCAGGGTTCATATTATTCAATTGTTGTTACTGTCGTATCTTTTTACAAAAAAAAAAAAAAAAACACCCTTCATGCTATTACTAAAGTACGCGTATTGATTTTGTATGGCCCACTATTCAAAATGACCTAATTGTGGCTGTTGCGGGTTCTTACACTATTATGTTATTGTTTTATTTTTAAATATAATTTGCTCTTTTAACCAAATTTATTATTTAAGTTTCGGTTTTCAGGGACGTATTACGCTTTTATGGGTACTTAGATTTATTTAAAAAACTAATTATGTTCAATAATTTTTATTATATAATCCCAAATAATGTTTTTTTATGTTTAAAACGGAGTCAAGCTATTTTTTATGACTTTAATTTATTTTTAAATATATTAACGGGTTCGGGATTCTTGTTAGTCAATATTATTAAACTTTCTTAACAATATTAAAAAAAAATACTATTCTAAAGAACTTAAAAATACCGCTGTGTCAATTTATATATTTGTAAAATAGTATTATATAAGAAACAAGGATATATGGCAGATTGAATGAGAAATTGTAAATACTTAATACATTAAGTTGATACTTAGAAATTATGGGTATGATAATTATGTTGAATTTCTATAAAAATCATAGATGGCATCGCACAAAGTCAGTATTTGATAGATCAAATGATTAAAAGACAATGCATGAACATAAATAAAAAAACTTTGAATGTGTGTGTAAAATATCGGTACATGTTAATTATAGGGGCTTACCGCAGTTCAACCATACTCATTCAATTTATTGTTCTTATAAAAATAATTTACAACATACAATATTTAATTTCGCTGGGCCATGTTAACCTGTATTTGGGCTTTTACTGATATAAATTAAATACTATTTTTAAGATTGAATATGTTCTTGTAACAAATACATATCTTCATACATTCCCTATAGGTGAACAAAATTGGTCGTGGCAGGATTCGAACTCGCGGCCACTGGAATACTAACCCAGCGCGTTAACCGCCCTGCCACCACCCATCTAATTATTAATTGACAGTATATGACTATGATTACAATTTTGGATTTGCGCTTAAAAAATATACCAATATTGCGACATCTTAAATGTTAATTCAATTGTGAATGACTCGCTCTCGCGAGTCATGTTACCTACTTGTGACGTTTTCTAACCAAAAAATAGACGTAATAACGTATGCAATGGATCATTTATTGGTTTAAAACACGAAGCCCCTATAATTAACAATTATCAAAATATTTTCCTGTTGTGTGATCAAAAAAATATACGAAAGGACAACGAACGAAAATATAAGAATTGATTGAAAGGGATATATTGTAAATAATATAAAAAAGAATTCAAAATGATTGAATGAAATATGAACGTCTGACGAAGCGAGCATACAAGGCTGAAAGCAGTGTTGTAAAAATTTTAAGTCGATCAGGAAAATTTGACAGTAACAGATACATACGTTGAATTTTATAATATAGGAACAGAATAATAAAAGAGTATTTAAATAATATTGATGAGGCGAAATATTTCATAATGTAAGTGGCTTTCAGTTCTCTCTGCCTATCTCAAATACAGAGACGGTTTACCTGGTGTGCTTGTATGAAAATATATAATCTGATTATAAATCGTTGTCGACCTTCCCGAATTAGTCATATTATACGTCATATATTTGACTCCTGAGCCAAAGGTCCCGAGTTCGATTCCAGATGAGTACCTACAGAGTTTTTCAGTCTGGTTTTTATGAAACGGTTAACATAATAATGTGGCAACTTGTTCAGTTAACAATAGTGCCTGTTATTTGCCAGAGAAGCGATGCAATAAATTAAAAATAAATATCCAGAAAAAAATGTCAAAGTACCTACCTATTATATTAAAGTTTGTTTTTATATTTTTAAAACTATGTATTAATCTTTTTTTTTTGTTTTGGTATTATTGGTCGGATAAATTTAAACAAATATACGCTTGTAGTCTTAGTTTTCCTTTTGTTAGCATCTTCAATTTGCAAACTATTTTTTTTTGTAATGGTTTTCGGTTTATTTATGTATATATAAACGTAAAAAATATCAAAGTCATTTTTAACATATTATTTAAGTATTTTTTTTTGTTAGTTAACTTATCTCGTTTAGAAATACGGTGATACGACGAATTAAGTGTTGATTGTGTTTTCTTTGGTATGTATATTTTGTATTATCCATTTGTTCAAAAAAGTATATTTTTTCCGTACTGCTTTATGGACGTACGATAATTGAATTGAAATGTCGACAAAATTGGTAAAAAAATATATTGTATTTGTAATGTATTACACAATTACTACTCTGAATATCTATGCAGCACATTGTTTTCGAAAATATTGATATTGCAATATCCGCTCATCGTATAGCGTAATCCTTTTTAGTTTGTGTTTTCGTTGTATCTATAGATATTATTTTCATATAACTTTCATATTGGCACCGCATTCAGTGGTCACATATAATAAAATTGATTTTGTATTGTAATAGAATTTCACAATTCTTGAATTATATTGTAACTAATGCTATCGAATTGTGTAATTATACTACTAAGCACAGCCTTTTGATGCTAATATTGTAAAAGCTATCATTGTACTGTAAAAACTTTTATTGTATATGTACTATATCTTGGTATTGTAATGGAATTGCGCAATACTTTTTCTAAGCGATTGAGTTGTAAAATTGGTGATTTACAACTTTCATTATACATGATTGTATTCGTAAGTTGGTATTGTAATCAATTTGCACAATTAATCTAATATTTTTTAGTTATTCTCTGAGGTAATGCAAACTAACATTTCCATTTTGTGTCTTTGTACGAATCATGTTTTGATTTTGTGTCGGCTAATTAATCTTTATTTAAAAAGTTTTTAAAACCGGCTCATAAATATATAAATGAAGTTACAACATTTTGGACTTCATTACTTTTTTTATATATTTAAAGCAAAATTTAAAGATTAAAATAACCTTTCATATTATTTCTGAGCGGGTTTTCGATAACTTTTTTCTTTTCTAGCTTTTAAAGCACTGTAATTTATATTGTGAATTTCACCACGAACTTGTTTGTTACGGTGAAGTATACTGTTGAAGTTTGTTTATTATTTCATATATTTAATTATGTAATGCTTCAAGTTATTTATATACTAATTTTCCCAAGAGAATCACCGTAATAAAAAGTCTAGATATGACTTTTCTGAATCTATTAGACTATTATTATATTTAAATACTTTGTTTATTTTTCATCCCATTCCGCTGATAGAAGATTACAAAATGATTCTTGTAGTGGGGCGATCATACACACGTTCTGGTCGTTCTCTCGGTAAATAGAGTACATGTAGAATTACACAAATTGATTTGTTCTTTGAATATTTGAATTACACAATAAATGTAAATTCATGTGTTTATTATGTATATTAATGAAAAATTACAAAATATGTGTATGTAAATTTATAATTCAAAAGTATGTAAATTTTCAATAAGTAAGCGAAGTATTGCACAACTCTGTATTCGTAGACAAGATTATATTATTCCATAAATACAGATTATTCCGCCATTAATAACTATGATTTTTACGGTTTGAATTATTCTTGTTACATATAATTTACGTAAAATATTGTATTTATTCTTGATACTTTGCAGCTGTTACTTTGTGGCTCATTTTAACTAATAAATTAAAATTATATATTTTTTTATTAACACTACTTTTGAGTAATTTAATATTAACCGGTTTCAGAGCTGATCCGCTCCCTCATCCGAACAAACTTATACTTAAAAGTGGTGTAAAAAAAGATCTAATTTTAATTTATAGTGTATTTTTCTTTGATACATTTTTCATCAGTTAAAAATTATTGTATCTTTTTTAGTTTGAAAGACTGCTTTTATATTATATGATACTACTTATTTAATAAGAAATTAGTTAGTTATGTAAAGAAATAAACAAAGATAATATTTATCCTTAATAAATTCTAGTCTATTTAAATAAATCGTTTTATTTCCCTTTTGTATATTTATTTATAAAAGTTAACAATTATTACAAATAAAATATCGCTAGCCTCTCCCACTATTGGGAATGTCCTTTGTCGGGAGAAGCAACTTTGTTTTCAGTCTGGATCTGTGAGACGAGTAATATTTTAAGTCTCCAGAATGTGGCAACTTGTTAATGGGTGCGTGTAAAATTAAATTAATTAATACCTGTTAGTTGCCCGAGAAGCAATATTAAATAAATAAATATATTTATTTATTTAATTGATGTCTAGATAAGTGTATGATGGCGGATTTATTCCCATAAGGCAAACTCTTCCATGCAACCTGAAACCTCGGTAAATGCCACACAATGGTAGGTATACTATAGAACAAAAATAAAAAAATAAATATTATCTTTAAAATGGCAAGTCTGGTCAACAGGCGGAATCAAAAACATTAATGTTATAATAATTTAAATAATTATTAAAAAAAAATACGATTATGTACAGCGTTCGACTATTTACATGAATAGTGTATTTCCAATTATCAATCATACTTTAATTTATTACATCTTGATAGAAATGCGTAATTTATTTAAAAATTCAACAAACTTAGTTAGATCAGAGGGCAAGTCTGGTCAACAGGCGGAATAAACCATCCTTATTTACCCATATCATGGATATAATTTGGAGTTTTCGCTACTCCCACCACCCGCTCCGGATATGGAGACTCAACAGCCCCTTCGCTGAACGCTAGAATGAAAAACAAAACAAAAAACAATGCATGGCACGAAGAGTAGCTCATGGAGCCCTCTATATTAGCAATCTCAGCACCATGGTGCAAAAAGAATAATCGGCAAGTACAAGTCGCCTTAAAATTATATAAAATATGCCATAATAAATTCGAATACATTCAATTAAATAGTACCTATGCTTCAAATACTATCTAGAATAACAAAAGACCGCCAACTTTCTTTCACAAATACACCGAGAACTAATACCAGGATATCTATATATATATATATATATATATATATATATATATATATATATATATATATATATATATATATATATATATATATATATATATATATATATATATATATATATATATATATATAAAAATGGATTAACGTATATTTGTTTGTTCGCGATGAACTCCTAAACCAACCATCCGATTGCGATGAAACTTTGGGAATTTGTTCAGCTCATTCAGGAGAAGGTTTATGCATTATAATTTATTTATTCGATATCAAAAAAAAAAAATCCTATTGAAATGATTCTTAGTGGGTTTGTTCATCGCGTACACGAGAAGGTTTAAAAATTAAAATTAGCATATAAATAAATAAATAAATCGTTGATTGAATAAGTAAATAAACGAATAAAGAAATAAATAAGTTAGTAAATAAATAAATTCATAAATCAAAAAATAATAAGAAAAAAATCCTATATACGTAACCAAATATAAAATGGTATATTATATAAAACTGGTATAATGCCAAAGGTTCACGTATATTTGTTAGAATAATTAAATAAAATTATAAATGAATAGGGACGAAAGGACTGTAGGGGTGGAAGGGAAAAGAATACGGAATTATAATTAGCGAATCTTGATATGAATATTAAATAATAATAAAAAGGAAACATACCGATCAACCATTATTGTATATTTGGATTTATATAATTAAACAGGCAGGACAATGTCTGCCGGGTTTTACTAGTATTATATATTTAATGACCATACTGACATTTTTGTTTGAAACTATGGGTCGTATTAGGGAAGTTATTTGAGAAACATATAAGAAAAAGTTGAGGTTTTGTATGCAGTATTCTCGCAGTACGGGACCTTACCTTTTTCTTACATTTTCCTTAACTAACTCTTGTAATACGACCCTATATTCAAAGGGAAAATTGTAAAAAAAGATCATAGATACAGCCTCCTAGGACCTGTGTAAGGCTGGAATGCACTGTTGAGGAAATGATGTTATATGGATGATTTTTAAAAAGACATTCTTGTGAATACCTACTTTATACTTCATAATATGACTTTTCAGCATTTATCGATTTTTTATCTTTTGTACTTTTATTTCGATCTTAAACTCTAAGAACGTCTATTTTTTCTTTGTAACATTTGTATAGGTAATAATTTTATTACACATATACCTATATCAACTTTATGTATAAAACAAAAATGTGTGATGTGTGATGTGTAATTGTTTTTTCTCTCAATAAATAAACAATAAAAGTAATTGCATATAGAATTTAAAAATTTGGATTAGTTATACTTTCTTTCAATGCAGACCTCTCATATTGATTTGTATTCGTATATCTAAAATAACTCCAAAAACCTTGGTACACTTGAGAGACTGAACATCAAGTACGAAATCATGACTCATTGGAAGTGAGAAAATTTAGTATAAAATCAAAATCATGGGTAGTTTAGTCATATTCAATTGAAATAATCTTTAAAATGGCAGGTTATAATATTTTGTAAAATTTATTCAATAAGTATTATGTTTTTCATCATCATCAGCAATGGCGCTACAGCCCGGTGTGGGCCTTGGCCTCCTCAAGAAACTACCTCCATCCCGCCCTGTCGACAGCAAGTCTCCTCCAATTTGTCTGTCCGATCACCCTCGATGTCGTCCAGCCATCTCATCCTAGGTCTCCCTCTGCTTCTTCTTCCTTCAGGGCAGGTGTCCAATACTTTTTTGGGATCCGGCTATCCTCCATTCTACAGACGTGTCCGAGCCAACGTAGACATTGTATTTTGATGTATTGGTCAACGTTTGGTTCGCCATACATTATATTTTATGTTTTAATATGATGTTTTTAGCACAACTTAAGTAGGTAAGTACTTATTTTAACTTTGAAGAGAGTCTCTCAAGTCCGAGCGGAGTGGATGGAGGAAGATATGTATGCATCGATTTGCTGACAACCAATCCTAAGATTGAAACCAATGAAGAAGTACCTACATATGTGATATTTAAGTATGGTAATAAGAGATACATAGAGTAGACTTAAAAATACTATTTTTTTTAACTCAATATATGAAGCAGGTTGATACTTTTAAGGGACAAGATATTGTTCCTAAAATTTGGGAATCAAATCCTGAACTAGAATCTCTGAAATCAACTGAGATCTCTGATATTAAAGCAACTGAGCCATGAATATACTCTTATCTTACATAATGGCCGTTTGTTGGATGTTAGTGTGTGAACCCAGATACAAAATCCCAAATAACTTCCGTGTCATTCCATAGCATTGTGAACCATCGGGTTTTGAACCGGAAACCCTCGTTGCCTTGAACTTAACCATTAGACCATCAAGTTATATCGCTCTAACATCTCCCATTCATTCATTAGATATGATCCCACCACAAAATTGTTTTTAAAATATATATATATGTATTATGTATATATATTCAACATAAAGAGAACAACAGATAAATCAAATATAATATTGGCATATTGTAAGTATATATATTTTATTTAGATGTAAAAAATAAATGCATTTTCTTACATCTAGAGCAATGATTCCCAAAGTGGTCCAGATAAACCCCCAGGGGTCCACGGGAGATTCGCCGGGGGTCTTCGTTGGCGTGAAAGAAAAATGGGGGTTCACAAGTTGTAATTTGGGGTCCATGAAAATTTATCTGGTTTCGATAGTAAAGAGCAAAAGCGTTGGCTAATACACTACTCAAAAAATAGCCTTAAAAAATGAGAAATCATAACTCCCCTCTATATCCCCTTGGGTTAGTGAGAAGTAAAAATTAAGGAAGCAAAAAAAATACTACTTTTTCGGTGATTTTCGACTGGCTGTTTCGGTGAAAAATGGTCATATTGAGACTTTTAAAATGCATTTTTAAGCTTTAAGATTCTCATTTTCAGATTTTTTGGCTATTTTTTTAGGAGCTACCGTTCACATACAATCCTAACAGATAGAGCTAAAAAATAATGAGGGTTAGAACTCAGCCGCTACGCATTTTCCATCAATAGATCTAATCTTCACATTTTTTGACGAGTTTTGAGAATATGGTGGACATCTAGCAGCTGGGGTCCACCGAAACTAATAAAATTTTGAAAGAGGTCTACGAGAAAAAAAGTTTGGGAACCTCTGATCTAGTATAATAAAAAAAAAGAATATTAACAAGTTGAAAAAATAACAAATTAAAGCAGAAATTTGTTTATCTACCTTTCTCTTCATAATATATGTATAAAAACATATTTGTACACAAGAGGCCATATTGTCATTAGGAAATTAAATACTTTCAACTATCTAGAAATAATAATTTAACTGGATGACTTCCTAAAATCAAAAAACCTTGTTAATCTCTACCTATACTTATAACCAATGATAGAGTGGAGTGCAAAAACATTAACTGACAGCAAAACGAAGAGATTGTCGATGGTATGGATGTATACTTGTACCTTCCACTGACTATTGTGATCTCTTTCAAACACCTTGTTAGTGAAACTACGTGTATTTATTTTGAAGTAAATACATAAAATAAATACTAAATCCATTTTTACACATCTATTCTACACCTTTTATAAATAAAAAACCTGTTGGCATGTATGAAATTATACAGACAAATATAATTTTCTGAAAGGCGACACGTTGATATTATAGTTATAATACACGCTATTGAACCAACCAAGAAAAAATCCAAATATGTCTTCTACGCACCCAAGTGGATTTTCTACATGTTTACATACCATCACGCCGTATCCCTACTTGGGGTAGGCAGAGAGGACCGAACGCTAAAACTAAACATGTAGCCCGCTAACGCCAAACGTTTAGCGTTAATTATATGTGTATAGATCTTTTCATTTCATCACAAATGACGATTGTCATTAGTGTTCTAAAATCTTCATTTCGCACCATGGATTTTTCACATTCATTTATATTTTTATAACGCCAAATAAAAATTCATTAAATATATCTTTGGCGAAAGGTAGTCGCTTTAAACTAAAACCTAACACAATGATTAACGCATGCGCACATTTTTTTTCAAAGCTCCAAAGTTTCATACAGACCGAAGGCGCTTTGCAATGTTTTCATAAACAGATGATCAGAAGCATCATACTATTAATATTTGGTCGGAGAATATATATTTTTATTTTGAAAGTATTTTTTTATATATATACATATGTGAATACATATGTGAAAGTTCACAATCTTACATATTAAAACAGTTTATGAAGTGTTAAAATATTGTAGCCCATTGACAAAACCATGTGAAAATTAATTAACTTTGATGAATAATACAATTTATTTTGTTTTGTGTCAGTGTGAATTGTGTGATTTTATCATACATACCAGGTATTTATATTTTGTTATTTTCTCAAAACAATATAAATAAAAATATGATAAAATTTATTGTGCAGATATATCTTTGAAATTCTGGAAATATTATTTTGTAAAGTCGAAATGAAAACCATGATTAAAATGATAGGTCGATAGTGGAGCGGTTAGTACGTTATATTAGCAATTCGTTGGACCCAGGCTCGAAATCCGCTACGACTAATTTCATTCAGACATTCTTTATTTTTGGAAATATGTGAGGGAATGTAGTCGTTACAAAACATTAAAAATACATTATGTATTAATTTTAGGATCATGTTAACTGATCTTTCCACAATGATATTTTTAAAGATAAATATCGTGAAACAATATGATATTTAGAGACATAGGAGGAATGGATGACATGAGTCTAAAAGGATGATATATGGCTAATAGAATTGGAAAGAAAGTACATAGCGTACAAAGTTAGGGGTCATATTATAAGAGGTATTTGAGGAAAATGTAAGAAAGGGGTAAGGTCCCGTACTGCGAGAATACTGCTTACGGGACTTCAACATTTTCTTACATTATTCTTAAATAACTCCTGTAATACGACACTCAATAAATGATTAAATAACGATGGAACAACGAAAAATAATGATTTATCATGAAGTATAGTTTTCATTTCTCACTGCCTACCCCGCATAAATATAATTGTTGTTGTTGTTTTTGTGGTTTGCCTTAATATTTTGTTACTCCAGTGGCAAGTATGAATTCGCAATTTGTAAGGTTAATTTTTTATTGCAGATTTTCAAATAGTATTATGCAGAAATTGTATTCTGAAAGTTTCATCACAATGTATCTGTGTGTGTTGTGTACTATGTAAGACGTGTTTATTTTACTTTATCGGTTAAAGACTAAAACTAAAGTACTCATTCGATTATTTTCAAATTTTGTAAATCTGTATATCTAATACTCACTTAGACCCGATTATATTTTAAAGGATTTCCGACCAGTGCTTTTCGATAATTTTAAACAATCAAACATTACAATATGACTCCAAGCTCAGAAAAAATTAAATTTGATATAAAAAAATGACACTTTCAAAAATTGGCATTGAAAATTTATCAAGTTTAACATAATAAATTATTTAAATAAAAAATAATTAAACAAACTCATTTCGTGAAAATGCTGATAATTTTCCATACAAGAACAACGTTGGCCACAACCCACTCGTATTATTATGATAATAGCAATTTAATTATATCTTTGTATTATCTAATAATAAGCTAAAAATTTGTAGCTCAGTAAAAACTTAGTTTTAAAATATTTCAAAATGTTCACAATATTTCAATTTAATATTCCTTTCAACAATTTTTATTATTTATTTGTCTTCTTCGTGGATGTTGTATGTATATATGTTTATCAAGTGCACAATGGCGGGTTTATTGCCATTTGGCAATTTCTTCCAACCAACCCGAGCAACAAGAATTCTCTAAAGATATTTTGGTACCTATATTTTAATGAAAAAAAAAACAAATAAGAAACAAAAAAAACAATTCAGTCTAATCGGTCGTGCTGTCAAAAGTAAAATACATATTTACTTATTTATCTTTTTGAATTAAAAAATGCTTTCACGTTTTTTTTTTACATAATATTAACAAATATTTATATCGCACACTGGCGTGCCTATTGTTTTTGGACAATTTCTTCCAACCATCCAGATTACAATGATGTGGGAACTACAATCAATTTCCTTCATTAAAAAACTCATAAAAAGGAAGTTCTACAATATAAATACCGCCAAATTGATGATATAAAATCATTAATATTTCTTATAGGTACTATTTTGTTACCATACCACATATAACCAATAGTTTATTGTCATTCTCATTACAGATCTAATTTAAATATATGAAGATACCTGGATTATATTTAAATACGCATATTGAAAATAATGACAAAATGGAAAAAGAGAATAATTCTGAGAATAACATCGAGATTACCAGAGATAAAGAATCAGAAGGTAAGATAATCAGAAGGTAAAAAATTAAACATTTTTTTTTATTTACGTATCAATTCAATATTAAACTAAATAATAGACAAAATTGTTTTTGGATTCGTGTTAAATTAATATTTGACATAGTAGGTACATGTTAATTGACCCGAAAAGCAAAACAAAATCATGGTTTCCAACAAAATCATATTGTATTATTGTTGGTTTCCAACAAAATCATGATGTTCCTATTATTGTTAGTTTCCGACAAAATCATATTGTATATTTGTTGGTTTCCAACAAAATCATATTGTATATTTGTTGGTTTCCAACAAAATCATATTGTATATTTGTTGGTTTCCAACAAAATCATATTGTATATTTGTTGGTTTCCAACAAAATCATATTGTATATTTGTTGGTTTCCAACAAAATCATATTGTATATTTGTTGGTTTCCAACAAAATCATATTGTATATTTGTTGGTTTCCAACAAAATCATATTGTATATTTGTTGGTTTCCAACAAAATCATATTGTATATTTGTTGGTTTCCAACAAAATCATATTGTATATTTGTTGGTTTCCAACAAAATAACGTATAATAACGTATTATTGTTTATTTCGATGTTTACAATATTTTATTTGTTTATTTATACGGCTTTACGCCTTTTACACGAATAAAAAATAAAGTGGTTACACGCATGATTTAAAATATATAAAAGTAATATAAACAAAATAAAAAATAACAATATCGACACACATCATATTAATAAATCAAGTAGGTATAAATTTGAAAATTGATTTTAAAAGTTTTTTTATTCCCAGTACCTATTGACGGTATTTGTATAGTCAATGTTGATGGCGTAGAACTCCATTTTACGAGGCTTTTCAAACCAAACAAAGTGTTTGTTGTTCTACGTGTATTTTTTCCTTTTAACATGATGAACGTTTCGGCTGACTAAGCCCTTGCCACCAAGTCAAATTGAAAACGCTGTTCGTTATCGCCAAGCGCTATTTTTTTTTTGTATGGGATTTGACGTTTGTTGTTTGTTATTGTAGAAAAAATTTCTACAACAAACGTCAAATCACATACAAAAAAAAATAGCGCTTGGCGATAACGAACAGCATTTTCAATTTGACTCAGGGCCTATCAGCTGTAGAACAACAATCAATTTGTTTAATATTATTAACCATGTAAAAAAATTAAGTGTTTCATTTTTATTTTGAGAAATCGGAAAACAATGTAAAAACGATGTAATAAATACATAATATTATTACTTGAAATATAGCTCTCGAAAACTATCAGTGTTTAAAACTAACTTTTAGTACTATTAAAAAAAAGTATTATTTACCACGTATCATTTGTTATCGTAGATATTGATAACATTTCCTTTAAATTTAAATCTTATCTGACAAACTATTGTGGTATTGATTTCAGAACATAATACTAAAAAATGCAGATACGATGCACAATATGCACATATATCAAATCGAGACAATTGCAAGAACAATAGTTTCAAAACTAGATTATCAGATGGATATAACGAAGAAGAAGAAATTATTACTTTGAAAACCAATTTGGCAAAATATACAAAAGAAGAAATTCATAACGATGACACAGACGTTATCAATAGTCATGATACTACAGGAACACTACATTCAAATACCAATGACAATGATAAAGAAAAACTATGTTTCGATGATTCTATTCATTTAAAAATTATTAAAGAAGACAGTTATTGCGAAGAGAGTGCTTCACAAAATATAGTAAAAGATAACGCAAAGAATGAACGATTTTCAACAGATGGTAAAAACAGCACAAGGATCAATTGTGTTGAAGAATCTATAGATAAAGTTGCACCAAAGAGAGCTGAAAATTATGACGAAATCGAAGAATCTCATACCGCTGTTAATCGTGTGATGGAGCCAATAATTGATCTAGATGAAGGAAATCACAGGTTTCACAAAACAACCATTAACAACCAACCATCTAACCAAATAGGAACCAGTACAAGAAAACGCCTGTTTTACGACGAAAACGTCACAGATGGCAATTTCGCAGAACAAACCCTAACACAACTGACTGAAGACATGTCGAAAAGATACAATTTTGATTTTGAAAATGTAAAACCTTGTCCGTCGACGGAGGAAGATCGATTCCTTTGGGAAAAATAAAAACAACTATCATTATATTAAACAATTATCAATATTATATTAGAAAAATCGATTCTTGGACTGCACTTTTATTGGATCTTAGAATCCTGGACTTCATTCCAACTAAGTTTAGAAAACAATAGGATAATTTAAGTGATGACATTCCGCCGTCTCAATCTATTCAAATATTATAGAAAGACTCCATAAATGATAGGTATTTGTCACATCATTCCCGAATACATAATCAAAGCCCTTTTTTGTTTTTTTATCGAGGTTTCATATTGCTTTGGTTGGTTGGAAGAGATTGCTTTACAGTTGCACAAAGTAAACATAAATTACCGTATGCAATCATATTAAGAACGCTATATTTATCATTAACAGATAGTATCATTAACTATGGACCTAATAGCTATGGCAGGACATACAAAACTTATTTAGCAAATATCTATAATTCACAATTAAAACTCTTTAAAATCATAATAGATAATAGACCAAAAATTACGTATCAGAATAATGAAAAGGGTCTATTCAATCACTGTAATGTGTAGCATATTATAAAGTAAAAATTGCTATCTTAAAAGACGAACATGATCATATTTATCAATTAAAAGTAAATTCAAATAAAAAAAACCTTCGACAGTTAAACTAGGTACTTAAAGAAATATATTTTACCTGTGTACAATAATGCATATGACATGGCATATTATACTCTTGCATATATAGGTACACTACATGCCCAAAATAAACTCACTTGAAAAGGTGAGGTCCGATGACGACAGCTATGTGCTCTAAGAGCATGCTCTTTGAGTTGCTCGGCTGACGTATGTAGGTACTGAACCTGCATCGTATTTATGTATATTAAAATTACCAAATAGGTACTGAACTCGTCAACCTCAAATAAACCCTGAGGGTTTCGATGGTTGACTATATGTCAATTTGATTTTAACATATAATTCAGTACAATAATTTTGTTCGCTTCATTTTACTGCTTTTTTTTAATTACACGTTACATTTTATGTAGCAATCGTTGTTCATATTTTGTTTTGTGATATTTGAGACATGTATTTTAAAATTATTGTTTGGGAAATATGAATGTATTTAAATATCGGGAAATAGATGTTCTAAATGCTTTATAAATTGAACATCCTGTTACAACAATATCAGCGCGTCCTCCTGTCACACAATTTCATTTAAAATTATCCTTCTCTTTAATAACAATCAATTAAGGACATCCCTATATACTCGCATGTATGTATATACAACAAAACCACTGACTACTGTCATAGTGTCATTTGTTGACTATACAAAATGTTTAGTGATGAGCAAGTCTTGTAATTTTGGTCTTGCGAGAAACCAAGCCCAGGCTTTGCAAGACAAGAATCTTTCAAGACTATGCAAGAATCTCGTAATATTCTCTATTGTTAATTGAGAAAAATTAAGAATTATTTTATTTATTTATTTATATTTTTCATATTAACTAATTTCTGTTTTTTTTTATTAGTATGGGTTGATTTTTCTTTTATAACTAATTTATTTATTTATTTATTATATATACGCCCTTAATAGGGCATTTACAAAAAAATACAGGATAAATAGAACAATGTAGGCAAACAAAATAACAATAAGTGTAAATACATCGATTATATAGGTACATAATAAAAAAACGTAAGTAGTTAAAGGAAGAACAATATAAAACAACATAATACAACATAATAAAAGAAAATAGAGGTAAATGATAAAAAAAAACTAGACATAAAAGAAGAAAAAAAATAAACAGTATTACATATTCAATTTAAACAACAAAAATAAACAAAGCAAAGTAAAAATCAAAAATTATAATATGCGTTAAGCATCCTTTTGAAACCATCTATAGTGTGTACATTAAATATATCAACAGCACTATATTGGTTTCCAAGGCGGTGCAATCTATGTATTGGTGAGTTAATGATAAAGTTATTTCGAAGATTCTCTATATGAAAAGGTGCATTTTGACGTGAAGCAAACCTTGTAGGTACTCTGAATTTTATCATTTCAACTAGGTCAGGGGTGTCCAATATACCGTTGATTATTTTAAATAAACAAATTAAATCACAAATCGTTCTTCTGTTTGATAATTTCGATAAATTTAAAATACTCATTAGAAAATCATAATTTAATTTTTCTAAAGAAATGGATAATTTATAATTTACAAATCTTAAAAATTTATGTTGAACCCTTTCGACCCTCAATGAGTGCACATTATAAAACGGCGACCATATAGTTGAATTATATTCAAGATTACTACGAACAAGTGATGTATATAGGGTTTTAAATGTATTAATAGATCTAAAATTTTTGACGGTTCTCAAAATATATCAAAGGCTCAAAATATATAATGATTTTTTTATTTCGGTTCTCAAAATATATAATGATTTTTTATTTTATTTTGTTTATTTAATATTGCTTCTCCGGCAACTCACAGGTACTATGTCGAATATTAATTTAACACACACCCAATAACAAGTTGCCACATTCTGGAGACTTACGATATTAATCGTCTCACAGATCCAGACTGAAAACACAATTTAAAACTGTGTCTCCACCGAGAATCGAACCCGGGACCTTTGGCTCAGCAGTCAGATATCTAACCAACTGAGCCACGAAGGCCGACTAATGATTTTTCTATTATAACTAAGGATTTTCTTTTTTTTTTATTAACTGTAGG
This sequence comes from Molanna angustata, assembly GCA_963576475.1. Classification (NCBI taxonomy): domain Eukaryota; kingdom Metazoa; phylum Arthropoda; class Insecta; order Trichoptera; family Molannidae; genus Molanna; species Molanna angustata. The sequence goes on along the minus strand of OY754988.1, from coordinate 18,900,308 downwards.
TACCTATATATTTTTTCTCTGCTGTTTTTATGTACAATGAAGGATGCATAGAGAAAGGTCTGAGAATGAATGCCAGCAAATCAAAGGTAATGAATGGTCTTTGAAAAGAGTGAAAGCAGAACAGCGTGTAAAATAAGAGTAGAGAATGAATGGCTCGAGCAAGTCGACGAGTATGTATATCTGGGAAGCATGTTTCAACGGAATGGACGACCTGATAAGGATATCGAAAGAAGAGTTATGGCAGGAAACAGAATGAATGGAGCACTGAGACCAGTTATGAATAATCGCAACATATCAAAGGTTGCCAAAGTTGCCATTCATAACGCTATCTTAGTGTCAACGTTGACGTATGCAAGTGAAACGTGGACATGGCAGAAGTCGTACGAAAGCAGAATAAATGCTGTTGAAATGAGATCGCTAAGAAGAATCTGCAATAGAACGATGTATGACAGGGTAAGAAATGAGAACATAAGGAAAGAATGTAAGATGAAGAAAGATATCATTAATAGAATGAAAGTGAACACACTGAGATGGTTTGGCCACATGGGTAGAATGAATGAGGAACGCCTGACGAAGAAAATATACAATGCGGATAGGATTGGATTGAGAGGCCGGGGCCGCCCAAGAAAGGGATGGCACGACCATGTGAATGATATTTTGAAAGACGGAAATGTTAGAAGCATGAACAACAGACGAACATGTATAAGACGATGTATGAACGTTGTCGAGGCGATGAATGTATGTCAAGATAGAAGTAAGTGGCGTTCGGTTCTCTCTGCCTACCCCGTAAGGGACATGGCGTGATGGTATGTATGTATGTATGTAATATGTAAAAGGCAATTTTTTATGTTAATTAGTTAATAAATAAATTATTTTTTTAAGGAGATAGACAGGAAAAAACGTAAAATTAATCTAGGATAAACCGTTACATAGAAATCTCGTATTAAAATAAAATTGATCTAAGTTTAGGCACTATCTTAAACAAGTAAAAAGAGAAAACCAAACTCCAAACAAGAAGCATCGCCTCTGCTTGTCTTCGGTCTTGTTTATCAATATATTCATATGAGTACTTAATTTTACATTTTTATTATTTAATGACACACAAAGCGACTCATTATTGTTCACAAAAAATAAGTAATGCTTGTACTTTGATAAATGGTTCATTTTTAAATTCGTTTTTGCAAGCGTTTTTTTTATTGCTGTATTTTTTCATACAATCTTAGATTATAAATTCTATGCATACAATATAGTCTAAGATCCGAATAAGAAACGAAAAATGCACGAACAAATTAGCACTCTCTTACATCCCACAGACACGCTGTGTCCTCTTCTATCGCACGGGATAGTTCGCTCGAACCTCATTGTCACACATTATCATTCGCACTAACCGCCATTCAGGCCAGATTTTTCGCAGACAACCCTGTATCATCCGTGTTCGCAATGAAATAACATTTATTTTGTTATAAGATTTATTTATTAAATCTTCTTCTTCTTCCGATGGCTCTACAGCCCATATCGAGCCTTGGCCTCCATCAATCCTCGCCTCCAACTCCTCCTGTCTCCTGCTGCTTTCCTCCAGCCTGCTACTTGCAGTAATTGTTCTGCATCCTTTTTCACCTTATCCTCTCATCGCAGCCTGGGTCTGCCGACCTTCCTTCATCCACCCGGATGTCCCTCAAGGATCCTCTTGGATGCCCGTGTTGACGGCATTCTCTGTACATGCCCAGCCCATCTCAGCCTGCTCAGTCTAGCATGTACAGAGAGCCTAGGAGTCTTATAGATGCTGTATATTTCATCATTATACCTAATTCTCCAAGCTTCTCCATCATTCAAAGGTCCCAGTATTTTCCGTAGCACTCTCCTCTCAAATGTATCCAGCATCTCTGCGGATCTTGCTGTCATCGTCCACGCTTCACTCCCGTATGTCACCACTGTTCTTATTATAGTCTTATACAGGGTGATTTTTGTTTTTCTGTGAACACTTTTTGATTTAAGCACCGGGAGCAGAGAGAAGAATGTTTTGTTACCAGTTGTGATCCTTCTTATTATTTCTATGTGGTCTTCATTTTCCTTGGTTATGGTGACACCCCAGGTAAGAAAATTCATCAACTACCTCGAAGTTTCGATCTCCAAACTGAATGCTGCGTAGAGAGTTATTCCTTGAGTTTCTGGATTGTTTCATTAGTTTAATCTTGCTTTCATTAATTTCCAATCCAACCCCTTTCGCTGTTGTTTCCAATGGTTAAATAGATGGGTGTAAATTACTAGTATCGACCTACCTGTTTATGCCTGCCAACCCAATAGTTAGGCCAGGAAAAAAATAGGCAACCCAACTTCGTATATTCTATAGGCTTCATACTTTCGATTGATATAAAATTTCTTCGTGCAATATTAAATAAAAAAATAGTTAATCATTGTCTGGACAGGAATATTTTAGCCAACCCAATCGCGATATATTATTCAACATACTAAATTGATATAAAATAATTTTAATCCATTAAACGTGAAGGTCGTTCCTAATTCGGATCCTCTACTAATAGGATTTAAAACTACCATTTAAAACTAAGGTTTTCCTTTTTTTTCTGATTATATGAATAAGTTGTATGTATATTGAATGAAATCAATTGTGATTTTTTAAAACAGGTTTCCATTTATGAAATCGTAAATAAAGATTTATCTAGTTTTAAAACATTCTTTTACCTACAGATATAAACCGTTTCCACTATCATTTTGTAGCAGGTTATATTGAATATCTGAAAATAAAACAGAATAATATTATAGATTTGTAAAAATCAAGAATATCAATAAACCAATAGCCGTATCTGGGGGGTTACTTATGACACATTCTTAAGGGGCCATATAAAGATAAACACCTCAATTTCAAATCAAATCCCACAAATATTTTAAACATTGTGTATTTAGAAAAAATAGTGTAAGTCTTTTCAACATTTCTCTAGTGAATGTTCGTCACACAATTTTAAAATTCAGCATAAATTCTTAAAAAAAAAAATATTAAAAATATCCTTTTTTACAACATTTTTTTAAAATTACTCCATAAATATGTGTCGTAGAGAAATGAATCTTTTATATGCTTAAATAGTGCATAAAATCAATGTGAATGACCGATATAGTTTTTTCATTTCAATCCAAAAAAATCAACAAATTTTGGGTTTCCGATAATTTAAATCACGTATAAACCTTTTTTAACGCACGCGATAGTTACCCTTACTAACGCGTAACTTCATAGTGCATTGGGCGGTTTTAATATATCATGTTTTCAGTCACTAAGTTTAGCGTTATATTTCCTCTTAATACGATCCTAGGTTGCCTTAATCTTAAAAATGTATAAATCAGTACTCGATTATAATCCAATATTAATTATTCTACATTTATTCATGAAAATGTGCCAAAATCAACGCTTAGTATGAAGTAGTCATTAATTGTTGCATAAATCAATATAATTATTAAATTAATTTAGCGTCAAAAATTGCTAAAGTCTGAAGCTGATCTTAATTTTACTGTAATCAATTTCATGAGTAGACCTGCTGGTTGCTTACGAAATACTGGATGAAGAAATAAACAAATTTTTACCATCAGCAAAGTCAGGATATACAAGACGTATCTCCGCCTTGTTATGACTAGTGTCCGACCGAAGCTTCGGCCACCTTCAACCAAAAAAAAACACCTTCGGCTTCGGCTTCGGCCAAAAATAACTCGAATTTTCGGCCGAAGCCGAAGCTTTTTGTCAGCCGCTAAAAACAGTTAAAACTTGTAAAAACATGCGCGAACATGACATGTGTAGCGGGTGTATAAATTCGGCCGGCCCAGTGTCGCGTGCCGACTGTTATTATTTATTATTTTAATCGATTTTTTATTTATTATTTTAATTGAATCATATTATTTATTATTTTAATCGATTTTTTATTTATTATTTTAATTGAAGCATATTATTTATTATTTTTATCGATTTTTTTAGTAAAATCAAACCTTCGACTTCGGCTTCGGCCGAAGGTTACGGCTAAGGCCGAACAATCGGTTTCGGCTTCGGCTTCGGCCAAAAACTGACCTTCGGTCGGACACTAGTTATGACATATAGGATAGAAGAAAGACTCTAACAGAACCAAAAACTGTCTTGTGAAATGATGACCCTGCGCTCAACTCCTGGAAGAACACTCAAGGACCGCATCAGAAATGAAACGATATGCGGTGTCGAGAACATGACAAGATGGGGACGTAGCAGAAGAGGCTTCTGGAGATACCAGCACGGCGAACGCATGGATGAGAGTAGAATCTTCATAATTATCGAGACAGAAATACCCAACTACATAAATACCCGGAAGACCTGTGAAGAGATGGAAAGATAAATGGACGCCCACCTCCCAGGATAGTCCACCCTCACATACAGGTCAAACGACCAAATACACGATGAAGAAGAAGAATCAAGATGTTTATACAGAAATCTCGTTCTTAAAGTAAAATATTTTTCTATATACAGCTTTTGTACGAAGTATATTAGAATTTGGATCAATAATATGGAGTCCATCTTATAATATTCATATTCTTCGAATAGAACGGATTCAGAACAAGTTTTTATAATTCTTAAATTATAGAACATATAATAGGTTTTTAAATTACAACATAGCCGCTATGCATTATATATAAAATTGGTTCTTTAAGTGATCGTAGAACTATCAGTGGAATTTTATTTCTGTACAAAATCTTACATAATTTAATAGACTGACCTGACTTACTTGAACTAATTAATTTTAGAGTACAATCGATTAATGGTAGACAGCATAATGTATTTTCAATTTCACCATTTCGTACAAACCTTGGCAAGAATGAAATAATCCGTAGAATTTGTGAGGACTACAATAGACTTTTGACTGACTTGGACATCTTTAATTTAAAGTATGCAAATTTTAAGCAATTGAGTAAAGATATTATAATATATTTACAAAAGCAATCCTAGAATCAACTGTGGTCCTTGAATTTATCCCCTTTTTCTCCTCCTCCTACCTTATCATAGGTATTTTAATATAACATGCTGCAGGCACTCGTAATTGTAGAGTTGACCTTACTTGTTATTTTGTATTTATATATTTTGTATTTTTTAATGTCAAATCTCTGTGAATGTTTCTTAAATAATAAAATAAATAAATATAGTACCTACCTAATTAATCATTTTTTTTAATATCTCCGTATCCCGCAGCCAACATTTATGGGATTTCTTAAAGGATACAATAGTAATTGTACGTATGACTATGGGACCAGATATGATATCCATCCCCCTTGTCGGCGATCTATCATACTGTCGTCATTAAGGTGGTATGAATACTAGTTAATTGGAAGCAGAGGGCACCTGGTTCATAACCCCTCGTGTCCAGGTGCTATTTTTCAATTTACATTTTTTTTTAATTTGTATTACTATCCTTTAATATACTCGTCTACAATTTGTTATTTTGTATAAGTACGGTTTACAGTTTGAATTTGTTGGATCACCACATTGTATAAAAAAATACTCTTATCAGACATTGCAACATGAGTCATATTAAGTTTACAAAAATGCTGTCATATGAAGTTTAAAATCGATTTGAAATATCGATTACACAAATGAAATTTTGAATTGAAAAATGTGTTTTATTATAAAATACCTGAATACAGAATAAAACGAGTAGGTTGTGGCCAACGCTAAACTCCTCACTAACAAGTCATTCTATAAATTAAGTATTCAAATTTTTTTTATGGAAAATATTCAGCATTTTCACGAGATGAGTTTGTTAAAATATTTTTTATTTAAATATTTTATTATGAAAACTTGACAACTCTTCAATGTCATTTTATGAAAATGATGTGCCTTTTCAACAATTTGAAAATAATAATTTCAAAATTTAATTTTCCTAAAATTGCGGTCACTTTAAGATATTTGACAGTTAAAAAATTTGAGAAGCACTATTCAGATATCCTTCAAAATCTATTTATTTATTTCACATACGGCATGTATTGCCTTTTAAAACATACATTAAAATATACATAGGTACTGAGAAAAAACATGAAGACTAAAAACAATAATACATTAAGTAAAAGGAAACAAAAAAGAAAACATACTAAAAAAGTTAATAAAACAATATGTGAAGCAACTAAATATAAAAAAAGATAGGTATATACAAATCAAATTTGAACACAAATCAGCAGAGAAAACAGTGCAACTTAAAAATACATTTGTTTACAGTAATATTTACAAAAGAAAAAAAAAGAAAAATAATATTACAGAGTCAAGATTCATTCATTACATAATATAATCATTTCATTATATGTAACAACAAACTCTTGTATGCACCATAACCCAATGCAAAGACATCGATCTGCTCAAACTTATTTGCAAGTCTTGGAAGTCTCTGCATTGGTGAGCCAAACAAATAATTTGTGTAGACATTTTGTAAGGCGAAACATTCACTATTGCGAGTGAGTCTTGAGGGTACACGTAAGTGAATCTGTGACAAAATCTATTGGGGTCTAAGCGAGTATTAGATATACATATTTGCAAAATTTGAAAAGAATCGATTGGGTAAGTAAAATAAAAAGTAAAAAAAAGTAAGTAAGTAAGAAACTAAGTAAGTCTATAGTCGATAAAGTAAAATAAACACGCCATACACAGCACATAGCACACACATACATATACATTGTGACGAAACTTTCAGAATACAATCTCAGCATGATACTAGTTGATAATCTGCAATAAAAAATATAACCTTAAAAATTGCAAAATCATAACTCCTCACTATATCCCCTTGGGTTAGTGAGGAGTAAAAATGCCGTTCGGAAATATTAATACACGCCGATGGCACATATTGCAAGGTATTATTATTACTTAAATGATGTGATGATGTTTAAAAAAAAACACAAGCGAATAACAAATTATTGGAAATTAAATAAAAAAGAGGGTGTAACTTGCAGAAAATAAATTAAGCGGTGTTCTATAAGTATGACAGAATACCACAAGCGTCAAAGGAATGTACAATAACAAGTTTGTGCGCTTATTTCAATCAACACGTAATTGGACAACTCAAAGAAAGATAAATTAAACACAAATAAAATTCGGGACATAAAAGGGTGCCATTTGATTCTCTGTACTTGCCCCGAGGAACACTATGTGATAGTTACTATTATATTATGAACACAAAATGCAAATTCAGAAAACATAATTATTTTAAACAGTTTATTTTTTGTTAATATGCTTAACATAAATATGTTGGCGGTATTTAGTTTTGATAAATAACAATTATACAAAAAAAAAGGATTTTTATGCTAATCATTTTACATCTAAAACACTTTACAAAGATTTAAAAATTACCGCTCTTTCCTAAATTACGCTAATACATACATTCCTCCACTCGCTTGTAGCTTATTTCCAATATGGCTGCATACATCAGAGCTATTACGCGAAGTGAAAGAGCGAGAAAAACGATAAGTTTGGTGATGGGTGAATACTACTAGATAAAAAGAAACAGGTATAGTTCGTCAGCTTTCGAAACATGGAAACTATTTTAAAACCAAAATTTCACTAAAAAATTAAGAAATATAAAAGGATATTTTTTAATAATAATTTTTGAATTTTCAAAAATATATTATTAATTCTCGTCACAAACAAATTATTATAAATGATTTCGCACACCAAGGAATTATTTGTTAAGTTAAATACCTGTTTTACCGACAGCAACAAGCAATTTTATTTTTAGTTCGAAATAGATTCACTACGTGTCGGTGGCAGCACTTACCGGTGCATATTCAGTGACACCTCGTGTTTTTGTTGGCAAGTTCATATTGTATGAAATGAATAATGGAAGAGACAGATTATATCGGAACGTGAATTATAGTTGTGCAACTCACTTTTCCCGCCAAATCATTTATTTCAAATGAGTGTTTTCAATCACGGAAAAAAATATTTGTTACATAATATTATTAAGCAACGTGGGCTATTGAATAAATATATAATCATTTTAATATTTAAAATAATATTGATATATTTAGTTCTTTAATCAGAAAATTTATATTATTATAATACGTAGGTACTATCATGTATGTTCAAATAAATACTTAGGTACATATTAAAATGAATTTTATACAACTTGAATCAATAAATATATTATATTGTTAAAATTAGTCAAGATAGGCATATTATTATAATTCATTATTTTCAATACCTACTTCAAAATGATGAAAATAACAATATATTATCAAAAGAGTATAATGAATAACAGGAAAATATTATACTACTTGAATTTAATAAAAAAAAACATTAACGTACCTATGTACCTATATAATTATATACAGAATAACACACCATACTTACTTTTGGGACTGTTAAGTATATTATTTTCATATATTATTTAATCTGAATTCGAATTAATTGAATCAAACCTCTAATATTTTATAATGTATTTTTAAAATAGTAAATGGTATGAATGATGAGCTCTTGCATATATACACTACATGCCCAAAATATTTTACTCATTTAAAAAGGTACATGATGAGGTCCGATGACGACAGCTACGTTGCTCGGCTGACGTAGGTTGGAACCTGCGTCGTATAATGTATATTAAAACTATCAAATACTGAACTCGTCAATCTCCGATAAACCTTGAGGGTTTCGATGGTTGACTATGCGGTATATTAAAAATGTCATTATATACCTAAACACAAAAAAAATATATCTAATAAAATCTTCTACATAATAAAAAACATATTTCGCAACTTTATTTTCATAGTGACACTAAACAAAAAAAAAATTTCACCAACAGGGATTAAAGTTTTGAATTTGTATATTTAATTTACAAATTTAAAAATACAAATCGCAATAATGCCAAATGGTGGTAAATACTTGAACGAGTGATCTGGTGTTTCTATATTCAATAGATAGCGCTCATCAAAGCTGGTTATAAAAATAAAAAAATTAATAAGTATTTACACTATGAAAATAAAGGTGCGATTTGTTTATAATTATATAAATAAAAAAACTACCTAGTAATAATCAATATTTTCGGCTAAATTAAAAAAAATGCAAATCATACAAGTTATATTATTAATTTTCTAGTACCTGCGTACTTCACTATGAATAATTTAATATACTTTTTGGAAAACAAAATTAAGATTTTTCGATTTTGTATTGAAAACACTACAGAATATATTTTGATTTATAAAAAATAACAAATATTCCTTAATTCATGGGAATAACATATTTAATAAAAAATAGTATAAACATATTTACAACATAAAATTTTGATGATTTTGATGTATTATGTCTTCCATTATTGTGTAACTGATTCTAGGAAAAAAATTGTTTCTTCATTCACTGCTTGGTCGATTCGTACATCTCCAAAGTATAATATTGGGTGTAAATAAAACTAATATTAAAAATTACATTTTTTAAACTATACAATTAACAACATCCATGTATAAATATTAGAAAAATTATTTTTAAACAAGAAAAATATGTACCTACATACGGTGCTACATTTGTAGCTCAGGTAATTATTATTTGATTTTTGTACTTAGGAATAATTAATTTAAAGCATAAAACCTAAAGATTTTTTGGTTAAAAATTAATTGGATATGAAAAATTTCCATATTTAGTCAATTCTACTCTATTTGCTTATATTTATTTATTTACGGTTAAATGTATAAAGGACCACATAAAAAAAGTGTTTATTCAATATAAAAATAATTATATAGAAAAATAACAATATAGGTGGTTTACTCATAAAATAAAATGGATCTTGTTTTTTATTTAAAAAAAAATAGTTTGAATATAATGCATATACAGAGATTGTAGCACACGAATATTGGTCATTTTTCTTTGTCAGTTAAATAGTGTTTTTACGAGTCCGCACTGATTTTACTTTTGGTTCACTGTACAAATCCACTACCGCTACGAAACCATTTGCCGTTCGCTGCGAGCCGCAAGTTATATAGCAGTTAGTCAACCAATCAGTCGCTCAAGAGATTTGTTGCGCGTTGGGTGTATGTCGCGCGTTACGCCACCCTTCTTTGGGCGAATCCATTTTTACAACTTTATCCAACAACAAATAACATTTATCCAATGACAGTGAATTTGTTTTCGTATTATTTAAACTGAAACATGGGATACTGATTGTTAATTATTTATATGTGCTTCTAACCAAAGTGACAAATTCTTCGAATTGATTTATGTAAAGTCTGTGACATATATTTTATAGAAAAATAAAGTGTCGTTGTGGACGTGATTATAATCTCTGTTGCATATATTGAATTGTACAAAAATATTGTGTTGTATTTTTTATATTAAGTGTGATTTTCGCGATAATCTTTTGAATTTTGACGTGAAGAAATCAAACTATAAACATATATACGTACTTGTACGTATGTGTACGATAGTTAGGTGACTGGTTGTGAGCGTAAGCTTGTATGTGCGTTATTATTCGAAAATAGAACGAAAATAAACTAGCTTTATAGCGGGAGTTTCGTATTGAGACAAAAGTTTGAACTAACTGTTCTTTATGAAGTGTTATTTCTAGTGTAAATAGTTTTGTTTTAAAATCTTGATCATAATGTCTACTTGCGCTAGAGTCCTCAGTCCGGCCGTCCTTAGCGAGTTGAGGAGGCTGCGACCCAAATCTGCAAACGGGAGAGCTGCTGCTATAGCGGGTGTGAGAAGAAATCTCTTTGGAAGTGCGGGAGCCGCTGCGAAGGCCCTCGCAGACCTGGAATTAAACCGGGCAACCGACGAAAAGTGCAAGAGATGGGGGTTCGACTTCAGGTCCGAGACCCCCTTGCCTGGAAGACACAGGTTCGAATGGAGACCGGTCGGTTCGAACCCTATGAAGCCAGCGATCGAGGATAGCCGCTGCCCTACACCGATGGAAGTGGAAACCCAGCCAACTCCTAATAAAGAGAAGCGAAAGGTTCAAACAAGGATTACAGGTAGGATTATTATTATTTTTATCCCATGTGCGTTATCACCTCAATCTATTTCGCAATCTTATGTCATTTTTTTATTTAAGAACCCCAGAAGTTATTTTTTGTAATAATTTAACTTTAATATCTTCTTTTGAAATTGTCCTATAGAATTATAAAAATAGTTTAATGAAAACGAGATTATTCCGAGAGCGCTCAATATAATGTAATCTAAGCATATTTTTATATTTTATTCTATCTCCATCTATCCATCTTTGTCTATGGATAGAAAATTGTGTGTGGGTAATTTGGATATATTTTAATAATAATTTTTTATTTTGATTTAGTCAATAATGTATATAATATAAAGAAAATAAATCTACATTATCATATTTAATATTTTATGGATTCGAATAATTATTTATTTAACCCAAATACGGAGAAAAGAATAAGAAATGGAAGTAAATTTATCATAAAATAATGAAAAGGATACAGACATAAATTAATATATTATCATGACAATAAAAAAAAATAGATGTTATCGCAATTTAAAATTCTCCCCGAAAATAAGGCAACCTAGTGCTTCGGGGAAGAAAAAAGTTATGGCAATGTTACAAATAAATATATTTAGGTATATGTTTTTTTTTTCTTTCTCTTTAAACAATTTCCCGCCAAATTGAATAACCTTGATTTAATTTTCACGATTCAATCTATCGTCTCGATACAATTTTGCTTGTAAACATGGTTTGACATTTTAGAGGAACAAGGTTGTAAGTCAATTTTGGTAATCGCTCTCTGATTATTTTTAAGGTACTTCACCCAATGTTTTAGAACAAATTGATATTCTGTTAGGTAATTCTTGCATGAAATTTGACCACATATTTTCCAACAAAGTCCATTTCCTTTTGTTAATTCTATTTCCTTCAAAGTCCAACATGTTAAATTAATACCTCTAAATTTTAGATGCTAGTTAGTACAGTAGTATTACATCCAATATTATCGTGGTATCAATAATTCGATGTTATAAATAAAGTGAATTAAAATAAATAAAAATGATCCACAAAGTTGATTTCGAATATATCGATATTGTAATATCTTTAGCTGAAATCTTTTAAGCCGAAACGGTAGTCGGAAAATATAAAATATGTACTTACCTCCTTGTATTTTTTTATTACCCATAATTATATAAATCATCGTCTGTTTTTGACACTTAAATTTTTCAAATAAGTGTTCTATTTTCTGTTAGATTATTTTTCGATATAAATACATAGAACATTAAAAAAACTTTTGAAGCGCATTTTCCCGCCTGATTGGCTCTAACGATATTACTAAAGTTTAGTTGTGATGTTGTTTATTCGAATTTGGTATAGTAATAAATGCTCATTAGTGATTCGAAGGACATCTTTTTGCTTCTAGAAAACATCCATTATGTGTGTGTTTGAACAAAAAACAATTAATATGTATGTACCTAACAACGTGTCAGGTATATTAGAACAGGATTTTCCTCTGAGTCTTGTCGAGACTTGCATAATATTCTTTATACCTATGAATACATACATGTTATTATGTGTGTGTTTGTATTATCCTTGTTACCTATATATCGTTTACTAGTTTATATATTATTCTGACCAAATAACAACCACCGGCTCACAGATATCCTTGACACTCGAAAAAAGTTGTTTTGTTTTTATTTATAGGAGTTTTTTATTGTTTTAAACGAGACGTCTAGCGATGCCGGGATTGTAAAAAAACATATCTTGTGTTGCAGTTCAGATACTTTTCCCGCCATTTTTATCATCGATGTTAGTCAAATGGCGCCAAAATATGTTCTACATACCTATTCGTAAAAAAGTATGTGACTAAATTAAATGTATCACTAGAAATTCTTCTTATTTCAACTGAAAATTCGAAATTTGAATATAATTCAAAAATAAATTATTTTTGGGCAACAGCGGCCACACTATGACAAATTTTTCCATTCGAAATTATATTTTTTGTGTTGGTAAATTTTTTAGTGTTGTCAGATGAAAGAAACTAAAATTAGCCAAATGTAACAACATAGATAACGCACGTTGGATAAATTAACTAAGTATGTAGTATTCGCCGCCAAGTAAGAATAATAAAAGCTATTTTTTGACATACCTGCACCCAAAATCAATTATTTATTTTTATTTTAAACGTTCTAAGTGTACTACGTAAATTTACAGAATAGCGAACTATTTAAAATAGCAACTCTATAGAACTATATTCACCAGATTGTCAACTATGCAAGCTTACCAACACAAAAGTTATTATTGTAGTGAATGAACTATTTTAAAATAAAATTACACTTATCTCATTATCTTTCTGAGGTCTTCTACATTTCGTCTTCGTTTTCTATGGAAAAAACAATATCAACAATATAAATTAGGAAATTATTCGAAAATTGTGACCATAGATTTTTATTATAATATTCTAGATGTACCTAGTACTCCGTGCAAAAAGTCATGGAATATCGCGCGTTTGACGTTTTGGTTGGCAACATATTTCACTTTTCCTTACATTTCAACACATCCTAGATAACTGTTCTCTAAACCTTAATAATTAAAATGTTTTTTACATTGATTTATATGTAGTACATATAATTCAATGGTTTTTTAGACAAATAAATCCGAAAACAATTCACATTAGTCGCTATTCTCTATAGAAAAACGATGTGGTCTGGAACCAAAACGTCTAAAATTCCCCGGAAAAATGACTCACTTAGATTCATACAAAATTTGCTAACTACGACATCTAGTATATTATAATGAAAACTTATGATTGTGACACGTACAACGTAAATAAGTATGTTATGTTTCGTTATATTGTAAAATTCAAAACGCATACCAAACGCATTTCAATTCAAAATAACGATTTACTTAATACATTATTTTTAAATTTTGAACAAACATTTGTTGTAGACAACATTGCGCTGTCGTAACTTTGACCATATCCTCGTTATTTATTACGTCTCGCAAAATCTCTTTTTTCTATGTGTTTATTTATTTTGTTTAGCCTAGATTCTTCGCACACGAATGAGAGCGTTGTACATAGACACAGCGATATTTACGTGTGATAGATAGTAGATCAACGCGAAAGGACGCCAAATATTTTTGCAACTCATTATATTATACAAGTGTATGTTGAATCTATCTATGTGTTTGACTAGAGTTAAAATATATTTAAAACGGCACAATAGACACGTTCATAGTTTGTATAGATACTTCTTACAATCCCGTGCGTGGATTCCAACCCACAACGTAAACAAACTAACGAAAATAGTATGAATGGCGCACCAATGGGTGGTTGTTATTTGTGGCACCGCTTACTCTCATCGGGAGAAAGATGTGGGATGAAGTATATATCCACGGACCGCCTAACGTAAAATGCGAGGTGAATGGGCGGTTAATATCGTTGTCCGTTTTCTAACGCATTCGAAATCTTGATTCAAATTTTAGAACGTTTGATTTCAACCGGAGAATATGGCCGCCGATTGCATATTTTATCCGTCGGAGCGAGAATGCGTAAGTACCCACTGGCCTAATTCGAAAATTGAATGTGCAAAAAAGCAAGTCGGGTAGGTCTACCTAGCCGACGAAATGATGAATTGCGTAATGTAATTTGTTCGTAATTCAAATATTCGGACGCTTTATTTCAGCCACGAAATACTTGTATATTTTTTTACCAGTCGGGAAAATTCAGTTTATATGTTTATTGCCATTAAAACATATGATTATGTCATAGATTTTCATATAATAGGTAAAGTAGATAAGAGACTCCGTGCAATGAGTGGACATATTCATTTTTATTTAAAAAAATATATATTAGTTCACAGTTTGCGGTCTGTACACATGTATGAAAAACGACCTCAACTATGCGAGCTAATCTAAACTAACTTAGCTTAGATTTTGGCCACTATACAAAATGTCGTCTAGTCTAGAATCGCGGGCTCTTAAGCCGGTTGCAGACCAAAATCTAAGCTAAGTTAGTTTAGCGTAGCTCGCATAGCTGAGGTCATTTTTCATACTAGCTCACATATTTTTGCGGTCTGCACACATGTATGAAAAACGACCTAAGGTATGTGAGCTACGCTAAACTAACTTAGATTTTGGTCTGCAACCGGGTTTACACTATGCGGCTGTCGCTTCGGATAAATATAAAGTAGGAAATTGTAGAAATTATAGATGTTCATACTACCCATAATTATGTAATTATATAAATTTGCATCCTTTAAAACCAAGATTGAAAACTGCAGTTATTCGAACGTGATTTCGGTATCAAAATAAATCGAATCTGACTTGTATAAAAAAAGTTTCACTGTACATAAACGTCGCAGTATAAAATAGAGTATTTTAATATACAATATGTCTCCGGGCTATTTTGCACTAACTGGTTTAAAACCTCTCGCGTATCTACGGAGATACACTTTTTTTTTAAATACTATATACCTAGTTATATGACCATTTATTTTTTGACTCAAAGCGGGACATCCTTTATTTATTTGGGTCAACTAGTAAGTTCACAATGAAAAAAAAAACTATTTTTAATAAGATTTATTTTATTCATCAAAATAGTATTTATTACAAATTAAACTAGTGGGTTGTGGCCAACGCTATACTCCTCACTACCGAGTCACTCCACAAAGTTTTCAGCATTTTCATTGTTAAATTATTTTTGACTTAAATATTCTATTATGAAAACTTGATAATTCTTCAATGCCATTTTATTTGCTAAATTTAAAAAAATATCGAATGAGTACTGTAGACTATAATCGATAAAGTAAAATTAACACCCCGTACATAGAACATAGTACCTACACACCACACAAACAGATACATTGTTATGAAACTTTCAGAATACAATCTCGGCATGATACTTTGTCGTATTTAACGAAAGTTTTTCGGGGACACTGGGACGGAGAACCGAAAAGGGTACAGTCCCGATCAAAACGGGACGTGTGGTCACGTTAATTGTAGTCAATGTTGGCGCAGTCTGCCCTAAGGCCAGACAGTTTGCTCCCGTGTCGGGAGTCCATGCAATAATATATATAACTATACTTTTTAAATAGTCTTGTAATATATTTTTTTTATCCTTTTTGAATGCCTCTTTAGACAAGACACACACACACACCAGGAGCACTTAACCTTTATATTTTACATATATGCACGGCGCGTAACAACTTACAAACGTATAATACAGTACAAGAGTACGTTCATTCAATCAAGGGTTATTAAAGTAATTTATTTATTTTTTTATTTATTAATTTAACATAAATGATAAAAGTTTTACAATACAATTACATGCTATAAATATTGTGTGTGTGCTGTTACTAGTAAGTGTGTAATTGCGATGGTACAATGAACACCTAACTAGGAAATCCTGCGCCGAGGTGTTCATTTGATCAGTTGCGTGGTATAATCTTGCACGGCGATATTTATGGGTACCAGTGTGGCCATAAGGGTTATGATTTTGCAAAATTTGTGTTATTATAACCAAATTTTTGCATTTTTACGTTTATTTATTCATCAAATTTTTGGTTCTCTGGGCTACTTAATATTATATTTTGGATATCCAACATCACTTACGGCAATTATTTTTTTTTTTAATGAATATGTCCTTGTTAAACAAGTACATATACATCTTCCTACGTTCCCTAAAATAAGCAAATAAATGCTTGTGCTTAGGTGAACGAAATCGGTCGAGGCAGGATTCGAACTCGCGACCACTGGATTACTAGCCCAGCGCGCTAACCGCTCTGCCACCGACCCATATTATTATTAATAAATACTTATACTATGAGCTTATTGCAAAATAAACCAACCAGATAGGTACTTATGCAAGAATAGTATCAAGTTTGTTTTATTAGTTCCCCTATACGATGTCGTAATTCAAAATACATTTTAAACAACAATCTAATTAAAAAATAATTGAAGCGTCTAATATGTGAATTTTGTTATGTATATTATAATGAAGCTTTGTTTTATGTCCACTGTAGATAAGAACAATATGAAAGTCGTTAAAATATATTGTTATGTAATTACAATACATTCAATTTGTGCAACATACTGGACAGTTTTTCATTCATGTTAGTTGTCCACACAAAGGGTTTATTACTTTTTTATGTCTTCATTATAGATATTGCAATAAAATAATGCATTCATTGTTATTACCTAATAAGGACACTTTATTGTTATAGCGATAGTCAAATATTGTAGATTTTTAGGCTCTGTTTCATATAGGTACCTACTATATAGTACCTAAGAAAAGTAGGTAACTATTATTTCAATAATAAGTACCTACTACTCTTAGGTTGTGTTTCTCGAACAAAAGTATCAGTAATAGTATATAGTTAAAATACTTTGATTTCTTAAAATTGTTCAATACTTTTGGTTGTTTTTGTTTCATTGAAATCTAATGCAGTCAAACGACGTAATTTTGAACATTTTTATGAAATCAAAGTATTTTAACTATACTATTACCGATACTTTTGTTGAAACAAACCAGCCTAATGCTGTGTTTCTCGAACAAAGATTGAAGTTAAAGTTTAGTTAAAATACTTTGATTCCATAAAATTGTTCAACACTTTTGGTAGTTTCATTGAAATCTAATGCCGTCAAACGATGCAATTTTCAACAATTTAATGGAGCTCACCCTTAGGCAGGGTTGTTTCAACTAAAGTAATGGTAATAGTATAGTTAAAATACTTTGATTTCATGAAATTGTTCAAAAATGCGTCGTTTGACGGTATTAGATTTCAATGAAAAACTAAAAGATTTGAACAATTTTATGAAATCAAAGTATTTAACTATACTTTTACTTTAATCTTTGTTCGAGAAACACAGCCTTAGTGTGCTAACATTTTGTTAGAGGAGCATCTATTTTCTACTTAAGGCTATTGTATACCTTGGGCATACGGATGTACACAGATATGCTCATTAAATTATCTTCGAATGTATGAAACACGAACAAATATTGTATATCACCAAATAAGTATGTAAAATAAAATATTTTTTTGTAAAGAAATAGTAAAATTTAGAGTTTTTTAAACACCAAGAATAGTAGATAATTAAAATGGTAAGAACTCAGCCGGTAGATTTTCATATTTTATTTCGATTGAAGTAAAAATCTACTTCACAGGCCTTGTAGTTTTTTTAAGTTACAGTAAACAAAGGCTTTTATTAATACTAATTTTACAAGGTAATTTAAAAAAAAACTCACGCAATAGAATGAAGATGAATTATTTAAACAAAAAAATAAAATGTCAATTTTCCAGAAAGTGAGACCATTTCTTAAGTGTTGTTGACAACGAATCACAGAAGATTGATTTAGATAATCTATAAATAAAAAAAAACAGATGTTTTAATGTAAAGAAATTAAGAAATCATTAATTTGCCGATAGGGTTTCTTCCCCTAGCAACAAAACTATAATCGCTTCTTTTCCACAGTATTTTTATGGTGAATTGAGCTTCAGACTTACAACGATTCGCCCCATAGAGATTCAGAGAATCGACGAAGCGTAGGACTTAATACACCTGTTCATTCCTCGTCGGCTGTCGTCAAAGTTGTCTTTTGAAACCTCTCTTCTTCTTTTTTTGTTCGTCCATCTCTTCGTCCCTTTTGATCCCCTGGTACTTTTTACCCGGCGCTTACCTGAGCTAGGTGTGACAATAGTTTATCAGTCCCATACGGATCTTTTTACACCTGTGTCTTGAGGTTCGTTCGCACAACAACGAAGGGATGCAAAAGAAAGGCTATTAAAGAATTATTATTTCTTCGACAGGTGGGTAGTGTAAAAAATACGCACGGGTCAACGACCCGTCTGAGTTGTTGGTTGAAATAGTGTCTTGTTATTGCAAAAAAATATCGTTTTGATGCAGTTGTATTTACCTTCATCTGCTTATAGTATTGTTAGGAGTTATGATTTCAGTTTTCAATAAATATTTCAATGGCATCGTGATCCCAATTTCCTCTCTTCGTCTTTCCCAAAATCCTTTTGTCAGTACTGGAATAAATTATTAAATAACTTTCCGACCAGTTAGTGCTCTGAATCATTCAGAATATGTGTACTGCAGATGACAAAAAAGTAAAATAAGTAACAAAGTAAACAAAGCTATGCGTTTCGTGCAACAGTAAGATTTCACTGTTTATATGTAGGTATTCAATGTAAATACAGTAATATTATAACAATATATATTAACTTTGAACAAAAATAAAACGAAGGAAAATTTATTTATTGAGTAATTTAATGTATGCTAGTGAAAAATCGATCGCAAATTTAATATGTGAAGAAAACTTTGAAAATGGTATCCTTGTTTTTGGTGTACATATATTACATTACGTTGTCTTACTTTGTAATCTGATTGGTTGGAAGAAATTACCTAATGAAAATAAGTCCGCCCGTGATGAATATACTATTTTCAAAAGTATGTATTTTGTACAGTTTTAAATACAAGTTCGGTGAACTTTATATTTATATCATATTACTTGTGTTAATAAATGAAATATCTTAATTTCCATAGGTAATATTCGTCCATTTTGCTCTATGATTTCATTCGTACAACAAAAAAACAGGCGAAATAATACCTCGCATAGTTCAGCGATGAGTTTCACCCCCCATTCTGAATGTATAGCCTTTTAAGGTGCGACAAGACTGGCGTTTTGAGATTATGTGTCGCGCTCCCTCTTGTAAGGTAAAACACACCCGCACACCTGTATCTGGTTACCTCACAGAGTGCGAATTGGTATTTATTCAAACAATTTCATTTGTTGAAAGTGCTCTAACGTTCCGGAGAATTGTTTTTTTTTTTTAATTTATTTGAAGAATATGTACTTATATGCAATCGAAATGTACTCTATAACAACGCATTCAGGGATCGTTAACCTTTAAAGACAAAAAAAATTCCAATCCAAATATGCAGGGGAGAGTTTCGTGTTTGTCACAATTCGCTCGTCTATAACAGATATGAATATTTTAAGAGATTGTTTTTATATCGAGTCGCCATTTTGTATTTTTTTTTGTTTGAAAGGTACATGCACTTTATTAAGCTGCAGTTTTATATTGAAATTCTGCGTATTTTGTTGAACCATACAAAAAATTAATTTTGTTGAAAGACAAGCGTTTATTGCTATTTTTATTGGACTTCATAATTTATGTGATAGGTATACCGTATTGACTCATACTTTTGTATTTTGGTAATTCATGTTTCCTTTACCACTACTTCGAAATAGTGTAAAATTATAACTTTAGCATTGTAAGCTTATATTTTACATAAAATTATTAATGTAAGTAATTTTTATTTGTATTCTCTTATTAATTATTCTTGTAACTGTTTGAATTTACACTGGTGGTTCCTACCTTTATTTATTCATAGATCGCTTATCAAATATTGTAATTATTTTTTATCATTATCAGTAATTATCTATCGTTAAAATATATATCATTTACTGCCATATTGGACTGATAAGATATTGATATTATAAATTTTACTTACTTTCATACGTAGTGACTTCGTAAAAACACATGTACTTAATAGCAATTCATTTATAAAATAATAGGTGTGTTTGAAGACACCATAAAAGATGGTCTGAAAGATAGTCTGATGGTATCTATAGTGAAAATAAGGAAAATATGTAATGTCGAAGATGTTGTGCGATGGGGAAGGGCACGAAGACGATTCTGGAGAGATCATGTGAGGAGAGCAGGTTCGGATCGCGTATTGAGGATAGCAGCGGATGAGGAGATAACAAATAGCAGACCCCCTTGGAAGACCACCCAAGCGATGGAGGGATAGTTGGACGTCTACCTCACAAGAGCAGACTCCGAGAATAACAGTACACAGTCTTAACTAAAGCGGAAAAAGAACTACAGTGACTACAAAACATTTGGTTTTGTACACACAGCCAAACAGTACAGTCTTAAATAGATAGACCTTTATTACTGATAACAAAGGTTTGGCTAAAACGAAGGTAGCCAGTTCGGTTGTCATAGTAAAATCCTGGATGCGGAGAGAACAGAACAGAGACGAGTGGAGGTGTTTGGAGGAGGCCTACATCCGGAAGTGGAGCGACGAGGGCTTGAGAAGAAGAAGTAGATTTTGAGATCAGTTCATGAATCTGAATACGGAGACTTCTTAATCTTGTGTATTTCCACCTGTCACGCTATCGTATTGGAGGTGTTCCCGGTGGTCGTCTTCCGTCTGGGTTCTCCTGAAGAGAGATACGTGAAAGTCTTTCATCTTGCATTCTATTTGCGTGAAGAATAAAACCATATTTACGAAATACTGATGCGAAAATGTAATAGCGTGCATTTCTATTGATATAATTAAGCCTATTATGTTTTTAGCACGTAACATGAACATTCTCTGCTATCATTTATCTTGATTTCTCTGTGAGAATTATAAATTTCACATTTCCCACAGAGATTCGTCGTTGGTTGCAAATATTTGTTTGCGTTTATCATTTCCTCTTTGTTCTAAACATTTTATTTCGCATCTGATAGCGTGGAGAAGCAGATTCTATCACCGGATAACCTTTTTCGCCTATTTCCTTTTAAAATAGTATCAAATAATGATATCTTACATAAATCAACTGCGTACATTTGAAAGCATCCTTGCTATGTATATGTTTGCATAATTATCTTCTTAATTCAATGGCTTTACATCCTAAATCGAGTCTTGGCCTCTTTCATCTTCTGTCACCAATTACTTGTTTCCTCAGTTGCAGCTCTCCAGAAACTTGCAGGAGCTGTGCCGCATCTCTCCTTATGTCGTCCTCCCATCCCAATCTTGGTCTCCAAATATTTCTCCTATTTCCTGGATGTTCAATCGTGATTTTTTGGTGTAGTCGTGTGTTCTGCATCTTTTGTACATGGTCAGCCATCTCAACTCGTCACTTGTGTAAGTGAAAGTTGGTAAATATTTCGACGTTCTCGTATCTCTTGCTAACGATGTTTATAAGATTATAAATACATCTTGTACTCATGGTTCGTTCACGTCGTACGAATGTGTTGACCTTTAGCTACCTGAAACGTTACAATCCTCACATTTTCGTTTCTCAATCACAAGTTGCAGACTGTGTGTCGCTAATTTTATCTTCTCTCCCATCAAAGTCAAAACGTGTGTAGCACGACTGACTGATTTTATCTCGCCTTCTCTGAACCGTGGTCTGTCTGACAGTGTCTGTGATGGACTGTCAACCATCTGAAATGAACCCTCTTTCCGCTTAGCGTCCAACGCGTCCAAATGAGCCTTGTGCCATACTGTTATCACAATGTAATAGAGAGCCGAGTCAATAACCGTACAAGTGTTTCATACGTAAGCGAAATGTAGTGATTGTTTGTAGCAGACCATAGCGACAATACGGGTCAATGTCAAATCGATTGCCCAAATCACAGTTGTGCGCTCGGCGCGCTAAAATGCCCGCTAATTGTTTGATTTGAATTGCTGTTCCGCGACCTCTAGGCCAGACCTGACGGCGACTGGGGGATATGTAATGATATTCCCGACGAGCTGCCCGACTGCTTGGTCGTCGGTCATAATGTGACAGTTTTGTATAGGAAATGGTCAACGGTTTGCAGTTCTGGGTGGGTCTGGAAGCGTAAGTTGAATAGTCCAATTAAATGCACTAGGCATCGAGCAGTAATTTTAGTTTGAAACTTTTTTTTCTTATTTGTTTATTTATTTAAGGTAAAAACACAGTTTTATAAAATAAACAAAAAAAAAATCACTACGAAATGAACACATACCAATTAATCGAATATATTTTTTAATTGCATATACGCAAACATTGGATTTTTTCCCTGTTGGGAATCAAATGATATTATTATTGACAATAACCTTCAATAGAGACCTGTTATCGGCGTAAACCATCCGATGACAGGTCGTAAGCCCTGTAGGTGCCCTGTAGGAGTTCCTGGTTCTTCTACAATATCCCAACTTCCAATTACTTTTGTCCACAATTGATGTTCATTAAACAATTACATAAGTACCTATATCACAACAAAAAACAAATTAAAATATAGTTTTGTATATTTGTCTGTGACGGAAATAAAGGGAAGGAAAAAGGAAAGGAGAGTGATTTTGTTACTGATATGTGAAAAGATAAAAATAAAAATTAAAATAAGTACATACACAAATTGATTTTTTTTAACAATACACGAGTATACGCCTCTTAATAAATCCGTTTTGATTTGAAATGGTGTTGCTTCGAGGAACGTAGAACAAGTTGGTCTGCCATTGATAATAAAATTAATTTCCATGGAAATGAATTTTATTATCAAATAAATAATATTAATAATTATTAATCTTTGAGTTAATAATTTTCAAAAGAAATCTCCTGTGTACGATCTTTTTATTCTGAAATGTTTATCAATATCATCATATGAACTAGTAAGTTATTAGATTTGAAAATTGAGAAATCGTTTTAGGACTCTCTCTAGTCGATTAATATAATGACACTTTAACACAATGGTTAATAACACATTCCTAAGTGACCATTTATTTTATGTGGGTAATGATATTTCTGAAATATTGAAAGAAGATCCTGTTTCATCTATCGTCCTTTTATCCCCATGATTGAAGATGGCGGCTGTAATCAATCGCTATCTGTGTAGGCCGCCTCCGTGCTTATATAATATGTTCTAAGCAGAACGTAGAGATCAGTATTTCGAAAGAAGACCCCGTTCATATCCAATCCATAATTTTACCGTGGATACGTTAGCTCAGAAAATTATTGTTTGCTTTTACATACAGTCGGGTTAATAAACGCCTAGCAATTATGTGAGTTGCATTTTGTCCAATCGTTTATACGGTTCTGTAAATGGAGCCAGAAGCATCAGTTGAATTGTATTTGATGACCCTTTTCATCATATTTTGACCAAGTCAATGTTCAAAGAAACTTGCTCAATTGTCTTAGCAATTAGATATAATGTGTCAGCTTTATTTATTCGCAGCCTGAGTGTAGTGACCTAATGATGTTTTTGTTTGCAATGCAGTTATGAACAAATATGCATCTGGACAAAATGACAATGTCTTCAAATGGCTTTTTAATAAACAATTTTACCTCGAATTTGTTTTTCGTTTATTTGTTCTCATCATGCAAATAAACTGAATTTTGTCCAATATGAAAATATATTGTAAAGAATACACTATTACTACATATTGTACATTGGTGGCAATAAAGTCTTTTTTTTTTATTTTTCAACACAGCATCTTCGTTACTTATGTATTTATTTATTTTTATTTTATTTATTTTACCTTTTATCACACCATATTTATAATGACAACAATAAGTAGATTACTGCTGCCCAACTAGGAAATCCTGTTCTAGGACTAGCAGTTTACAATTTTTATTGACAATTATATGCAATTATGAACCAGGTGATTTTTCCCGTTCCACACTAAATATGTACTCAATCTCAACTTTCTGCAATCACAATCATTACCTCAACAAACATATAGGCTCACACAAAACAGATCAACCAGATCCCAATATCCGCCATAATACCTGTCATAAATCCAATCTCTGACGCGATTTTTATTTCAGAGCCATAGAAAGAGACTAGTTAACTATGTTGCTGTAGTTAATATGAATCACACGGTTCCCAAATCAAATCTTTTTATGTGTTACTCAAAGAGCATCGCAAACACAATACGGCATAGTTAAAAATGTTGTTAATAATTTTAATTTTGAATTATTTAAGTAGTTATTGTTGAATACTAAGTATTTGTGTTATTTCTGTCCTCCTATAATGTATTTTTTAATATTCATTACGAATATTCTTTGTGATGTTATTTCTTTAAGAGAGGAAGGTAAACTGTTGTAGAGTCGTGGAGCAATATACTTATGAAAAATTTATTTGACCAAAAGATGTTTTCATATATGTGGGATTGTGTAATTTAGGTTTGTACTTGTTCGTGTGTTTATAGATTGTTGTGTTCTCGGGTATTGTAGTGTACTTTTATGCAAGTAAGTCAGAATGTATTGGATGTATGCTTGTCTAGGGTCAAATACTTGGAACTCGTAAAGGTTTTCTGTATGATAGTCGAAAGGTTTCTTAAGTATTATTTTTGCAATGCATCTCTGCGCTAGACAAAGTTTTTCCATTCGCTTCTCGAAGTTTTGTGTACCCGTATTATAAATAAACAATGATCATATAATAAATCATTTACTTAGCGCTGGACTATGATTCATATCCACCAAGACAGTACTTACTAAACAAAGAATCAACTGATGTATTTGCAGTGAATCATGTTTTTTCATCTTTGTATGATTTTGCTCCACCTCAGACAAAACACAAACATTCTAGAATCCAAAGCTGGCAAGACTCGAATGCATCGGAGCCTTTGTCTTTGAACAATCTGTTTATTTGCATGTCATTATTTTTAATTATTTTTTTAACTGTTCGTTTTGAGATATAAAAGTCGACAAAGGTGTTGCTATGCCACTGTAAGGACCATACTAAATATCATACCATTTATTGTGTCGGCCACTGGGATTTATCCCAAATATTTTAGGCATAACTTTGAAAAATAAAACAAGTAACAATATTACATCTCACATTGTTCAGCAATGAGATTCATCACTCTTTCTGAATTTTATCTTTTTGAGGCTGGTGTGTCGGTATACACGCATTTGTCGTACCTAAACTTGACGCTGGTTACACATTTTCGAATATGCCATAATGATATGAATGTATGCATGACGTGGTTATAAGCATTGGAATGGGCTGAGAGAACCTACTGCCATACATTACTACTTTAATAATTATCCTTTAAAAATTATTATGCGAAAATATGTATTTAGGTAATATAACTATAAAAAAAGAATATGTACATAAGTTGGTCTATATGTTTAACGTACGATTATCTCTCAGTTCATTTTTTTCCCGCTTCAGGTAGGTAAATGATTTGGCGCGTGCGCGTTCAACAAAAAACACTCGTTTTTACAATGGCGGTTTTGTCTGCCTTATCAAATGTTTACGACCATAGTACATATGTATATGTACTTACATATATGTTTACTATACATATGTACACAAATTCATTTTTTGTATAACGTTAAATTATGAAGGACGAATGTCTAATTGGATGAGCCGTTGGTGTACCTACATATTTTGTCTGTTTCACTTAACCTAATTGATGTTTTTGAACAAAACAGAGATAAAAATTAATTGTATTACTGTCTAATTCTATAAAAATCAAAAGTTTCTTCGTTAATCTCTTTGAAAACATGTACTCCTGATACTTTTTTCAGATACTTTATCGATCAATGTCAATGACAGATTCAAAGTAAATTTTTATATTTCGTTTGATTTTATTTAAATCTCCTGCAAATCATGCGATCTTGTTACTTTTTTACGTGAAAATTATTACTAGGTATGTATTACACAAATAAATAGACTACGTGCATTTTAGGTTTGGTTTATTCAATCTTCTTTATATCATATGCTCCTGTTACTTTTCCTGTATACAAAATATGAATAGATTCGATTTTCGGTGAATTTTTGTTTCTCCGAACTGTAAATACTGGTTTATGGGAATAAATTGCCACTTGGATTAAAAAAATATGTAAAACAAAATGACATGAATTTTCAATTTTTCTTCTTTATTATAGGTATTTTATATATTTTATATACCTATCTTCTACGTGGTCACAATCTAAGGATTGGTTTGCTCCCAGCATTCCATCTTTCCAAATTATTTTGTACGTAATGCATTTTGACAATTCAATCAAGTAATTGAATCCTTTATTGATTAAAGCTTTTGTTCTATTTGTTTATTGGCACGTTTCGTGCAAGGTACATCGTCAGAATAAATTTCTGCAACAATATGGTGTTATATAAAGAATTATTGATTGAAAAATCATATTTATTGACTTACGTGTAAACTTATTATCATTATAGTCGTAAAATTCTATAAAACAAAGATTTGCCGTGAAGTAATTCAGTCTGACAAACATAATTATTGGAAAACTCGCCTTTGCGTATCATTCAATAGGTATTGCAAAAATCACGCGACTCGTCTTGAATGGACTCACTTCAATGAAATTCCGACAGCTTTCTTGTAAAAAGGTTAATATATTAATTAAGTCTCTGTGTCTAACTCGTTAATTGTCTAGTGATCTTTCTCGGCGGAACCAAATATTTGTTTGCATCGACTACACCGCTTACGTCATATACCAGTAAAAAGTCTTTCCGTGACGTATCTGTCTCTCCATTATCTTTCTCGACTACCCGTCCTTGTCGCACTCGTAGATCTTCATGTATGTCCGTTTCATCTCCGTATCCCAGTTTTATAAATAGCGCGTGGCGTCATCGAGCTTCTCTTTCTTATCTTCGTAGTACGCGACGTAGTAAAAGGAATGCACATATGTGACTCAGCTCGTGTCGTTTTATATGATATGTATAGTGCGCTCGTGCTGGATTCGAATTGATAATTCGAATCTCCGCGTTGTGTGAAGTTTGTGCGGAACGCTGCCGACATCTATCGAATGAATCGCGAACCATTCTTGTCAGAAAGGCGGCAAATTTGATTTCCTTCCAGTTTATGTTATCAATTTCATCATTTTTATAGTGTATATTCTTGAACTTTTATGCATATTGTTAAAAAATAAGTACTTATAGTATTTAAATGTAAATAAAAAAATTATTGCATAGCAAAGCTTTGTTCTAATTCTCTCCTTGATCCACTGCAATCTGGTTTCAAAGCTGGTCATAGTACCACAACTGTACTAGTTAAGATTACGGATGACATTAGACGTGCTATGAACAATAAACAACTTACAATTCTCACACTACTCGATTTCAGTAGCGCGTTTAATTCCGTTGATTTTGACATTCTTCTTGCTAAGTTGTCCTCGCTAAACATAGCTCAGCCAGTATTGGAGTGGTTCACCAGTTATCTTGGCAACCGTAAACAATGCATTAAGACAGCTAACACTACTTCTGATTATGCCACCTTGCTGTCTGGAGTTCCGCAAGGTGGAGTTTTATCTCCACTGTTATTTTCCGTATTTATTAACTCTATCACTACAAACCTCAGATGTAAATATCATCTTTTTGCAGACGATCTTCAATTATATTTCCATTTTAATATCTCTGATATTAACAATGCAGTCCTTCACATGAATGAAGATCTTAAATTGATCTCTTCTTGGTCATCGGATCATGGTCTTCTTGTTAATCCTACTAAGTCCCAGGCAATTATAATCGGTAGTCCTCGTCTGCTGTCATCTATAAGGAATTTGCAACTCCCACTGCTGTATATCAATAACCAATGCATTCCTTATACCAGGGTTGTAAAAGATCTTGGAATCTTCATCGATGATGACCTTTCGTGGCATGAACAGGTATCGCATGTTAGTAAATCTATTTTCTTTGCCCTACATTCACTTAATAAACTTAAAAATTTCCTTCCATTCCGTTGTAAAATAATTCTTGCTCAATCACTTCTTCTTCCATTGCTTGATTATGCCGATGTATGCTACTTGGATGCAAATGAAGTGCATCTCAATAAACTTGAACGTCTTCAGAATATATGTATCAGATTCATCTTTGGGTTGAAAAAATTTGATCGCATATCACCTTACCGCAATCTTCTTTGTTGGCCCAGGATACGCCAGCGGCGCAATATACACATTTTGTCACTATTGTACAATATTCTCTCGAACCCAAACCTGCCACAGTACCTCAAAAGCAAATTCACTTATTTATCCAGTCATGGACTTCCACTCCGATCTGCTGAATGTACAACACTTTCCATACCTATCCATAATACAGAATTTCTCAGCTCTTCGTTCGAAGTACAATCAGCAAGATTATGGAATAGCCTTAGTCCGGATATTGCGTCGTCTAACTCACTTAGTATTTTCAAGAAAAAACTAAAGAAGGAATATTTATCCTTGAACGCCTGATCCCGATTTCCTCTCCTGTCCTTACCATATCCTTTTTCTTGCTATGATTTATAATTTTTTTTTTTGTTTTAATAGTATTTAAGTGTTATACGTATTTTATTTGATTTCTTTTACTCTTTTTTATTTGCTGTTGTACATACACAATGTTGTCATACTTTGTAATCTGGTTGGTTGGAAGAAATTGCCTAATGGCAATAAGCCCGCCAGTGTACAATTATATTTGTTTATATTATGTACAAAAAGATGTATAAATAAATAAATAAATAAACAAAGTCTGAACCTCGCGATTTCATTAATGTTTTTAAATAATAGAGATAATTGATAGCCGTACATGTCTGACATACATCCATGACCTGTCTTGTATACATCCGTACATATTAGAACAGATGTCAAACGTCAAACCAAACAGAGAAAACATGAGCAACAGAATCGGTTCAAAAAACTTTATATTATTTTGAATTCTGAAATAAAATAAAAACACATCTTTTAAATTTGTTTGTACGTCTCGATACTGGTTCATTCCCAGTGTGACGAGTTTGTTGATACTGTAATGCATAATATATTATATAAGATCAGTGAAATATGCACCTACCCTCATAATCAATATTCAAAGTTGCTGCCATGAGAGACCGTTAAAATGTATTGTTTGAATTTAGAATAGAAAACAATAAAATGGCGCATGCCCAGCTGTCAAAGCGGCCCCATCTGTAGTTGTAACCAATTCAATGCGGTGTTGCACTCTGTCTGTCTGTCGGTGGTGGTTGGAAGAGGGTTGCACGCGCCCCCATTTCCCTCGACTCGTTATCACGGAGACCATCGGACGTGAGAGGAATTAACATGGTCACAGAGTTTGACGTGTAGTAATAACTATCCGAAATGAATTTATTTATTTATTTGTATCTACGGCCAGAAGCATTTTACAATTATACATAAAAATATAAAGTAGTTACATTATATTACAAAATCAATTCTAATAAAAAACAATTATTGTATGCAAATTTCAAAAATAAGATTTGACAACAAAAAGGCGATACAAAAGAAAAGGGAAAAACATCGGAAATATATAGCTAATTATAATAAATACAAATAAATAAAATAATGTATGATTATGAAAAATTGTCAATGTAAATAAGGAACGAAACATTATGTAGGTATGCATGACGGCGGTAGCGGTAGCGGGGTGTAGGGCTCAAACACAGAAGAGGGATATTTTTACTGACAAACTTTTTTTTAACATCTCAATAGAGACGAAGTTGGGATATTATAGAAGAAGCAGGAACTCAAGGCACCTGCAGGTCTTACGACCTGTCATCGGCTGGATTACGTGATCATTTTATGCGCTTGCGCAACGTTAACCAATTATGTCTTCTTATTGAGTTCCGTTATCAATGTAATTTTTGAAAGTTCTATATATTTGAATAATGTGTATTGTGTATATGCAATTACAAAATATTCGATTTACAGAAGAGGGAATTTAGATTACCTCTTTTGTGGGCTCAAGCAACGCACCTTTGTACTGAGACAGATCAGAGTTATAGGCATATGACCACTATATTGTATACCTATTACCTAGTCTATGCATTCTAGGTATAAGGGAATTTATGTGTGCATTTGTTGTATTGTCAAAAAATATTTTTGAGAAGCAAAAAATATATTTGGGAAAAAAAACTACCACTAAATACATCATGTAAAAATGATCACTATAACACTTCCCTTACATCCTGTGTCTAGAGAAAAAAAAATTGTGTGAAAATAAATTTCAAATGATATTCTCCTCTGCTGGGAATCGAATCCGGGACGACGCCATAGAAGCCACGCTATTTGCCACGGCGCGGCGCGATCGACATTTTTTTCATACATCGCTTGTTTGCGAGAACAACGACATAAGTCAAAAAATCCTATTTTTTGAGTTAAAAATGCAGAAATTTTGTGTTTTCAATATAATATATGAGTGAAACAACGACAAATGTGCTGTTTCTATTGCGCTTATAGAGATATTGTAATGAGAATTAGAGACGACATGAATATTGATTAATACAACATTTCTACATTAGTAACTCGAAAATCGGATTTTTGACTTATGTCGTTGTTCTCGCAAACGAGCGACATACCTTCGCGGTATACCCCACAATGCGATAACCAGCGATAAGTGTGCGAGTATGCTTCACCTTATGAAAGGTAGCACAGCACATTTGTTTCCCCACACACTAGTCTAGTCTCTCCTAAAAAGGCACTGCACTCAGAATGTGTGGTGAACCTCTATTTTGTATTTCTGATTATTCGGCTCTTACGGGACACACAAAAATGGTGACGTTTTTTTAACGTGAATTCGACTTGAAATTCGTTTTTTTTTCATGTATAAAGTGATTTTTTCATCAAAGTTATGATTTTTATTCGATACAATACTATGTGTGATTAGACAATTTAAATTTGTGTGCTCAGTTTAAAAAATATAGTTATTTTATGTAAATCCTTTTTAATAAATATAATCTAGTGATTCTTTCATTGAAACATGAATTATGTCAAACGATTTAAAGCTTTGGCTTCACCGCCTTTTGAGTCAGATAGTAAGAAGGTTGTTCGTAAAGTCATTTCGGTTTTTTCCCATCAGAGGAATTAATTGTATTTTTTCACTGTCAACTTCAGGCGCATTGTCATTATGTTTGTTGACGGTTGATATAGCAAGGCTTGTTTGTGCACATTCTTTTTGTGAAAGTGGCATTTTCTACATATTTTGCTTTTTTTCTATAGAAAAGTTATAAAAAAAATGCTGTAACAGATGTTTTCGAAGATCTAATGTCAGAACGAAGTGCCATTTCGAAAACCATCGCTTCGTTCCTGCAATTTTTCTGTTGAAGATTGCACCGGGACTATTGCACAAGACCAGTTGAAGACAAAATACTGGCATTAACAACAACTTGTGACGCTGAAATATAATATTTATTCAATTCAATCGTTCATCATCACAAATACGTTTGTTTTATTATTACAAAACTTTGGCACATGTGTTTCTCATATTCTTACAGAAAGAAATTTGCTCCGTCGCATTTGACGTCTGTAATTTGCTTCTCAAACATCAGTAAAATTTTTTTTTTTTAAGAAATCATCACTTCTTCTTCTTCTTTGATGGCGCTACAGCCCAAATTGGGCCTTAGTCTTCTTCAACTTCTGCCTCCAACAACTTTTTCCTCCGCTGCTGCTCTCCAGTTATACTATAGTAATAATAATAATAATAAACACATCCTTGCACCCTGCGCAAGTGTCGAGTTTATTAAGTAGCCATATTGCAATTTCTTCCAACCAACCAGTGTTTCCAACCCAGAGGAAATATGAGCGTGAGAAAATAATTAAAATTAATTTCTAAATTTAAATTATCGAACTCAGGACGTCCGCATAGAAAACAAACGGCTTACTAACTGTGCCACGGCGGTCGGCAATCATTACTGGGGACGAGATTTTTTTTATATTTTTTATTAAAAAAGAATGAATAGGTATGTCTTTTTAACAAGTACATACCTATACACTCTCATACATTCTCTAAACTAAGCATAAACGAAATCGGTTTTGACATGATTCGAACTATCGTCCACTGGATTACTAACCTAGCGCGCTAACCGCTCTGTCACTAATACCCATCTAATTTGGCCGTTCATGATACCATGAAACGCTTCTTTTTACGAAAAAAATAATAGAAATAACTCTCCGAACAACCCGATATTTCCTCGCGGTATGAATAATACTCCGAATATATCACTTATATATTTTTATTTAGGTATCTCATCTTATAATACTTTTAGTATAATTGTAGGAAGTGGTAAATGGCATTCTGTTCCTTTGTGTCAGCCCGCTACTGTATTTTATAATATGCCACCAAATATCAACTCAATACCCCTTTTAGGTATACGGAAAATATTCAAACAAAAATGTACCTTATTATGTCTTGGCGCAAGGTCCATATATCTGTTTTGAAATGTATGTTCAAATGCGCTACTGAATTATATCAATCCGTTTTGTAGAAACTGGTTTTGTCTGCCGCGAGAATCGTTTTGTTTTTTTTTATATTTATTTATGTGTTTTTTGTTGTTGTCTGAGCGTGTGGTTGTATCGGCGTTGATGCATCGATTTTTTTTTTTTTGTCAAGATTATCCTTGAAAAACGGCTACCGAAATTATTAACAACGCTAGGTATATAATAAAAAATGTTAGTTATGTGTCTATATAAAAATGTTAGTCAGTAAATATTATGTGTCTTTCTTTACTTCTGTATGTATATTCTTCATCCTTAGGAATTTATGATATGGACGTCGAGGTATTGTTAAAAAAATGTAAAATTTTCATCATTTTCATAATTATTCAAAATACGTCTAATTCAGGAACTTTTTAATAACATTCCGGCCAATATAGGTACGTTCCTATTCCATTTAGTCCAAGTTGACATTTTATAACGCTGAAATAAGACCGTAAATCTAAAATCTACAATTTTAGAACGTTCCTATTTTTTAACAGATTTTTAATTATCTCAATAGAGACGAAGTTGGAATATTTATTGTAGGAGAACCGGGAAATCAAGGCACCTACAGGGCTTACGACCTGTCATCGGCTGGTTTACGTGATCACTTTATGCGCTTGCTCAACGTTCACCAATTATGCCTTTTAATGAGATCCCTATCAATTCAATTTTGAAAGTTCTATATATTGTAATACTGAAATTCTTTTCGCTTGAAAATAAGGAATTTTTACTACAGCCATCTATGGGTGAAATTATGAACAACAATCTTATTATTTTTATTTATTTTGTTGGAACGCCATCTATTGAGAGAATTGGGCGCATAAAGTGATCACGTAAACCAGCCGATGACAGGTCGTAAGCCCTGTAGGTGCCTTGATTTCCCGGTTCTCCTACAATAAATATTCCAACTTCGTCTCTATTGAGATAATTAAAAATCTGTTAAAAAATATCTTTGACTCCCGACAGGGAAAAAAATCCAATGTTTGCGCATATGCAATAATAAAAATATTCGGTTCCTATTTTAGTTACAATCGTTACTGAATAGGGGGTAGTGTCTTCATTTGGCTACCTGAAATATTACTATGGATGTAATGTAGTATTATAATTATATGATACGAAAACTGTGATAGAAGAACCATATTTTTTTATTTATTGGTTTTACAACGCATCATTTATCAGATCATCTTATACGTTAACATATTTTTTGCTCGTTTGTTAACTAATACAGCACGTGTTTATTATAACATTGATTCATATCTTTCTGTCACCTTTCGTCCTTATTCCTTACCCTGTATTGTTGTTTACTATGTTGCATTTTACAAATTTACCCCGCTGCAGACTCGAACCAGAGACCACGGTAGTCTGTCGCGTGCTAACTTTGAATATAAAGTATCTACACAACCAGGGTTGGTAGGCAGGCATGGTGACAATAGTTAGGGTTCCCATTACTTTCATGAATAATTTCGGGACGTTTGTATTGTCTATATTGTATCGCTACTTAGGCAAAAACAAGTACATATCAAACATACATGCCATGTCCCTAACGGGGTAGGCTGACAGAACCAGGCGCTATATTTTTTGCACACATTTAGGCTTTTTTATACAACCATGTATAGTCTCATATACATATGCTCGTCGATTGCACAAGTTTTTTTTATGTTTCTTTCTTTCAAAATATTTTTAACATGGTTATCAAAATATCAACTACAGGTACTATGCCAAAAATTTATTTAACACGCACCCAATAATAAGTTGCCACATTATGAAGGTCTGTAATATTTATCCACCGGGATTCGAACACCGGACCTTTCGCACAGGAGCCGGATATCTATCAAACTGATTCACGAAAACTGACACAGATACCTACCCAAAACACATCAACGCCGAAACGCAGCTTTTCAACTACATCAAAACATATTATGTACCTACATCTTTCTCCGTAAGGGACATGTCGTGATGGTATGTATGTGTATACATTCATACCGAAGGGAAGACAAAAATCATACATTTTATTAACATTATATATTTGTTAGGTACCCACAAATCTTAATATAAATTATGTAATCTAAGAGTTTTTTCGTTGTATTGTATTTTTTATAATTTAGGTTACATCGATTAGATTAAAAATATATATATTTTGCAGTTTGAAAATAACATTTACATAGAAATTTTAAACAAACATATCTTATAGATGGGTCAATGGCAGAGCGGTTAGCGTGCGGGGCTAGTAATCCAGTGGTCGCGACTTCAAATCCTGCCTCGACCGATTTCGTTCAACCATAGCACAATCATTTATGAGTAATTTAGGGAATGTAGGAAGATGTTTAAGTACTTGTATAACAAGGACATATTCATTTTTATTAAAAAACAATCAAGATTATTTCGAGTAAAAAAATTATACAAAAATATATTTCTTATAAAATAGGTAAAAATAGTAAGTATTTATAAATCAAAATATAACAGTAATTTTAGTTAATGTAGTTAATTTAATTTTACTTTTGATTTATATTAGTTTATTTTTCCACCCAGTTGTTGATGTTGATTTTACGTTTGCAATGATCCATAATTTTCCCTATTTGGTTGATTGTTGTAAAACGGCACGCGATGGCAACCCTATCCTATGTATTGCTATATCTACCATCAAACCTACCCCTATATCTATTTATATATTATAAAACCACCCCATCGCAACCTTGCACAGCTGTTCTGTGACGTACCATTATCAATTTATTTTTCGTTCTCGTTGAAATGTTTATCGATTAATTTTAAATCAATTGCAGCCGGTTTTATCACAATCAAATTTCTTACAGCAAATTGAAAAAAATATATTTATACTGGTTGAAAATTTAACAAGGTATTGGAGTTCAGGGTTTTTCGGCGGTGTTCATGTTCATGTGTTCATGTGTTCTTGGTGTGCACCAAGAAAAAAAACTTCATAAACCAGAAATTAATTTAATATTATTTCGGTGCTTAGGGAAATTTGCTTTTACTGGTAAAACTCTAAACACGATATTATGTTCTCCAAAAGATATTTAAAAAAAAATATTTTTGTGTTGAAAATGAAATTTTATTTGATTTTTACTAGTTTTATCACAGTATATCCAAAATTGTAGGGTGACCAGCGACAGGTTAGCATTACCTCATTATTTCAAATCATATAACATATACAGTTCTTATGATGAAATTGAGAAACATTTCCGAATGAAAAAAATCGTACACAGGAGAGAAGTTGCGGATCAAATGTTTCTCTTTAAAATTATTAATTCAAAAGTTGACTGTCCTGATTTATTAAATAAAATTAATTTCCATGCGCCGTTGCGAAATGGCAGATTGAACTACTTGTTTTATGTTCCTCGAAGTAACACTAATTCTAATCAAAATGAGTTTATCAAAAGGGCTTGTAACTTCTATAATGTCAACCTCTCAGCCAGTATCACACATTCTGATATATTCACCGCTAGTAATAACGCATACAAAATTTCTCTCTATAAGTGCATAGCATGAACTCGTATGTTGAATTTTTTTTTTTTTTTTGTTAGTTATTTTTGTTTTTTCTAATATTATCTTTTGTATACTTTTATTTACATTTTGAGTTGTTGTTTGTAACAAAAATATAACAATTTAACTGTCATAATCCTTTTCCCATCCTTTTCCTTTCCCGTCACAGGCAAACATACATCTTAGTTATATTTAAATTTATGATGTTTGAAATGTTTTATATTTAATATCTGTGGACATATGTAATTGGTCTGTTTGTCTTATTTTATAGTGTATTATTCCATTTTAGTATTTTAAGACTGTATTTGTCCCTAAATAAATAAATAAATAAATAAAAGGTAACAGCACACGCGTGTTTCCCCACACACACACACACACACACACACACACACACACACACACCAGTCTCACCTCACCTAAAAGGCTATACATTCAGAATGTGTGGAGATTTTATATTGCCTGTTCAGTTTTCGATTCCTTCGCTCTTACGTGACACCAGAAAATGATAATAGAAAAGAGTGGAAGCACTATTCTAAGCCGGTACCTACCTTAAAGTATAATATTTTTACAATCAAAACGGTTTCTAATCAATGTTCTCAATATAATAATACTATTTGTAAAATAAATTTATTCCAGAAAAAAATGTTAAAAATTTATAAACAGTAATTCCTTAAAAAAATCTTTATTCTAGATTAAACATTAAATGGAATTTTGGTTAGTAAAAAAAATATTTTTATTTTTCTCTGCACTGAGTAAGTACTAACAATAGATTTTTATTACAATATACTATAGATGTCGTAGTTAGCAAATTTTGTATGAATCGAAGTGAGTCATTTTTCCGGGTGGATTTTTGACGTTTTGGTTCCAGACCACATCGTTTTTCTATGGAGAATAACGGCTAATGCGAATTGTTTTCGGATTTATTTATCTAAAACTATTTAATTATTAAGGTTTAGAGAACAGTTATCTAGGATGTGTTGAAATGTAAGGAAAACTGAAATATGTTGCCAACCAAAACGTCAAACGCGCGATATTCCATGACTCACTTTTTGCACGGAGTACTACATCTAGTATGAGTATTATAATAAAAATCTATGGTACTAATGTAGGTATATTTGATGATTCCTTGCATTTTATTCTCTGGTTGATATCGCACTGGGTTTAGCTGATAAATAATACATTCATTATAATTGCGGGTCGTTATCCTAAAGTGCAAGCACATCTGTCTACCTCATACACTGACTACTGTACTGTGTATACTGTATTGTGATGTTTAGTATTGAAGTGTTAATGTAGCGCACCATCACCCCCGCGCCCTACACACCAACATAACCCTCCATACTAGCGCGCCCCACTCTGATCAACGGTGACGCATATACCACTGCAAACATACTGATACAACATGCGCGCGTAACCTTTTCAGTGCATATTTTTCATTATCTGTTTATATTTATTTTATTTATCTTTTTGTTTATTATATAAACAAATATAATGCACACTGGCGGGCTTATTGCCATTAGGCAATTTCTTCCAACCAACCAGATTACAAAGTATGACAAAATTATATAAGTATCTACATCAACAAAAGAATGAAAGCAAAAAAAAAACAAAAAAAAAGATAATTCTTATCGTGGCTAATATAAAAAAAATACAATATGAAATAAACAAAAAACAGACCCATTACGTTTGTCTACATATGATGATCATTTATCAATCACATTATAACAAAAAACAGTTATTATTGTATGTTTGTCTATGACGGGAAGGAAAGAGATGAAAAAGCATTGGAGAAAAAAGGATGGAATTTTTTTGGCAAAATTTCCTCTTTCACATCTTATTTTTAAATCGCATACGTTCGCTCTTATGTGATTATGGTTATGATAATAAGTATTTCTTTCTTCTGATTCAAATATGTTGACTACTATTTAATTCTTAAAAAAAGTCCGTTTACCGATGGTTGTGGCGCCCTGCTCCAAATGGTAACAGTTTCAGGTCAGAGTTAGCCTGCCGTATGATTTCGATATCATATTCTGTAATGTTTGGTGGGGTGGGAAGTGAAAAACCGTTGGAACATCCGCAGAACGTTGGTTCAGCTCGGCTCGCTTCGGTAAAGTTCGGCTCCGATCGTCCTCCCCCTATTGTTTTTAGCTCGCACGGAACCTATTAGCAGCTCGAAGATTCCATTACCCACCAGCGCTGGTTTCCTGTCTTCATGTTTCTTACACTGGTGTCACTTTCTTCCCCTTGAAGATATTACACTTTTTGTGTCTCGGTTTTTATACGTCTTCCAAGGGGGTTTGTAGTTTCAGACTTCCGGCTGTGGAAGTCTTGCATCTTTAATTTTAACGTTTCTAGGATATTACTTATCACAACGAAAGATTATTTATTTTGTTTGTTTTCGGAAAATTTAAACTGTATAATATTTTTTTATACCCACAAATGAATTATGTAACAAAAACTAACACTAATGAAAAATTTCCACAGTATTAATAATAAATTTTAACTGCATGGTGGTCTTACATACTTAAAACTACGAAAAAAATAAATAAATAAGAATTGTGTATGTGTGTGTGTGAGTGCGTGTATATAAATGTCAGGGAATATATATCTCCAAGCTCGCATAATTTATTCCAATCAGTCTCGATACTACAATCTTCTTGTTAAATATTTTAATTCATATTTACCCAAGCGATTTACTAGAAATAGTTATTCAATATTCCGACAGTATTTAATAACTACACAAATAATTCGTTAATCAAAAGATCTTGAACCAAATTTTACTCGAGTTTCTTCCGTCAAACTTTAATATCAATTAACTCCATGTGTAAATGTAACAAACTAACAAAATTGGTCTGTGAGAATTTTGCTCTTGTTTTGACATGTGTGAGATATATCGTTATATTTATGTTCACTTATATAACTACTTAATATGATTTATAAACCGTTTATCAATATACTATACGCACCATGGGAATAACATATATCGATCGGTTTAGTATTGTTTTATAATCATCACATTGTTTCTCATACTGTGGTCGGTGTTTGTTGCATATCGACGGACCCCATCGCGTAAAAATATAACGTTTATGTGCCAATAGCGACTTTACGCGTTATATAAACTTAATTTTAATTAGAAAAATTACAGTTTGTTATTGTCTATAACAATAGAAAAAAACCTTTTGGTTCTAAATTCTATATAATTAGAATTTAGAACCACGTAAGTTCTACTGAAATTTATCCGAATTTTATCCCCGGTAACCTCGAATTTTATCCCGGTAATTTTTACATCTTTGTTCTATTGCGTGATTTTTTGAAATTTGAATTTGTTTAATACTTTTCTTGTAAAATTAGTATGTATTAATAAGACCCATTTTTATTTTTTTATAGTAACTAACTAATAAATTCAAGGTCTATTCTTTAGTCTTCCAAGACTTTCTAGCTATTAAAAACAAATCTCTTCATTTTACCTTTTCTTCACGAATACATAATCGTATTTCACATATTTGTTAATATACCTATAACATTTTTTCGTGTTTCATACATTCGAAGGTAATTTAGTGTGCATATTTGTGCACATCCGTATCCCCAGGTTGGTATACAAGGGCATTTTAAATGAGAAATCAAATGTGAAGACATTTTACAGCTTTTAATTGACACGAAAAAACAATTTAAAATCAATTTAAAAAAATTTTATGTATATTTTACCTTTTTAATAAAAATATATTAAAACAAAATTTTAATTTAAAACTACGCTATTTGAAATCGTTTATCATTGCATTAACCATTTTTTAAATATTATTAATCAAAAACTAAGAAAGTAGCTATTTTAAAACGTAGAAATAAATTTCGGAAGTGAATTGTTTAAATAAATAAAATCTGAAATGAAAGTATTTGAGAACTTTATAAAATAATCGATCTCTCCCTATAAAATCGACAATCGTGTGAAAGTATTGTCCATATCTCCCTGTCATAAACGACCCTCTTGTTTAAATATTGTACATAATGAACTATATTATTATTATCAATATATCGGCCAATATGGGGTTGATGATTGTACCTACATACACTGATAACGCATTAAGAGTAGTTGTATAACGAAAAAGCCGTTAGGATTGATAATAAATATTTTGAAAATGTACTGGTACCTACCAGCTATAGCGTCATTTTTTGTTTATTATTTTCCTTTTTCTTATATGGCATTATTTTATTGTTGATTTTTCTATAATAATATCTAATGATTATTTCGTGGAATCTACTTATAATATATATTTTTTTGTAATATATAAATAAATAAATAAATAATAAATAATTCTTTATTTCTCTTTAACATAATAAAAGAAAATATATATTTATATATAATAATATAACAAAATAAAAAATAATAAATAATATCATCTATTAATATTTGTGGGTATTACAAAATCATTAATTTGATAAAGTTATTCATGTTCAGTGCACAATTACTTTATTATGAAATATATAATAAAAAAATATGTAGAATACAAAAAAATCTCTATAGAAGCTGTTGGTTTTCCTAATAAACTAAAATAAGTAAATATTTAATATAAAACACCTCTTTAGTTTGAATGTGTACAAATCTTATAATATAAAATACTTTATTCCTTTAGCCTAAATGCCCTTAATAAATGATGATGTATAGTATATTAGTATAGTATTGGTTTATCCTCCATAGGCTCCCAAGCAGAGCACTCGGAGTCGTCATTGATTATAAACAAACAAATTATTATAAATAAACAAAGACAAAACACTCCATGCTAATTGAAATCTCTTTCATTTGGCATTTCGTCAGTTGTATAAAATGATTTTTCGACGAGATAATATTCTTTCAAAGACCGTTCGTGAGGTGGCAGATGCTTCATCGTATCAATTAATGTATTTTCAAATACAAAAAAGAATGACAAAAACATATAACAGTTATTATTCTTGAACAACATTCCTTCAATTCGCTACTTTCTCTTATTGTATATTATTTTTCTTCGTAAGTAATTAATACTTGGGCCGTCACGTTTGTCGGGTAGGCTGGAAGAGATTTCCTTATGGCAACAAACCCGATTTTTGTACACTTCGTTGTAATTAAATTGAATAAATAAATAAATATTGCATATTTCGGACTAAATTTACAGATCTGTGTTTTTGGTTGGAGAAAAACGTGGGAATTCCCGTTATATTTCTAGTATGGCATATTTTATTGATAATATTTCATTAACTAGCAACTTTTGAGATCAGTATTTTTATTTGAATATAAACGTGGGAATAACCGTTAGGTTTTTAGTTATGGCAATATTATGTGTTGTTGATATTTTTTTATTGTTTAATAACAACACTGTCAAATTCGACTCGTCTTTTATTGGTTCGGATGTGTATTCAAAATATAGTCAACAAATTAATCAAATATGTAATATTTAAAGTCTTATCTAATATGTATCCTTGTATACTATAGATTATCTTCAAACATTTTTATCTAGAAAACTAAATCACTTAAGTACATGTAGTTAACTCGTACCTTAATATTATATGTTTTTATGTAAATAAATATAACACATTTTGTGACAATGATAGGTTTTTAAAATAACAAAAAAAATGGTTTTTCACGTGATCATTTATCAGAGATCATTAAGAAGAGTATACAACATAACTGTTTATAATAATGTAGAAAAAATATGGTGGTTATCAACGACCAGTTGAGAGGCGATACTTGAGAAGACTCAAAGTAAATTGGATGAATGGCAATGATGTTAGATATTATCATAATCTAATTTATATTTTGTTATATGGTATTGCCAACAATTTTGGTTTCCCCCCCCCCCTTTCCTCCCACTTACTTACCTCCATAGTATTCACTCGAACTCGGGGCAGAACAGCTGTGTATAACTCGCAACTACAACATTTTCGGCGTGCACGATTTTACGTATTAGGAAACGGTGTCTACTAAGTATTAGGTAATTTCGGAATTTACCGATAATACAAAGTTCGGAGACAATATAAAATCTGTGTACATTGTGTTGTAAACGTGAAGTATTGTACTGTACTGCAATCAAGATATTGTGACAGAAAGAAACACAGGACTTGGTGAGTCATCCCTTCATACAGTCCACTGAAACTCCTTCCTGTGTGAAACATATCGCACAAATGATATATTATAAAAATAATAGATACGTTACTAGTCTTTAAACTCGGTAAACAAAAATTAAGTCGCAGTATACCTTACGATGTCGTAGTGTTCGGACGTATTGTCGTAGTCAAAACGCTATTCTTGTTTGATGAAAACATGTAAATATTACACTAGAACTGTGATAACTATTATATTTATATGGATTTTTCGAGTTATTTTTATTTTGGGTAAACGAGAGAGTAGTCAAGTCATATCCGCTTGTAGGTAAACAGAGGTATCCTGTTGTTTTTTTCGCCTTTTCACACAGCTACAACTTAATATGAGTTCGTCTTTATATAAAATGTCATTAATGGATGGCGTAGAAAAGGACTTGAAAGCAATCGGTGTATTATAACTAATTGGAAGGTGCGGGTGATGGACCGGATGGAATGGCGGAAAGCTCTCGAGGAGGCCAAGGCTTATGATTGTCTGTAGCGCCATTGCTGATGATGAGGATGTTAAAAAGATATTTTTTCTACAACGATTCTCACTACCGCTATACAATGAAATAATAATCATGGATTTCAAATTAGAAATACGGAAGACTGCAGATATGGTGGTTTTCCATATATAAATAAATGCTTGCATCGTGTGACGTTTTCTCTGCTTACTCTAGTAGGGTCATGACACGACAGAATGGTATATACGATTAAAAATGTGCAAAACAAATGCGCATGTTCCGTTATTAGTAATTCAGGCTCTCGCGTGCTCATTATTATAATATATTACTGTAATTATTTGGATGTGTGTAAATTCCAATCTCAATCTCAAATTCACTTTCTAATTCATTTAAGCTTACGTGCGTTTCTCAAATACATTATAATATTATCGCTTGCACCGATTCAACAGGCGAATATTCGCCTGTGTATTTGTTTTAAATGCTCCGTTTGACGTGTTTGTGTGTGTGGTGCTTTTTCGTTGGTGTAAATCCTAAGGAGCATTGACACTCACTGACTAGGTACACTGCGTTTCTCGAGAGTCAGTCAACGGATTTCGCCAACATGACGAAATTAGATGTCTTGCGCCCAATGCAGGCTCATTCTTGTATTATGTTGTAGTAAAAATTCGTACCCGCCCTCCTGCGCCGTACCAAGAGATTATCGTAGGTTATTGCCGGCACGCGATCCGAATTATATGTGTGACGCGCCGCCTGTCTTGCACATTTTCGCAAATCTCAAAATACCTCTTCTCGTTTTCTGGTCGCCTGATACCTCCCGGATTGTGGATCGTTCACTCGGATTGTGATTGACATAAATTATAATATGTTTTATTAAAAAGGTGTGTAATTAAGGTTTCTAAATGTTGAATCGATGGAACGATTGTGACCTTATCGAATATTTCTCCTTATTTTTGTAGCCGCCTGATACTTTTTCTTCGATCGCCATTTGCAAATCTTTGATTATTGTTATTTTCCTTAACTAAGTTTAGTTTGTTGATCGACAATTCTTGATAGAACTCAATTGTATGTAGATATATTACAAATATAAAAAATAGTTGGTATTCGTTTTATTGGAATTTAATTGATTATTGACGCGTTTCGTGCAAGGCACATAGTCAGAATTTAAATTTATATTAAAAAGTGAGTACACGTACATAAAAAAATAATGTTTTTTTATTGATTCCTTAAATTAAATACAGCATTTATTAAAAATTCATGACTTTTATGCATACTTTTTGATAGCTGTGAGTTCATTGATGATTTTTTTTCATTACTTACATCAACAATATCAACATTGATGTCAACTTTTATAATATGACAATTATTTTTCTTATCTGTAAACTTCGCATTGATTTTTATGTTTTCCTGGTACATCAAAATATATGACCTCGACATATTTTGTTTATAAAATATTTATAAACATAATATTACACTGTCTTTTTGACTAAAACCTTAATAGAGGATTTCGAACTGCACGACTCATATATCATACCCATACAGGGTGTTCGTTATTTTCAATTTAATTTTTAATTGTAAAATAATAATCGAAATGTGGCTTCATCATGATTGGGCCATTAAGTTTAACCGGAGAGTGTCCGTTGGTCGCAATTAGCATTCCAAATTTAAATATAAACGGTAATGTTCCGGTGGGTGGTTTCCATTCGTTCCCCGCTAGAAAGATACACGGATATAGATTACGTACAATAC
Source organism: Molanna angustata (assembly GCA_963576475.1). Lineage (NCBI taxonomy): Eukaryota > Metazoa > Arthropoda > Insecta > Trichoptera > Molannidae > Molanna > Molanna angustata. Next base: position 18,855,621 of record OY754988.1, on the reverse strand, counting down.
CTTCGCAATGTGATCTTTACCGCCATTTATTTTTTTCAAATGCGTTCTGTTCCTTTATAGTAACAGCTGGTTTTGTCTGTGGTCTGTTGACGCGGGAAACATAACCTTAAAATACATGATTTCGTTTTGTAATTTTATTTGGTCACGTAACACTAAATAACTTAATGATGACATTTAAAGGAACTGACCATAAACCGTATACAAAATTAAGAAGCCTTCTTGCTTTGCTGCCCATCTATTTTAATCTTGATCCTTTTGTATTCCATAAATTGCACGACAACTTCAGAATTTGACGTAATTGTACAAATTTTAAACAATACGCGTAACGAAATGGGCTCTAAATGAATGATTAAACTGGCGTAAATCATGACTCAATGTATGTATATAAAAATGTATTCCTTTTTAAATGACGATCGATTCGCACGATAAGGGTCTTCTCAACTATCTAACAGTCGTTTTTATAATATCTAATCATGTTAATTAACCCACAGCAAAAATCTCGCATAATATAAGTTTATCGTTAACTTTACATGTTAAAATTAATGATTTAATAAAAATAAAACAATCATCATCATCATGAGATAGACATCCTTGGATGGCCCTTGGTTGAATCCAACAATCAATTTGCCTTTCTGAAGACTTGGTTTTACAGTCAATCATTTGCAGAATAAATCAGCGCTGTTAGAGTCCATCTACCGCAGTTTAGGCCTTCCTGATATTCTTCGTCCTTGCGGTATGGAGAGTATAGGTCGTTTTAATAGGATTTCGTTGTACATTATGATTATGTGACCAGCCCGTCTCAGGCGTTCCACTTTAATGGATCTGATCACATCGCACTGTATTTTTTTATTTTATTTTTATTTTTGATTTGGAAACAAAACAGGAGTACAGAATGAAAAGTACATGATAAATATAAAAGAAGTATACAACAACCTGTACACCCAATAACATTGTTTCACATAACAATAGAATGGTAAGTACTACAAACTATCCACATCAATACAAAAAAAAGAAAATAAAAGAATATGCATATTTAAAAATAACATACAATTTCAATAAAAAAAAACAACGTTAGAATAAGCATATTTAAAAAATAACAAACAATTTTAAGGAAAAAAAAATTTATATAACTACGTGATGTATAAAATATGGAAACAGGAACAGGAAATATGGAAAGGGAGAGGACGGACAGGGAGAGCAAATCTCATATACCTACATATGTAGAAATAATGTTGAAAAATACGAAACCACTATTCACTGCCGCAAATTACACGCATTACCTCGTGGCGAAACTGATTAATAGATGAATCAAAGATATCAGCATGCATCGAAAATAATGCATTGAATCTACGACAGATGCGTGGGATCGTAGCATTCATCCGCAAATTGGTTCTACAGTGTGGAACATGTAAGATGTTTGACTGGCGAACTGACCTTCCCGGAACCCGAATATTCACAAAACTGACAAGCTCAGGCGAGTCTATAGCATCGTTCAAAATTTTATGAAGCATTAATTGGTCGAATAAGGTTCTTCTGGATTCTAGGGTATCATATTTGTGGTATTTAATTGAATCACGATAGCTATCAAAGTTTAGTCGTAATTTGTAGTTTAAAAAGTTAAAAAATTTGCGTTGAATTCTCTCGATTCTAGCTATGTGGACGCCATAGAAGGGGGACCATATCTGTGTGCAGAATTCGAGTTGAGGACGTATATATGCTGAGTAGAGTGTATAAAAAGTTTTACTGTTTCTGAAAGGTTTTGATATTCTAATTATAAATCCAAGCATTTAGTTGGCTTTTGATATTACATGATTAATATGTTGGATGAAATTTAATTTAGAATCTAATATAACTCCCAAATCAAGGATATGATCTACTTCCTTTATTCCCGAACTATTAAAAGTGTAAGTATGGTTGATTTTATTAATATTTCGAGTAAAAGTTATTTTGTTACACTTAGTTATGTTGAGTACAAGTTTGTTTGATTGGCAGTATGCAAATAATCTGTTAAGGTCTTGTCGTAGGTTATTACAGTCAGTTGTAGATTTAATAGTAAAGTAAATTTTCATATCATCGGCAAATGCAAGATAATGAGAAAAAATAAAACATTTATAAATATCATTATTGTTAATAGTAACCAAATAATAATAATGTTAATAGTAACATGTTAAAATTAACCGAACTTTGCGGGCTCTCCATATTTCATATAGTTCTTTGTAGTATCTTTGTAGCGATGCCAACCATCAGTATATAGACGAATAAAACAATTACCGGCAAATTTCAAAAACAAGGAAGAATCAGACTGTAATGGCGTCAGTACGTAGGCAACAGATGTAAAGTCTGTTTCTGACAAGAATGACCAGATATTTGCGCTTGTCTTGCCTATTTGACGGTCTTATTCTCCCCTCACAACAATTTAATCAAATCATCGTCATTTCAAATAGATGCTTTAGGTCGAATGACTGACGCCTGTGATTAGTCAACCATTTATTCAGACAGTACCTGCCTAAAGAAAGTCTCAAAACTGGTCATTCTCTCCAGAAACAGGCTGTAGGTACCCAGTGCGCATGCAAAGAACGCCGACTGCAGCGCTGCGGCCGCGGTGTGGCAAAACGGTACTTACTTAAAAAAACACACCTCGTACATTTTCACTACTTAAAATTTCAATATGAATAAGATTTATTTCGATGAAACCATAACGTATTTTTCAGTTTAGAGAGGCGCCATGATGGTTTGTAATAGTGCTTCTTTCCTGAATTGACAAAAAACGGGAAATCCCAGGAAAATTTCAAATCCCGATTCCGGGAAATTTTAGTCGGGAATTCCCGTAAAAATAATACAAGATCAAAAATTTGAAATTTGATGCGACCAAGATTTTTAAAATAAACAAGGATTTTAAATAAATTATTTTTTAGACTTCCGGAAAACGAACTCTAATTTGGATTTGTTTAAAAAAATATATGTACGACCTTTGGCCGTCCGCGCCGCGCCGTCTAGTTTAAATGTAATGATATTCTCGATTCTACAAAAAAACTTAGATCGTAAAAAAATGATAACTAAGAAACCACAATTTTATACTAGTTGATAGATCAGAGAATTTTATTGGATTTTAACAGAATAGACCATTGGCCGTCTGCGGCACCTCTTTAAAAGGTTATAATGCATTTTTCGTAGATTATCGACTCCCGGGAAAACCGAAAATATTTTGTTTTTTTTTTACCGGGTTCTTAAAAAAACGGGAAATGAAAACCCTAGTTTGTATACTCGTTGATAGATCTATTGGTACAAAATATGTACTGTTATAAGTTGGCGAAATATGGCAAATAACAGAGGACATACATACATATTATAATCTAGTAGCTGAAAACATGATATTATATTAAAACCGCCTAATGCATTATGAAGTTACACGTTAGTAAGGGTAACTGTCGCGTGCATTAAAAATGGTTTATATGTGATTCGAAATATTGGAAACCCCAAATTCGTTGATCTTTTGCATTTTAAGAACAAACCTGACTTGAATTGAACATAATCATCGGTCATTCACTTCGATTTTATGCACTCTTTAAGTATAGGTATATAAGATCTATTTCTCTACAACACATAGTTATGGAGTAATTTAAAAAAAATGTTGTAAAAAAGGATATTTTAGGAGAATTTATGCTGAATTTAAAAATTGTTAGAGAATTTTTAAGTATTATTAAAACACTGTTACACATATTTGATAAATTTGATTTAAAATTGGGGTGTTTAGGTTTCTTTGTCCCCTTAAAGTGATCCTCCATTAGGAATGTTGGTTAGTAACTAATAAAAATTTATCTTAGTGTAATGTGGGTCGCTGAAAGACTCTATTGCATAGTTATATGTTGTATACAATATATAATATTGTCGCCATAGTGGCTAGTCGTCATACGACTACAACACTACCACGAGACTTGTTACGTCTGTCGGCTGTTGTAGCGATTATACTACTACGTAAATAATAATATTTCAACGTAAACATGGCCGCCACCACCACTGCACTGCCGTGTTGTATATTAGTAGGTATATATATACCTATGTATGTAGGTATGCCTAATATATATGTAGTACCGTACAATCATCATCATCATCATTTGTAAACATCTTACGGACCGAAGCAAAAACCATCGCACTTTCCCGCGCTGCGCTCACAATAAGACATTTAACTTGACTTGTTTCAATTTAATTTCTCAACATTTTTGCGCTAAAAAAATAGAATAATCTCTCAGAAATTTCGGCAAAATTATATAATTATGAAGAAAGTATGTAACTCAATAAATTGACCACAATTATCTCGAAGAAATTTCGGCTAAGCGACACTGAAAAAAATGTAATCTTAAAATTAACCGAACTATAGTGACTACAAAACAATTCGTTTTTTGCTACATAATATTGTGTGCGCTTAACCAAACAGTTCAGTCATAAATGGATTAACTTTTGATACTGATAAAAAAGGTTTGGCTAAAAACGCAGGTGGTCACGATTTTTTTTTTTCAGTGAATATTTATTGTGAAGTATGCAACTCAATAAATTAATCACATTTATCTCAAATGAATTTCGATTAAACAATATACTGTAAGTATGTAACTATATATGCTGACCGCCGTGGCACAGTTGGTAAGCCGTTCGGTTTTTGTGCGGGCGTCCTGGGTTCGATTCCCAGCAGAGGCGAAATTGATTTAAAAATCATTTCTCACGCTAATATTACTTCTCTGGGCTGGAAACACTGGTTAGTGGAAAGAAATTGCCAACGGCAACAAACTCGCCACTTGCGCAGGGTGCAAGGAAGTGTTCATTATTATTATTTTTAACTCAAAAAATCAATCACACACATCTCGAAGATATTTGGATAAAAAATATATATTTTATTATAGAAATCGCGTATGAATTAATTCGCAGGAATTTAAAGAAAAATATTGAAATTTACCACTATCGCATTGTAGGGTTTTTACGAAATAATACAATAATCTCGTAAAAAATTCATACGAATTATTAAGGCTCTTGTATACCCAAGGTATACGGGTAGACACAAAAATGCACACTAAATTACTTTCTAATGTATGAAACACGAAAAAATGGTAAAATGTAGAGGTTTAAATAGCAAGAACAGTATTTAAAATATTATAATAATAATAAACACAGTCGGTAGATTTTCATATGCTCTTTCGATTGAAATAAAAATCTGCTTCAAAGGACTTGTAGTTTTTTAAAAAAATAAAAAAAAGGGTTTTACTAAAACTAATGTATCAAAAAATTCAAATTTCAAAAAAATTCATGCAATAGAATAAAGATGTAAATACAGACTATTCTTTATTTCAAAGACGTATCTTTTAAGGGTAATGTTGAAAACATTTTCAAAATATAGGTACTATATAGCCTACTATAGCCTCTTAAGTAGAAATTGCTTTAAAAATATTGCAATTTTATCGTAAATTTTTTGGTATAATATTCACATTTTTTAGTTGGACTGAGGAACGTCTGAAAAAACGAATATTTTCAATAATAAAACTTTCTAAGATATGAAGACAAAGACAGTTAATGGTGTATTCTTACAATAAATAAGCACCAGTTAACCGTTTTGGCATGTGAATTTTGCCCTTAACCACTATATTTTGAGTCACTATGCGACATGTTTCGGCAGTGCTGTCCTGCCATCGACCGGCTAGTTGAGACTGAGTGTTGAGTGTCTCAACTAGCCGGTCGATGGCAGGACAGCACTGCCGAAACATGTCGCATAGTGACTCAAAATATAGTGGTTTAGGGCAAAATTCACATGCCAAAACGGTTAATATGAACAACCACAAAATATCCGCCGAGTATTTAAACTATATTAAAGCACCAGTTAATTTGTGAGAGTAGAATTTGAAATATATGTTTTGTATACCTACCTACATATTTACCAAGTGAATTGAAAATCTTTGAAAATACGTAGTGCTATGCCTCTCTTTGTAAATTCGTTAAAGAACTTGACCCTTAACTGAGTTAAAAAAATTATTATTCCTCTATTTTTTATAGAAATTCATTTAATGTCGATTTTTTCGTATAATTATCATATTTTATCTGCTAGTATTGTGTAGGGTTGCCAGAAAAAACATGTCTACTAAAGATTTTTATACATATTTCATAAAAGAGCACCAAGAACTAATTACAAAAAAATGTGTTTTGGTGAAACATTATGTTTAAAATTAAGTGTAAAACAATCTTGTTTCATTGTTAATAGTTTAAGTAGTGACTAAACTATGTATGTCCAATTCTGATTCATTTCACAGTACGAAAACGTCTATAACCAACGGGCGACTTGTGTAAAAAGATTTAATCCGCTCGGTGTGACGAAATAGAGTCCCGTATAAATGCAGTCAACTTTTTGACATTTCTCATATACTAAAATTCCGTATAAAATTTTTAGTCGAATCTGAATAGGGCCTATATGTCCAATTCTGATTCGTTTCACAGTACGAAAACGTCTATAACCAACGAGCGACTTGTGTAAAAGGGTTTCATCCGCTCGGTGTGACGAAATAGAGTCCCGTATAAATGCAGTCAACTTTTTGACATTTTCATATACTAAAATTCCGTATAAAATTTTTAGTCGAATCAGAATAGGGCCTATTATTATGTAAGTTTTATAGCGACTGCATTGAGGGTATAAAAAAATGAAGAAATAAAGTAATTATCAGACAATGAAAATTCTTCGATATGCGTCTGTAGGTATGGCGTTTTTTTTGTCATTGTCCTCCTTTTTAAGGAAAATCCTCCTTATTTGTGCTATTTGTCCTCGTTTTTCAAATTTCTATCTGGCAACCCTAGTCTAGTGTGAAAGCTGCCACATTCGAAAATAAACATTGGACTCCATATTTTGCAAATATCAAAGAGGCGTTTATTTGTCCAACGTTTGAATCTCATAGAGTTCGGTTATGGCGTTATTTAATTAAGAAAAGTCACACATACCGTATATTGCCATAATATTCTGTCTTTTGTTTACTTACTTTGTTAGATTTTATTCATATTTGACATGACAGCATTTATTTTCGTGTTCTTACTTAAATATTTAGGGAATGTGTATTTTAACTAAGTTGTTCGTAACTGTTTTTCGTATTGTCAGTATAATATATTTTTGAATATCATCATATTTTTTACATTACGTACAAACATTACATCACGATATATCCCTGTTATTGAAGTAGGCAGATAAAACCGAGTGCCATACACTCATGTCTTTGCATAAATCGCCTTATTTCCTTCTTTCATAATATTGTTTACATGGTCAAGTTATAGTTTTCTTGGACAGCCATTTCCTCTCATTCCTTCTCTATCACATTTGTTAAATTATTTTTTTGCCCTATTTCTAATTGCTTCTCGGGCAACTCGAAAACGTATGTCAAGAGAAAGGAGTCTGGCGTTCGGTTTTCTCTGCCTAGCCCAAATAGGGAAATGGCGTGATGGTATTTTTATTTTATATTACTTCTCAGGCAACTGACAGGTACTATGTCAAATATTAATTTAACACGCACTCAATAACTACATTGTTACCACATTCTGGTGACTTGATATTTAATGTTTCATAGATACAGATTGAAAAAAACAATTAAAATCTGTGTCTCAATCGGGAATCGAACCCGGAACCTTTGGCTCATGTGTTAGGAATATATATAACCAACTGAGGCACGAAGGCTGAATGTCATTCATTCTTTCCATGTGAAATTCATTTTTAATGCATCTATATCTATCACTTATTGCCTAATGGCAATTTGATTATCTCTGTTAATTATTTTTGTATTCAAAAACATGTAACCACTGGGCAAATTGAAACAGTACTGCCTCAGAACAGGCTTGTCTAGTGAGACAGTAAATTTCCAAATAAGAACAATTGTATAGGTATACTATGTTTATGATAAGTATTTTTTAAAATATAGCTATTTTTTTGTTATTGTTTTTATATATGTGTAAATGGAAATAAATAATTTCATTTCACTTAAATGTCAGTTTTTTTTTATTTATTAATTTAACGTATTGTCTATTTTTTATTTAATTGTTTTTTTTATTTTGTTTCAGGTATGTTTCCACGTTTTTCTAACCAACTTTTGAACCAAGTATAGATGTCTGAAAAACTGTCCAATGAACGAAAATCCAGGTTTGCAATATGATTTTTTTATCAATTCTAATTGATATTCTTTATTTTTGGACGTTTGGGCATTATTGACATGCATAATTTATAGGCTTTTTAAAAATCAAATAAACAATTTGTTTTAATTCTACACTTATTCGACGTTTTCATAGATATTTCGTCCAACGAGAGGGCATTAGCAATACTATCTTAGCCATTTATTATTACAAACTTTGTTAACCCAACTTGAAATATCATCAAAAAACGACATTATATAAATTATTATACAAGTACCTATGTCATTATAAGTTCATAAAGTAACACGTAATTATTTTTCTTATTTCTTTTCATATCATTGTGATGTTTCTTTTGTGACTCACATATATTATGTGTACCGTTAATGGTTTTCGTCTTCGGTGAATAATAACAAATGTATTGTATTCTGTTATAATACTTTGAAAAATAAACACTCACAATATTCTCAAGTACATCTTAATGACATACAAATGTTGAGAGATGCTGCGCTGCTCTATTTTCTGGATGTATTTCTCCCACGAAGATATCTTTTTACATACTATGCACTGCGTACATGTAAAGAGAAGTTGGGTACACATACTCAATAATAATTGTCGATGTTTTTGTTTTCGCAATACTGAATCAAAATAAAATCTGTACAAATGGTTTTGTATTTTATCGACGTCAGAAGGTTCCTTTTGAAACTCTTCATTTTCGGATTGTACTTATACAAAGTCTCTGTATCTTTTCCAATTCTTAATTGTGTAACGTATATTATGCTGTTATTGGTAATTTATTTACACGCATAATTTTCGATTAATGAGCCACAAATCAATTTGTACCGAATCTTATTTCTACGATTGTTCAGTCAAATCGTTCGTACTATTTGATTAGCTTTCTAACAATCCTCACTTCATTTCATGCCCTTTTCAAACAATCCACGTTCTATACGATTACATTTTCAAAAAAAAATTAATAAGATTCTTTTTTCAAACATTCCTTCATCCCACTCGATTGTCTTTTAAAATAACCCACGGACAGTTTTATTCTATTTTCATATAATCCACGTTCTATTCGATTCTCTTTTAAATAATCCACGTATTCATTCTATTTTCAAATAATCCACGTTAGGCTATATCACACAATTCCAATTTTATTCCTTTTTCAAAAAATCAATATTCTATTGGATTCGCTTTTCAAATAATCCACATTCTATTCGTTTTTATTTTCAAATAATCCACGTTCTATTCGATCCCTGTTTCAAATAATCCACTAATAAGAGTTTATTCGTTCTTCAAATGATCTTCGTTCAATTTTATTCTTTTTTTTTTACATAATTGCGTTTTTGTTTATTCTTTTTTCAAACAATCTACGCTCTACTCGATTCCAATTTCAAATGTGACTTTGTTTTCGTTTGAGAAGTTCAGTGTTAGTTACAATTCATTCTCCTTTTTATATTTACATACTTTGTTGACATGTTGTGAATTAATAATTTCATTACCCCACACTACTCACAATACACTCGTGCATGATATGTATATATTTACTACCTTTTACTATCGAGTGTTTATTATTACTACTGCTACAACTACTACTACTGTTACACCATTCAGCGGTGTCAAAATAAAATAAGAAGTGGTGGTGTACACAAGTGTGTATAGTAAATAATATTATGTCACCCAGTCAGCTATACACATTTGTATTAAAATAAATATGCTCGGATGAAACTAGTTCATCTCAAAAGATCTCTTGCTCTCATTATACGGTACGTTTTATATACTTATTTTAAGAGGACATACAAAACTAAACATCGCATATTGAAATCAAATTTATCAAATATGTTAGTGTTTTTCCTAAAAAAAAAATAACGTAATTATTTTCAACATTTCTCTAGTGAATGTACGTCACACTTATAAATTCTGCAATGCTTAAGAGGCTATAGTAGGCTATATAGTATATTTTGATAATCTTTTCCCCAGTACCCTCTACATCTTTATTCTATTGAGTTTTTTGAAATTTTAAATTGATTAATACTTTACTCGTAAAATTTTTTTTAATAAAACACCGTTTTATTTTTTTATTGTATGTAACTAAAAAAATTCAAGGCCTATGAAGTAAATTTTTATTTCTACCGAAAGAGAATATGAATATCTACTAGTTGAGTTTTTTATTATTAAAATATTTTACTTACTATTCTCGCTATTTAAAAACAAATTCTTATGTATTTTATAATTTTACCATTTCTTCGCGAAAAATTATTTGAATGTATTTAAGTGTGAATTTTTGTGTACAGAGTATAAAAGGGCCTTAAGTACGCGTTTACGACATAAGCATTGCATATTATTTATTTATACGATTTTGGGATACTAAGCGTTGAATAAATAATAATAATATTATTATTATTTATTTATTTATAGGCAGGCAGCCAAGGCTGATGTGCCTTTATTCATTGTCGAATTTTATTATTTGATTGTAACTATTTTCCTGTGTCCAAAAAAAAGTCCAGTCTATTCTTGAAAATATTAACATTTTCAGCATCCAAAACATGTTGTGGCAGTTTATTCCAAATATCACCACTCTATTTGAAAGAAAATGCTTTCGAGGATTTGTCGACAACCTACTACTATTCACAAGTTTTAAGCTATGACCACGCAAATTAGTGTTATGACTATATTGAAAGAAATTTTCATGTTTACACAGTCATATTGGCCTGATAATATTTTGAATGTTTCAATGAGATCTCCACGTTCTCTTCGGTTTTCCAGTTTTGACAGTTTTAAGAAGTCAAGTATTTCCTCGTATGTGAAGTTGCGTTTATAAATTCGGCCCTAAGGTTTCTATACGAGTCAATGTATTTAACTAATATCTGCTTCGTCATCTTGATCTACTTCATTATGTATTATTTTTTACGTCTCTGGATGTATTCTGTGAGTTCTCAGAAGTGGCTCTATCATTCTTCTGTGTTCGTTTTTTTGGGTTCTTCTATCTCGTGCCTCGTGTGTGTTTAGGAGTTTCATCCACACGTTATTTTCTCCCATAATAATATGTGTAACACGGTCTGTGCTACTTGATATCCACTATCATTGTTGCCAGATTATATTATTATATAATTCATCTTGCAACACTGTTTACACAACGTCGTGTGGTTTTGTAGAGTAGGAAGGTACCCATACTGTACCCCTGTCATTCATTCTTTGATAACGTTAATCTTTTTGGTATTTGTTAAGTTGACATTCAACAGACTTCTGCGTATCTGAAGGCATCATTTCTTAAACTTGTTTATCAATATTTTTTCAAAGTTGTCATTTTGGTCCATTGTTTTTTGTGTGTTGCGTTGTTGAAAAACTTTTCAAGTAGGTACCTTTTCAATGGATTAGTAAAATATATCTATGACTCTTTGCGCCTAAATTCCTGGTTTAGATTCAATTTATTATTTTAAGCATGAGGCTTTCAATACATTACTTAAGACTCTTTTTTTCACTTGATCAAAGACGCCCTTGGAATAGTCATCATCATCACTGGCACTACAGTCTGCTACGGACCCTGGCCTCCTCCAGAAATCGTCTCCATCTCTCCCTGTCGACCGCCAGTCTTCTCCAATTTATCAGGTCTATTTCTCTTATTTGTTTGACCGAACTTGACCCCCAGTGGCTCCATAGCCCAGAATGTGCCTTGGCCTCCTCAAGGAATCGTCTCCATTGCACCCTATCCATGACTTTTTCTCTCTAATTCCGCTATCTAAACGACCGACTTGACTCCATCGATCCATCGTTGTTTAGAATATAAATATAATAAATAAATGATCATTTTTATTTAAAAGCTACAATTTATGTTTTCTTTGAATGCATTTTTGTCACGTATCGCGTCATTTCTGAATTAGTCATCGGCTGGCGTCCTTTTTTAACAACCTAAGCCTACCTATAATATTATGTATCTACAACATCTTCTAAACAAAATCTTTACGAACAGGTTCGAACCTGACTCTGTGATTTGACTCGTTGCTTTGTTCTTAGAAAAGCCACGCTTCTACGCATTTCTCTGCCTGCCCACCTCGACAACAAAAACTGACGAATTTCAAAACTCGCTTCTAAGCAGGCGGGCATAATATCCATCGTCCTTTTGACGTCACACAAAAGCTCTGCTGCGGCTCGACAACACACATCGGTCATTACACCCTGGGCCGCGTCTGAAATCGGACAGGCCCATGTCCCGCAATCGTGCTCGACCGATTCTCGCCTAGATTAGTTCGTCCTTCCCGAACGCGAAGGACCCATTTCCCGGGAGGCCGAGCGAGCCCACATCTAGGCTCGGCTCTCGATCCGAAGCAGGAGCCGATCGGGCGTCCTCGTCGCACGCGTGACTGACGCAGCGATGGAAGAGAGAGAAGGAAAGTCCCGGTAGGTTCGCATTCACGACTCTATACGTTGACCCCACGAGGGCACAACGCACTCCAAACATTTTTTCTATGTTTTCGTGCCGTCCTTGTCCAACGCGATGATTGCGCTTCACTCTGACTGGACCGGCTCCAGGGACATATTATATTTGTGCCCCGATTATTTTTGATAAACAATTATTATACCTCTGCGGCGATAAATTCAGTCACATAAAAGCATACTACCCCGTATTCAGTAACTATTGAAACTAAAATGAATAATAATGAAAATTTCATTTTTTTTCATAATTATTAATAATGCGTCTAATTCAGTAACTTTTAAAGAACGTTCCGGCCAAAATAGGTACGTTACTATTCCATTTTGTCCAAGTTGATATTTTATAGCTCTGAAATAAGACCGTAAATCGAAAATCTGCAATTTAAGTACGGTCTTATTTTAGTTTCAATACTTATATTTTTAGATTTTATATATATTTTTTTAAACATGTAACATTTGGCCAAATTGTAAATGTACTGCCTCAGAACAGACTTGTCTAGTTTGGCAGAAAATTTCTAAATAGGAACAATTGTACATAGTATGTTTATAATAAGTCTTTTTAAAATAAAGTTATTTTTTTATTGTTATATATGCGTAAATAATGGAAATAAATAATTTCATTTTATTTCATATAGATACTTATGTATAGTATAATGCGTAATATTTTTATGAACATCAGTCTAATCAAACAATTCTTACATTTTTGTTGCAATTGAAATAAGGATATATTTTATATAATTGTCAGAACGGGTCTCCTCTACTGTTCAAACGTTACTCATATACATAGTAAGATAGTGAAAAGACAGTTGAGATGGTACGGACACGTTGAACGCAGACCGCCAGATAACATGGTAAACCAAGCGATCTCCATGGATCTTCCTCGACTTACAGATGATGACCAAAGAATCCCTGGATTGTGCAAAAACGAAACCAATCGCAGAGACATGTCCTAGGTGACATAATATAGGACAGAAGGACCTATAATTTAAGGACGAAAAGAGCTTACCCCAACAGTCGAAACAGTCGTTATAGAATTGGGATATAGCAAGGAAGATGAAGATAATCAAAGGTGCGTCGAGATAGGTATAGTTGTCGCCAAATAACTTGAAATTTTCGTCGAGAAGGGGGGCGATTTGCAAGTGAACCAAAAGACACAAATTTGCGCTCTGCGTAAACGGAAGCTCGTTCATGATGTTTGACGAAAATTATACTCGTTTTTTGTAAGATAGAAAATTTAATTTATCGTGGTTTTTTTATCGTTTAATTCTGATAAAAAATACACATTTAATTGGCGCTGTACTAATTTTGTCAATTTGAATTTTTCCAACACATTAAATAAACTATTAAATATATATTGTCGACCTTCGTGGCTCAGTTGGTTAGGTATTTGACAAGTGTCCCGTGTTCGATTTCCGGTGAGACACAGTTTTTAAAAGTCTCCAGAACGTGGTAAATTGTTATTGGGGTGCGTAAACTAATATTTGACACATTACCTGTTAGTTGCCCGAGAAGCAATATAAAATAAAAAATATTTATAGGTATATATGTATGCACGATTGTGGTGCTATTATTACTCAATCGTTTAGACATTTTTATAAATAGTTAATGTATCTCAACAGATACGAAGTATTTATAAGGAGAAATAGAAAAATTACCATACCATACCATCACGCCATTTCCCTATTTGGGGTAGGCAGAGAGAACCGAACGCCAGATTCCTCTCTCTTGACATACATTCCTCGCTTCATTCACGTCCATGCATCGTCTCATACACGCTCTTCTATTATTCTTGCTTCTAACATCTCCATCTTTCAAAATCCCATTTATGTGATCGTGCCAACTCTTTCTTGGCCGACCTCTACTTTTCATTCCTCTTTTATCAGCCTTGTATACTTTTTTTGTCAGACGGTCATCACTCATTCTTTCTATGTGGCCGAACCACCTTAGGGCATTTATTTTAATCTTACTTACGATATTTCTTTCAATCATACATTCTCGTCTAATATCCTCATTTCTTATTCTATCATACATCGTTTTACCACACATTCGTCTTAGTGACCTCATTTCAACCGCGTTAATTCTACTTTCATGCGTCTTCTGCCATGTCCATGTCTCACTAGCATACATTAGAGTAGAAAAATTACCGTTTTATTAAATTGTAAATATTCTGCTCAGCTATCTATCTAATGCTGGGTGTAGGTCTCTTTTTCAACTATTTCCCTGTACCATTTCTTTCCTGCGACTGCGACGATATTGAAAATAAATAATTTAAATCTCAGATCGAAACAACATTTTGGTTTGTTAGCTAATCATTCCCTGCGATCGGCCCATTCGTAGATTGTCACAGACCGCATCTCAAATAAATAATATGAGCAGGCCTCCATTCACTACGATCCTCTTTTTTAATCCATACGCCACGCTCCGGTAGAGGGAAAGAGACGTCACTAGGTTACAATATTATATTATACTCGTTTCATCGTCATCTCTGGATCACCAAGCCCCAGAAGTAAGAGTATGTATGTACCAGCACTCACGCCCGATTTCACTCGTGTGAACCAAACGTCGCTTACAACTTTGACTTGATATCGACCGTAGTGTGATGTTTGACTTATCTCTCGTACGATTCAATGACACCATAATTGTTAGCGTTTTTTTTGCTCCTTTTCCAGATTGACCGAGTCGATTTTTAGTGTTGCAGTATTTTATTTAGACATGATTCAACAATTAATTATTTAACGTTAAGAAATGATAAAAATTGGGCGAGAATGCAAGATAGAATATCTCTCTTCTCCTTAGCGCTCTTGTCCCGTTTCTATCGGGGTACGCTTTGACCATGATCCTGGAATTGGCAAGTCTGGTTATTACATTGAAGCGACTGCCATCTGACCTTCGTAACCCTTAGATAGGGGAACCAGACAAATTGGATCATGGCTAATCACAGCTAGTGATATAAATCCGCACATAGATTTTTTAAAAATCCAGAGATGTGTGCCCCGCCCGGATTCGAACCATCGACCTCACGCATGGGAAACGACGACCTTACCGCTGGGCTATCACCGCAATGCAAGATAGAATATAATGATAAAAAATGTTATTCAGAGGTTTGAAAAAATAATAAAACCTCCACTACAAATTATTCAAATTCTGTATGGAAAATTTTCCAAAGTATTCCAAAAGTATTCAAATTCTGTATGGAAATTTTAGCAATTTTTTTTGTTTTGAATTATTATGAAAACGTGATAATTCTTCAATGCAATTTCATGAAAGTGATGTATGTGCCTTTTAAGCATTTTGAAAAAGAAAAAAAATTTAAGTTTCCTGTAAACTGTAAAAAAAATGAGAAGCACTGATCATTCTTCAAAATCTAATGGGGTCTAGGCGAGTATTAGATATATAAATTTCCAAAATTTGAAAATAATCGAATGAGTTCTTTAGTCCGTAATCGATAACGTGGAATATACACGCCGTACGTAACAGACAGTACACACATACATTGTGATGAAACTTTCAGAATACAATCTTATCATGATACTAGTTGACCTAAAAATTGCGAATTTATTTTATCAAAATATTCCATTGAACCGGACGATCGTTGCCTTCAGAAACCTTCCTTTTTTAACTGCCCCCCTAGACAACGTGTCATTAACCTCAAGAAAAGAAACAAGAAAAGATAACTCATATAAATATATATAAAGCCGACCGCCGTGGTATACAGTTGGTAAGCTGTTTGATTTCTGAGCGGGCAATTGTCACTTCCATAATTTGGGTCATAATTTTTGGCGTTTGAAACATGTTGTTAAATGATATACATAAGTTAATACGTTTGAATTTTTGATAAATATAAAATATACAATAACTCCATAATTTAATCTAATATTGTATTTATTTTCAACAATTGCTTGGTAAACCATGAAGGCACCGCTACACATTAAAATTTAGTTGACATGTTATAGGATACTTGATATATTTACCCACATGATTGTTATGTAAATATTCAAAAATATATTTACACTAGGTTTTTTCTAAGTTTAATGAACTTAAATGTGTTTATTCACCCTTGTTTTGTGTTACGGTAATTTAAGTTTATCTATTTCACTTAGTTAAAGTCGATCGATATATTCTTATCTATTTTTTTAAAATAAAAATGAATATGTCCTTATTTAACAAGTACGTATAGATCTTTTTAACAGATTTTTTAATAATCTCAATAGAGACGAAGTTGGAATATTTATTGTAGGAGAACCGGGAAATCAAGGCACCTACAGGGCTTACGACCTGTCATCGGCTGGTTTACGTGATCACTTTATGCGCTTGCGCAACGTTCAACGTTTTTTTTGCGATTTTTTAATTATCTCAACGATTTTTTGAGATAATTAAAAAATCTGTTAAAAAATATCTTTGACTCCCGACAGGAAAAAAATCCAATGTTTGCGCATATGCAATAATAAAAATATTCGATTACGTATAGATCTTCCTACATTCCCTAAATTAAGCATAAATGCTTGTGCTAAAGGTGAACGAAATCGGTCGAGGCAGGATTCGAACTCGCAACCACTGGACTAATAAAACAGCGCGCTCACCGCTCTGCCATCGACCCATCTTAATTATTATATTATAAAATTTTTTATTGATATTATTGGGGAAGATTTTGTTATAATGATGTTTCATATACAGTATACGGTCATTCCATGCCATGTCATACCATCACGCTATTTCCCTATTTGGGGTAGGCAGAGAGAACCGAAACCCAGACTCCTCTCTCTTGACATGCATGTCTCGCTTCATTCACATCCATGCATCGACTCATACACGTTTTTCTATTATTCTTCTAACGTCTCCATCTTTCAAAATTCTATTTATGTGATCGTACTAATTTTTCCTTGACCGACCTCTACTTTTCGTTCCTTTTTTATCAGCCTTATATACTTTTTTCACTGCCATTCTCGATAACGTATGTATATATAAACAATATATTTTTTATAATTATTATTAGTTTGCATTTATTTATAGCTGGTTCAAATCCAAATTTAAGTATTTCTTTTATTTATTTACTATTGCTAACCCGACTACAATTCTTCCGTATCATTTTTCGAAGAGCATGATCGTCTTAACGATATTATATTTATTGCATTCCAAGACTATATCAAATATCTGTTACGTAATCCCTTAAATATTTCAAACATTCGTCTATAAATTTTAATATAAAAAATAGATAAATAATCAAACCCCTTCCCTTCCATTACAACATTATAATATTATTGTCTCGACTATTTACCAAGACGTATCCCAGATAAGGATTTTGAACGTATTTTATTATGTAATGGCAGGGCCGCGTTCACCATAGGTTCAAATGGCGTAGTTTCGCCCACGAAGATAACGTTATACCTGTCTCATTACTCTTAATTGATACTATCCCATCCTCTCTCACACCCCATAACTTCTATCTCCCTCCTTTCTTTGTTGCTGTGATTTTACTTTTAAGAATGTTTATCTTTCTGTATATTTTTACTCTTAGCCTTGTTAAAAAATATCAAATCACGTAATTTTATGATTTTATTAAAATGTATGTATTTTTATATTAAATTATCTATCTGTACACTGAAAAAAATTATGACAACCGAACTACTGGCTACCTCCGTTTTTAGCCAAATCAGTAATAAAAGTTTATGACTGTACTGTTTGGCTGAGGGCACAAAAGTTTTAGTAGTACAAATCGAATTTTTTTTTTAATCACTATAGTACGGCTAATTACGTGATTTTTTTTAAACTAATTTTTGTAAATTCTGGAAATGTATTAGATATTCAAAAAGTTTTTTTTTTATATATTTCTTAACATACTATGGGAATGGGTTTAAAATTTTCAATTTCAAGATTTCACGCATATTTACCTACATTATATCAACAACACTACAAGTTAATAACATGAGACGTGTTAAAGAAGTGCGTAAAATTTTATTATAGTGAATGAATTCTTAAATAATATTTTTTTTAATTTAGTGAGCCGGGCGCCGAAATCTGAAGACACAGACCTGTGTGATGGGTATCCATCCTATGAGTAAAAAATATCCCATTTCTCCTAAAGAATACCACGTCTAAATCCTTTTTCGAATGTGTTATAAATTCACGGTGTTTCGTTTTGGGTCAGTTTCAAAGATGCTTATGCGCGTGGCTTGGTCGCTTTCTTTTAAAAGGGTTTATTGAAATGCATATTTTTGTTTTCATCATCCTAGGACTGCATAGGACCGGAGTAAAAAATGTATCCAACGCGTCTCCTCTAAGGCGGACGATTTATGGGTGTATCTTATCCCAATCCCGCGGCTATCTGAAGCGAAGTCGTTATTCGAATAAAAAATCTAGTTTTGTATTTTTTTTTTACATATTATTATTGTGTTGGTATGTAATATGAAACTTGTCGTTGGAAGTATCAAACTATGTTTTCGTTTTGTTTATGTTTGAGGTGATCTTGTCATGCTTTTGACTTGACACCGCATAATCTATAACTATTATTTATTTTGTTATATGATTATTTATTTTCAAAAAGTAGAGGTCGGCCTAGGTTGGCAACATCACATAAATGGAATTTTACTTACTTTTTATGGGGTGGGTGAAAGATGTCGTCGAACCGCAACCGCACGTTCAACCGCATGCTGCGGGTAACCTTGCGGGCTAGCCGCAGCGCGGGTAACCGCTAGTTCAACCGCGTCACGCGGTTAACCGGACGGTTAGCCGCACGCGGGTAACCGCTCTAGTGTATATACTGGCGTTATACACTAGTGACACATGCTCCAGTTTATACTGGCAAGTGAGGATTGTTTTTTATTTTGTTTTTCTGTCTGGCAGTGGTATGCATTCTACGCAGAACTGGCGGAGCGATGTTAGATAATACTGGTAACCACGGTGCAGTGGATTTCACAGTTCCTGTTATGGTTCTCATGGTTTTATTTAATCCTACATCTGTTTCCTGTGGAATTTTGAAAGTTGGAAACGTTAGAAGTAAGAATGACAGAAGAACGTGTATGAGACGATGCATGTACGTGAACGAAGCGAGAAATGTATGTCAAGAGAGGAGTCATAAGTTCGGTTCTCTCTGCTAACCCCAAATAGGGAAATGGCTTTGTATGTTATGGTATTTTATGATATTGCTGTCGCAGTTTCGTGTAGTACATCTCTCGAAGTTGGCTTTTTTAGGTATTTTATTACTAAACATAATTTTGGAGTTATCGTCCGTCCTGAGGAAGAAGCAGTCACTTAGAAATCGGTGTTATGAAATAACTCATTCGAGATTTAAGTAATTATTTTCACACAGACTTCTTGGTCAGGTTTTAATAACCTATCACAATAAAAAGAAGAATTACGTTATGTTACAAAAATATATGTGGAAATCGTTTTGACATTATTTGAGTAATGTACATATGTTCTATTACTGTGTTATCAATATAAAAAAAAAACAGAACGACCCATTCGCATGGTTTGAAACTTTTCTTCTGGTGTCTGCCCTTCTGGTTGGCAATATCCACGTCGTTGAGTACTGAGCCATCTTTGCTATCTCATTTCTCAATTCTTATACCTATAATCAACCATACAATCGTATTTGGTTACTTATAAATGTGTTTTTATTATATCGCTTCGCACGTTAGGTCAGAACAAACTAGAAATATAGAGTTACATTTAATATGTATAAGAACAAAGGCACTTGAAGACATAATGTGTAATGAGAATTTCTGCAATTTCCCACAATAATACATAATTCATGGTTAATTGTGCACTTATATATTATATTATGTTCGTGATATTCGTTCTGGTTCGACACATCTTAAGTTCAATAATTAATGTAGCCTTTTTTTCTTTAATTAATTTATTTATCCACTGCTTATTATTTTTTTTTATAATTATGCTCCTGTGATTAAAAGTAACTTATCAACTGGTTTAAGGAATAAACATTATTTTTATACCTAATTTATACAATTAACTGAATATACGAGTAGTACTCAAAAATATATATATATATATATATTTTTATATTTATTTATTACAAATCAATACAAAATTTACATATAAATCACAAATTAAAAAAGTTTACAAATTCCATTATATGATTCATAATAACCCTCTTTAATAAAGATAAAATCTCGTGTTAAAAGAGGGGAGTATCTATTTTGTATTGTTACATTCGCCAAAACATTTTTTTTTTAAAATGAATATGTCCTTGTTAAACAAGTACATATACATCTTCCTACGTTCCCTAAAATAAGCAAATAAATGCTTGTGCTTAGGTGAACGAAATCGGTCGAGGCAGGATTCGAACTCGCGACCAGCGCGCTAACCGCTCTGCCACCGACCCATCTTGCACATCTACTAACAAATAAGAAGCTACACAAAAACAAGAATGTAATAAACAAAAAAAAAATCAGTTCAATATTTTGATTTTATTCTTAAATATATTATAATTTTTTTCGAGTCTAAGACTCAAAGGGATATGATTTCACTGTCAGTTGTTAGAGATAATAAATTAGATGTAATGTTTTATTCGTATAGTGTAAATAACAGAAAAGGATGTAGGTACATATTATGGCGTGATATTTGAATGTGAGTTAGGTAAAGACAATGTTTATGTCACTCGGTTCTCTTTGCCTACCTCAATTACAGCGACATGGCGTGGAGGTAGGAAAATATGATTTAATAATATACACTACCGAAAAAACATCGACAAAAAATTGTCAAATTAGATTTTTGTCTAATACACGTTATTTATGTATATAATTTTTGATTAAGGATGGAAAGCTAACAATGGGAATAAATTTTTTTTTCTTTTATATGTCACATTAATTGCTATAAGAATACATTAAATTCTTTGTTGTTCTGCGTCCAGTTGGACTGTTTTTTCGTGTGTGGCGTCGTCGATTATGAGTCTTTAACAACCCCCGGTGAGCGATCATTTTACCCTTTTACGACTACAGCACCGATCGTGTTCTCGGGATAATGCGTTCCGAGATGACGGCGTGCTCGGTGGTCCAACTCGGATTCTGAATATCACGGTCGCATCATCCCGTTATGTACCCAATAAAAGCAAATGCGAAAAAATGAACAATACAAACGTATTATATTTATTTTATGAACTATCAACAGTTTTATTTTGCGAACTATCAATATACAAATTAAATCTTAGGAAGTAGTTAATTTAATCAATTATATATAAGTTGTCGTATTCTCTCTAATATTTTTAGCAATACATGACTTCATAAAAAAACACCTTAAAAAGGTTTATAACATAATATATAATTTTTTCAATGTTTGAAACTATCATTTCATGATAGAACTCCATAATCAACTATAATTTTTACATAATATATAGACGGAAATAATCTTTGTAAAGATATTGTACTGTTGGTTATGTGTATCAATAAAATAAAAAAAATACAATAAATTGATTTGTACCTATTGAATGTTTTTTTCCACTAGTTTAAATTCCCCGGGAAACAAACCTGCAATCTATGGCTCAAAGACATTTTTAATGCTCTTTTTGTACACGATATATTAAATAAAAATAATGCAACATGCTAACGCGAGACCCGATCCAATTTTTTTCTGTATAAAGTTTTTTTATTTTTAGCTCTTCTCGTGTCCTCTATGTTGCTAACTAAATCAGTTCACGGTATGCGAACTGATGTCTCCTTTTTCGTTAAGTAGACTTGTTGGTCTGTTATTCTAAAAAACGAAATGACTAAGTCCAACTCTCCTTCCATCTCTTGGGTGGAAGGGATTTCATTTGCTGCTATATACGCAAGTCTATCACTGTCCATTCTGGCTACGTGGTCCCTCCAACGTCATCTTTTGGATCTACCCCACCGAACGATGTCCTCTATTCCACACGTTTTTCTTATTTCATCCCAGCGATTGATCTTAGAGCGTTATTCAGACGATGAGTTATGCGAACTGATGTAAATTATAAATTTTACATTCCTCAAATTAAACAAAAGGGGAATTTTACTATACTGAATGTACTAGATGCTTCATGTTGCTCGGGTCGGTTGGAAGATATTGCATTATGGAAACTATCCCGCTTTTGTACACAAACATTAAAAACGTTTGCTATTTAGGTAGAGGTTAGATTCTAACTCGACTCCAGTATATCGAGATAATCCATTTAAGGTAAATCCATTTGGATGGGTGGGTGGCAGAGCGGTTAGCGCGCTGGGTTAGTAATCCAGTGGTCGCGAGTTCGAATCCTGCCTCGACCGATCTCGTTCACCTATAGGACAAGCATTTATGCTTAGTTTAGGGAACGTAGGAAGATGTATATGTACTTGTACAAGGACATATTCATTTTTTGTAAAAAAAAAAAGGTGTAGGTTCTGTGATCGTGCGTCCCACCGAATACCGCAGGCTGCCTCTTGCCTCTCTCTTCCAATACCCCACAACATGACCCCGGGCTACCGGAGTTACGCGGCGGTACACGGTCAGATCGGGGGAAATACAACATACATAGTATAAAACATGTATATTTATACGTATGTATTATATTTTACCTCCCTATATTGTATATATGATTATTATGTAGCGTGTTAGTGGTTGCTTTACAGGTAATCGGCCCATGTTCTAAATATTCTTTATATTGTTAAAGTCAAATCTTACTCAACTTTACACGCTTTCTTGTCGAGCTAATTTTCAACCATTACAAATTAAAATAAATAAAAAAAACAACCCTTAATAATATTTATTTAAGGGGGCCATATAAACCTAAATACCTCAATTTCAAATCTAATTCCTCAAATATGTTAAACAGTGTGTTTTTAGAAAAAATACCATAAGTATCTTCAACATTTCTCTAGTGAATGTTCGTCACACAATTCAGCACAAATTCCCATAAATAAATTATTAAAAATATCCTTTTTTACAGCGTTTTTTTTAAATTAACATATAACCATGTGTCGTAGAGAAATAAATCTGTTATACTCTTAAATAGTGCATAAAATCAAAGTGAATGACCGATAAAGTTTTTTCATTTCAACTAAGGTTTGTTCTTAAAATGCAAAAAATCAACAAATTTGGGGTTTCCGATAATTTAAATCACGTATAAACCTTTTTTAACGCACGCGATATTTACTCTTACTAACGCGTAACTTTATAGTGCATTGGGCGGTTTTAATATATCATGTTTTCAGTCACTTAGTTTAGCGTTATATGTCCTCTTAAATTACTGTCGATAGTTTTTTTGTCCTGCGAGGATATTATCAAGACTCAGGATTATACATTATAGGTAGGTACCATAACGCCACGTCTCTTTTTTATTCCTATTTAAGTTGTATAATATCCTAGATTAACCTATACCTATACTTGTAACACCCTCGTCCTTGGGAATTACATAATCACTTTTTGATTACCTTCATTATCATACGATTAATATTAATCTTTGTGTCCACATTTTTTAGGAGATCACGACCGCATCTTATTTTTACATTCAACATCATTACACTGTACTACGATGATCTGATTTTTTTATATACAAAACAAAGTTAAACCAACATAAACTTGCACATGACGTATACCTACTTTGTTTTAAGAGGGTGACTGCTGCCAACGTAAGTACCTATTTTTTCAATTAGAATTTGCATCATTACTACAAAACGAATCATTTTGAAAAAAAAAAAGTTAGTTTGGATATAAATAAAGAAAAATGTACCTTAACTTTTTAATTATGTTCTGTATATATTCTTGTAGGAAAATAATAAGCATACCCTGATTTTTGATATTTATTTTAAATTTCTAAAAAAGGTATAAGGTATAAGCATTATATTTTTTTATAAATTAAAGAAGATCAAAATATCTGGAAAAATACGATGTAACGTTGCATTAATGCATCAGGTTAAGTTAATAAACCAAAACAACTTTTATTTCGCAATGGCACTGAATGGAAAATAAATGTTATTTTAGGTTTACTTACTAAATCTGAAGCATAATGCAACGTCACTTTATATTTTTCTAGATATTTTTGTCTTCTTTAATTTAAAATAAAATATGTTGCACTACGGCTTATATTTTATCAAAAATATAAGATAAACGTTGAAAATCGGGGTATGCCATTATTTTTCTACAAGAATTTAAGTATACAAAACATTATCAAAAAGTAAAAATATATTTTTCTTTATTAATAGGTACCCAAAATATCTAAATTATTTTTTTCAAAACGATTTGATAAGAAATAATGATGGTATATGAAATTGAAAAATAGGTACGTTGGTAGCAGTCCCCCCATTAAAGAAAAAAATAATTAATGCTTGTTAATTGTAATAATATGGTATGGTATATGGTAATAATTTATTTAAAACTTCTTCTTAGGATTCGAAACAAACTTTCAACGAATAAATATGTATAACACCAAATCTGTGATATATATTATTTTTCTTGAAGAAAAGGTAAAATTTAAGAGTTTTTTTTTAATAACAACAATTGTCATCAAAAACACACACTCTGGTGGTAAAAATTGAACTGCTCTAAAAGAAGACTTTAGTGACTAAAGTACGAAGACACTGGACTTGAGATTAAAGTGACATTTTGTTGTTATGAAACGCATTTTTTTTTAAAGTCGACGTTAGGTCTCCTTTTATTTTTTTAAAAACTGGCTGGTAGGTACGATAAATTAGCAACATTTATATCGACGTGCAAAATTCTGAATTGTAGACCCTACCATAATAGAAGAGGTGTAGGGAGATCACAGAGGAGATGGACTGACGATATTGTTGAACTGGTGGGACATGGGTGGTAGCAGAGCGCCCAGGATAGAGAGAAGTGGAAAACTCAGGAAGAGGCCTTTATCCAGCAGTGGAGTGAAAGGGGCTGAAGAAGAAAAGTAGAAGAAATATCGACGTGTAATTATGTATCAGTCCCACTATAATACTTCTCTATTGCTGCTTTGTTCACTCTGTAAGTAGAGTTGAGTACAGTACACACAGAGACAAGCACCCTAACCAGCAACAGTCTCGCATATTAATCCTTTTAATCACTTGGTCGTGTCATCATTTTTTTGTTTTCGTCTCCGTAATTGCATTTTAATTGTTGCTACGTTCCTCTTTGTTTCGTTCCGAGATTTTGTCGGTTCGCGATTATTATTAGCATTTTTGTTATTATTCATTCAGTCCCTCCACTCTCGAATATATATACTCAGTGACCTGTGAACTTCCCACGACTTCAGGGCTGCCAGTCCAACCACCCTCATTGTCTAGGGGCGGCAGACCGTGAAGTTTCAACTCTTGCAGCATAGATCAGTGCAGCAGACCTCGTTATAATCATAGATGGGAGATAATCTTATGGGAAAATTGATGTTTCCATCTCGTGGGTTCTCAAAGTGGATGTCGTGTCGACTTTAAAATATGTTCGACGGTGTTTAATGCTTTGAATAACCTGGCACCACAAAGAGCTATCTGGGAGGCATCTCACACTCGGGTATTCTGGACTCCCCAAAGGAGTTGAACAGAACCAACAAAGCGGCTTATTTTGATCGATGCTTTATTGTAAATGGTTCTATAATGTGGAAAAGATTGCCTCCAGATTTTCGCAGTCCACAAAGCAAGAGCACTTTCTCTAAAGGACTTAAAATAGCTTTGTTTCGTAAAGCAGCATAAAACAGAATATAAGCGCCCTTGGAATGATTTTGAATCAATAAACGGCTCTTCGAAGACACCTAGGAGATCAATAATGAGTACTCTAGTTTCTTTAGTTCAATCTGTAATTCACAAAAGTAATGAAATTTTTTATTCTTTTTTAACATAGACACAACCAATTAGTAGTCATTGTTCTAAAACCTATCAATATTGTCTATATTTATTCACTGTCTTGTAACAATTGGCATTTTATCTTTGAGAAACCGTATTTTATTTCATTTATTTCCTCCATAAATCAAAATTCAAGTTATGCGAATTTTTAGCACTATATTTTTTTTTTCACACGAATTTAAATCGACAATAATTAGATGGTCTAGTGTGTACTGCCTTATCTTGGTTATTTCTTGACTTAAATTAACAAATAACTTAGATACTAATTGTATTTATACAATGTTTAAAAAAATGAAATATATCAAGATGAAATATATATTATGTTTCACTCTTCCTGCCCCAAATTTGTATATGAAGTGATGGCATGTATGTTTGTGTATAATATGTCATAGAGATGTTTTTTTATATGCCGATTCACAGCTAAAACTCGTTTTTACATTTTTTGTAGTTTTTTCATTGATACTTTTAACCATCGCAAAAATGCTGTCAAAAAGATTGATTTTTATAAAAACTTGCCTTTTTTTTTGCTTACCCCTCAGTCATTAATTATTCAGAGTGAGATTATCTAAGCTTACATTTAACATTGTATATTGTCTGACATACTTTGACGTCATGACTGACATTAATTGTTATGTAATTGGATAATATTATGTATGTTTCGTTAATTGACAAGTATTTGTACTATACTAATTAGTGTTGTGCTGTTTCTACTTTAACAGTTGTACTTGTTCGTGTCAGTTCTGTCAATACCCGGACCTAACTTCGGAACAAATCCTGCGACAATGCTTTTTTTTAACATATTTTAATTATCTCAATAGAGACGAAGTTGGAATATTTACTGTAGGAGAACCGGGAAATCAAGGCACCTACAGGGCTTACGACCTGGCATCGGCTGGTTTACGTGATCACTTTATGCGCTTGCGCAACGTTCACCAATTATGCATTTTTAATGAGATCCCTATCAATTCAATTTTTGAAAGTTCTATATATTGCAATACTGAAATTATTTTCGCTTGACAATAAGGATCTATGTGTGAAATTATGAACAACATTCTTATTATTTTTATTTATTTTTGTTGTAACGCCATCTATTGAGAGAATTGTTTTTTTCAATTCTTATACCTGAGGTGACACTGCATTTTTCGCATAGAAGTCACCCCTGAATTGCGTCAGACTTATAAGGTCATTTTTGTCTTATTTACCTACTTTTTTTTTGCTTTATATGGCAACTCACCATATTTAGAATGATTAGTCGACCTTTTAATCAGCAATCAGATACCTAACCTTGTGTCTCAGTTGGTTAGGTATCTGACTGCTGATCCAAGGGTTCCGGGTTCGATTCCCGGTGGAGACACAGTTTTTAATTGTGTTTTCAGTCTCGATCTGTGAGACGATAAATATCGTAAGTCTCCAGAACTTGTTATTGGGTGCGTGTTAAATAAATATTTGATATAGCACCTGTAAGTTGTCCGAGAAGCTTCATTAAATATGTCTTGAATTAAATATAAATAAAAAAGAAGGTTAAGAGTAGTTTTAGAAGAATATTAATAAGTTAAAAATTAAGTTACAGTTCAATATTGTGTGTTCTCATTATTAAAATATCAAAAAAAAACTTTCAAAAATTAATAGGGAACTTAATAAGACTGTATATTTAGTTAACGTTGCGCAAGCGCATAAAGTGATCACGTAAACCAGCCGATGACAGGTCGTAAGCCCTGTAGGTGCCTTGAGTTAATAATAATAATATAATGTTTTTTTTCACATAATGTGGTGGACCAATTACTAGGTAATTTCTACCAGTCAACCAAAGTAAATATTACAAACATTACATAACTCTTTACAACGAAGAATAAAAAATACAAAATTTAATGTAAAAATCATAATTTAAAAACAATAATGATTTGAGTTCCTGGTTCTCCTATAATATTCCAACTTCGTCTCTATTGAGATGTTAAAAAGTTTTCATAAGATATTTTCAGTGTTTTTTACTCCTCACTAACCCAAGGGGATCCAGTGGGGATTTATGATTTCGCGATTTTTAAGGCTATTTTTTATTACAGATTATCAACTAGTATCACGCTGAGATTTTATTCTGAAAGTTTCATCACAATGTATCTGTGTGTGCTTGTTATGTGATGTGTGCTATGTACGGTGTGTTTATTTTACTTATCAATTATAGACTAAAGTACTCATTCGATTATTTTCTAATATTGCAAATATGTATATATATCTAATACTCGCTTGGACCCCATTAGATTTCGAAGGATATCTGAATAGTGCTTCTCATTTTTTTAAACGTCAAATATTTCAATGTGACCTCAAGCTCAGGAAATTTAAAATTTGTAATTTTTATTTTAAAATTGGTAAAAAGACACGCCACTTTCATAAAATGGCATTGAAGAATTATCAAGTTTTCATAATAAAATATTTAAGTAAAAAAATATCCTTCATGAAAATGCTGAAAATTTTCCATACAAAAATTGAATACTTTATGGAGTGACTTGTTAGTGAGGAGTTTAGCCTTGGTCACAACCCACTCGTTTTTTTAATATGTTTCACGGGATGTAAATTAATACGTAGTACATATTTATTAATGATTTACATGTTGTAACTTGCATATTCGTCGCCATTATCAGAATATTCGTATTTAATTGCGGAAGAAAACTGTACAGGAAGTATATTTGTATGTATCTAGTTTTTTTTTGTCAACATTTATTATTATTATGATAAGCGACTATCACGCGGTGCAATGGCTGGAATTTTTATTTAGTGTTTAGTACGTATGCGCCATTAATATAAAACAGCATACATACATATATGGGACGTTGATTAATTTACTGCTAATGTATAATATATTCTGTTTATTTCTGTGCCAAGTATTAACACCTGCTGTGCATGATTGGCCAGAGCCATTTATACTACCGCTGAAAAAAAAATAGTAATGAAGAATTATGACTGAATTAAAATTTGATATTCTGTATAGTTTGAAAAAAAAATCACATGTTACTCTGTTATAGACAACATAAAATAAATCTTATTTAGGTGGGCATAATATAACGCTGAATTTAGTGACTGAAAACATGATATATCAAAACCGCATAATGCACTATGAAATTACGTTTTAATAACGCCAATAACGGTAACTATCGCGAGCGTTATAAAGGGTTACGTGATTGAAACTATCGGAAACACAAACTTTGATGATTTTTTACATTTTAAGAGTGAACCAGGGAGGCAAGTCTGGTTCAACCGGCGAAATCAAAACCCTCGTGATTACCCATATCATGGATATAATTATTATATGGAGTACTATGACATCTTATAGATATTATAGACCTCCATATAATAATTATATCAATGTTATGGGTATTCGTGAGGGTTTTGATTTCGCCGGTTGGACCAGACTTGCCCCCCTGAATTGTAATGAAAAATACTTTATTGGTCATTCACTTTGATTTTATGCACTCTTTAAACATATAAATGATTTATTTATCTACGACACAGTTATGTAGTAATTTTTAAAAAATATATTAAAATAAAATACTGATTTATAACTTTCTTCCAATTGATTTAATTGACTAACTAGTTTCGCTCTAGACGAGCATCTTCAGAGTAGCCTACTCTAGAGCGAAACTAGTCAATTAAATCAAGTTGAAGAAAATTAATAGTGGGGGGCAAGTCTGGTCCAACCGGCGAAACCAAAACCCTCGTGACTACCCATATCATGGATATAATTATCATATGGAGTTGTATGACATCTAAAGATATTGTAGAACTCCATATAATAATTATATCCATGATATGGAGCTATATATTTAAGATGTTATAGAACTCCATATGATAATTATATCCATGATATGGGTAATCACGAGGGTTTTGATTTCGTCGATTGACCAGACTTGCCCCCCTGGTCTCAACCAAACGGACACACACTCTCGTACGGGTGTTGGAAACCCTCGAACAGACTCAGAAAGGGCGCGAGTAGAGGCAAGGTGAATATGCAGAGAATCTGGTGTGCCCACTCATGAGGGAGCCTTGTAATAAGGAGGACCTCTTGGCTGCAAACGACAGGGCTGTGACGGCCCCAAGTTATTAAAGAGGGCGCATATAAATAGTCCGGACACGGAAACGAACTGGAAACAGTGGTTAGATAAAAGAAATTGCCATTTGACGATAAACTAGCCACATGCACAGGGTGCAAGGAAATGTGTATCAACAAACAAATTGGATTATTACATACGTTGTGTCAAGTCAAGGACCTTCCATTGTCGTTTCAAGTAGAGTAATTACGCATTGGTATGTATTTCGGAAGTAAAATTTATACGTTTGATTGTTGCATCATGTTTTGCCGTTACTCCCAACACACGAACGTGTCATTGTCGCTATATTATCATTCGGTTAGTGCCAATGCACTTGTTAGTATTTATTCATTCAGTACTTGAGTCACGTCTTAGTATGGCAGTAGATTCGACTCTGGCGGTTTGTAACTAAGTACATAGGTATATGGACTATTGTAATTTCGATCGTCGAACTCTGTCGTAACAATAATATTATGATATATAAATCACAAACACCAATAACTAGACGTATTTCTAATTGTAAGAAATCACGTGGAAGGATATGATGGCATAGATGCAGGATTGAATAATAAACAAACAAAAAAAAAATGCCCAGAAGTACAGACTGTGCAATATCAAACATATAATTTAAATTCGTTAGTTTCATTCTAGACCTTGATGATGCCGAGTCACCTCGGCGAAAATGTTGTCATTGTAATCGAATTTTGTGTAAAAATATTTTGATAAAAGTATTTTCTTTATTATTGTTTGTTTTGCAGTGAGGTTACGGCTTCTGGCTTTTCTTTTATCGTTTTCGAGTGTCCCTTAAGATCCTAGTAATCGAAAATACAACAGACAAAATAACATCTCAAATACGAGACTGGTGTGTGGGGATACACGCATTTGTGTTTCCTTCTTATGGTGATGTACACCCGCACACCTGTCGCTGGGTATCCCTCATTGTGAGATACGCCGTGATAGTATGAATGAATGAATAAAACTTTGTACTCTCCACATTTATTGTAATCAGGCCCGTACCGGTAACACATTCAGGCTCGATATTACAATGGAATCATCAGCTCGACAGCCCTGGGTGGGCCTTGGCTGAATTCAGCAATATCTTCCATTCTCGCCTTTCTGAAGCCTTGGTTTTATAGCTAATAATTTGCAGAATGGATACATCAGCGCTGGCAGTCCATCCATCGCAGTTTAGGCCTTCCTGGTCTTCTTCGTCTTTGCGGTGTGTAGAGTTTGAGGCGTTTTACTGAATTGTGGTCCAGCCTATCTTGATAGAACTGATCACATCGGGCTCTCCATATAATTTCACATAATTCTCTGTTGTATCGACGACGCCAATTATCAATACCTCTCAAGGTAGCGAAGACGAAGAGGATCCTTCTCTCAATTTCAATGGTGTGATTAATCGATAATCGACGATTTACCATGCTATTTAATTTTTACTTAGTGCTATTGTAATATCGGGCCTTAGCTGCATTTTGTACATTGAGGAGACAACTAATGTAATCCGTTTTATAGAACTCACTATTTCCATCTTATGATTTCCTGATATTATATCAAGGTTCGGAGTTCGATTCTTGATTATTGTTAACTCACAAATTGTGTTTTCTTTGTGTCCATGTTTTGAGTTGCTTCGTGTACAGTTAAATTGTAATCTATTTCTAGAACTTAACCTTATTTTTACTATCTCCACTTTCTGATATCCTGGTATTTTATCAAGTGGAGGAGTTCATAACATAAAAATCTTGCAAAAGTCGTTGTATATTTATGTACATGTTATGAATTATTCAAAAAATCTGATATTCCACGCAAACTGTTCAAAGCTATACTTTGGCTTTGTCAAAATTATTCCTATCCGTCGAACGATTTGGTTTTATCGCCTGTTAATCATATAGATAATTTCCGTTGGTCATCTTCCAGTCAACCTATAAGATAAGCAGCTGTCACAAGTGACGATGGTCTAGCTTGCATCTGCTGTGCGTATTGCTTTTTACTTATTAAATCTTGATCCAGAACATCTGCGAACATGGATTATAAATAAGTATTATAACGAGGCAATGAACCCTCAACACCTTTTCGTAGGCCATTATTTTAAGACTCCAGGTGATCAATAGACATACCATTCAATTTTGAGTACATCTTTAAACGAGCAACAGATTTCAGAATAATTATACAGTACCTATCAATGTAAAAAACATAACAATGATCATGTTTCATATATAGATAGGTATAGAGAACAGAATGAAAGATTATTACATATTATAATGAACTGAACCAATATATTTTTTTAACAGATTTTTAATTATCTCAATAGAGACGAAGTTGGAATATTTATTGTAGGAGAACCGGGAAATCAATACACCTACAGGGCTTACGACCTGTCATCGGCTGGTTTATGTGATCACTTTATGCGCTTGCGCAACGTTCACCAATTATGCCTTTTTAATGAGATCCCTATCAATTCAATTTTGAAAGTTCTATATATTGTAATACTGAAATTCTTTTCGCTTGAAAATAAGGAATTTTTACTACAGCCATCTATGGGTGAAATTATGAACAACAATCTTATTATTTTTTATTTATTTTGTTGTAACGCCATCTATTGAGAGAATTGGTTTCATTATTTACAAAAAACCAATTCTCTCAATAGATGGCGTTACAATTATACTACCTTCTAGCAGGAATAGATTAAAAAACACTATTCAAACTGACAGATTAACCACCAAACAACTGTTAGTATAATGGTATTGGCCTAGTGGAGTGTCGTATCCAGAAATCACCGCAAAACAAATAAAAGAAAGTTAATACATAATAAAGAAACAGGAAAAAAAATACGTACATTTCAGCCCCCAGAAAATGCCTTGGTGCTAAAGAAGTGGAAACATACATATTTGATTGATAATAATATATTTTTTTTTCTTATTTATGTTTATATTGTACTGGATTTTTGTAATAAATAAATATGAATAAAACTGTCTCCAACGGGAATCAAATCCGGTATACTTTTTTTAATTAGATATATAACCAACTGTGCCCCGAAGGTCGACAAATTATTATGTTAATTGTAATGCTACAAATACCTGTACGTACCTCATGTTAATTGTACCGCCGTAAACTGCCTACACCTACATTTCAACCACCGCAATTTCAATTCGGAACGCTTCGTTTCATCGTCGGTTTTTGTTAAGACCCGGGTCCGCTTTCTGGCCGTTGTTTTTGTGCGTCATCTCACCGACATAGGCGAGATCACGTCCGTGAGAGATTGAACAGCAACCGCTTCTTTCACGGTCCAATGCGACAGACTCGCCTCATTCAATTATATCAAACGTATGGTATGGACTATGGACATAGTCGTTCTGGTATTCCGCGTTCGGCCTTCGGAGAATTTCAGTCGTTCTTCGCTTTAATCAATCTGCCCTAATCCGTGATATTTTCAATATAACCTTGTCTTTTGTGTGATACTTTTTTTGTAATGCATATTTGATCTGGTATTTTTTATAGCGATTGGTTCTCTGTGAATCCTTTATAGTCACGCGTACCTGTGGCTGTCAAAGGAGCTTCTGTATTACGTTTTATGGAGGTTTTTTTTTATTCCTGACCGAAAAAAACGTTTTTAAAACGAGAAAATTAGCGCCTACTCCAAAAATCACGCATGATTTTTTCTTCTTGAAGACCCGTGTCAGGTCTTTGTCGACGTTGGCTGTCTCTGGGGCAAGTCAGTTCATGCATGACTAATCTACTTCTTTGCCCTTATCTCGTCTTAGTACGTAATCGCCAGGACTCTTTGTCATATGCAAGACTAATAAGGGAAATATATTATGTAGGTATAAATAAATCAGGAAGACAAATAACTCCAAAACCGTGAAAAATATTTGTTACGTGTTACTCCACAAAGATTTATTTGCTTTTGTCGTATGAAACGATCGTACTGCGAAAGAAAATATATCTACGAGGAACGCAATCAGATTTTAATGAATCCCATGATGAAGTTTTACAATATCAGTGCCGTCAACATTTACCAAATTAAAAATATCATTTTCAATATACATAATAATTCTGACGATTTTTCCCGCACGAAACGCGTCAATAATCATAGTAAATTAATAGAACAAAACCAAGTGACATTTTATTTTAATTAAAAAATATATTTAATAGATGTGAGGCACCGGCTTAGAATAGTGCTTCCACTCTACTATTAACATCATTTTCTGATGTCCCGAAAGCTCCAGGATATCAAAAATATAGGAGGTAAAATACTAAAATCTCACATAGTTCAGCAATGAGTTTCAGCACCCACTCTGGGTGTTTAACTTCAAAGGTGAGACGAGACTGTTGTGTGGGAACACACGCATGTATCGTGCTTTTCTTTTATAAGGTAATACACACCTGTCGCTGCTTATTCCACATTGTGGGATATGCTGTGATTGTATGAATAGATAATTTAAAATGATATAATATACTACAAAGTATCAGATATGATTTTTGGTCAAATCGGCTTATTGTAATAATAATAAGGATGTAGGTTTATAGCGTCGTTTTCATGAATATCTTAAGGGTTTTATTTAATTTTTTGATGAAAAAAATTTTTTTTTTATTTCGATAATTTTCGTACAAAATTTTTTCAACGAATGAAATTTCAAAAAATGTGTGTGCTTTTTTGTGAGCAAATATTTCTTGATTTAAATGACAGAAGCACGAATTTACACGAATAAAATATATATTTTCAAGTATAACTTAGAGTTATACAGAAAATAGTGAAACCTTTTCCGTCTTAACGAGTTTATTTTTAACATCACGTACTTAACCGACCATAAAAAATAATCGTTTTTTTTACATAATTGCGTGTTTCTTGTAATGAGTATAATCGTTTCGCATTTATTATAAATTGATTTTTTTTTCAGACGGCTCAAGTAAACGAGATTTTTTTATTATTGCGTTTCCATATTGTGAATATTGTAATCAAAACTACGCAACGCGAGAATTCATAATAGTTTGTAAGGATGTTGTATAACAATAATTTGATATAATTATTTCATATTGTTTCGTAGACATATTTCGTGATTGGTTTATTATTTTACTCTATTTCTGAGAGTCTAATAAAAAATAAAATAAAATCTCATTATTATTATAATAATAATAATAATAATGAGATTTTATTTCAGTTCTATAATATGTACCTATAGAGTCTATAATATTATGTCCTATTCTGATTCGTTTCAGAGTACGAAAACGTCTATAACCAACGGGCGTCTTGTGTAAAAGGATTTTCATCCGCGCGGTGTGGTGTAATAAGTCCCGTATAAATGCAGTAAACTTTTTGACATTTCTCATATACTACAATTCAGACGGATAAATTTAGACGAATCAGAATAGGACATAATATCTATATAAATCGCCTACCTCCATTGTACCTATCGAAAAAATTACTTTAGGTTAGTATTATTATTTTCTTGTATACTTAACGGCAAATAACACCAAGTAAGACCAAGAGTTTGGCGATCTGTCAAATTTTATTAACCTATTATTTTTGATAAAAAAGGCAATGGACTATACCTACCTGGTATCGAAATTTTACTTGGTATCAGTATATTGTCGGCCTTCGTGGCTCAGTTGGTTAGATATCTGACTGCTGAGCCAAAGGTCCCGGGTTCGATTCCCGGTGGAGACACAGTTTTTAATTGTGTTTTCAGTCTGGATCTGTGAGACGATTAATATCGTAAGTCTCCAGAATGTGGCAACTTGTTATTGGGTGCGTGTTAAATTAATATTTGACATAGTACCTGTTAGTTGCCCGAGAAACAATATGAAATAAATATGAAATATTGGTTATTTTTCGTTTCGTTGTAAAAGTTGTCAGTCTTGTCAAGACCAAGACTGGGTAAACAAGACATGTCCACACCTGTAAATGTAAGATCATGACCATTGCTCATCAAAATCTCAACTGAATTGTATATCCTTGATTTATTCTATAAATTCTTTAAATATAATTAAGCATTAATAGCTGTTGCTTCTCATGTTGTTGAAGGAAAAAAACGTGCTTATATTGCACTAGGTGTCAACATAATCACGATGCAATCTCGCCGATGAGTGCCGCTGACCCGCATCTTCGTGTCACTTTCCATGATAATGATCGTGATGTACTCACCTCACTACCACAGTTCCTGTATTATCCATCCATCACTCTTCTGCATTGATCATGTCAACAGTTCATAGATATATTGACCAGTTTCGCTTTCAACTTGACGTTTCGATAGATTTTTTATAACGAGCAAGATTTATTATGTTACAACGTAAGGTATTGCCAATTGTTTGGTGGATATTATATTATTTATAGTGATGATGTTACGTTAACGGGCTGTTTCACCACCTCTAGGTAAAGTGCTTCATAGCTAAGTTACGTTAATGGGCTGTTTCACCACCTCTAGGTAAAGTGCTTGATAGCCAAGTAACGTTAACCTACTGTTTCACCACCTCTGGGTAAAGTGCTTTATAGCTAAGTTACGTTAACGGGCTGTTTTACCACCTCTAGGTAAAGTGCTTGATAGCTAATTAACGTTAATGGGGCTGTTTAACCACCTCTGGGTAAAGTGCTTGATAGCTAAGTAACGTTAATGGGGCTGTTCAACCACCTCTGGGTAAAGTGCTTTATATCTAAGTTACGTTAACGGGCTGTTTAACCATCTCTGCTTGAACGCTAAATCTAACGCAAATTCGACGGATTAAAAATATTTTCAAAAAAATATTATTAGGTAACCATATCTAGACGTTGCCACCCATTCTCATTATGGAACTTTACCCAGATATGGTGAAATAAAGACATTACTTATTATTTAAGTATTTTGATTCTATCAATCGACTATGGCTCGATGTGAGTCTTAACCTCTTCCAGCATCTCTCTCTATCCTGGCATGTATTTTATTTAGTACTATTCTTGGTGTATCTCTATGATGATACACAATAAAACAATAGTTTTTGTTTCATTGTGAATCTATTAAAGGCACTAACCGCTATTGGTTTATCGAAGACCTTTTTCAGAGTGTGAAGATAAATTAAGAATGTATTTCTTCTTCTGCATCTATCTTTCCCTCTACTATTAGTTGTAGAATGGTAAGTACGCGAATACACGTCTCTTGACAGTGTTCAGCAACTCTTTCTTTAATCATGTAAAAAACTCTTTCTTTGGAGACTCTATCGACCCATAAATGCGCATCAACCTTCTGTAAAGCCACATCTCGAATGATTCAAAATTGTTTGAGATTTTGAGAGTCCAACCTTCCACTCCATACAATGGTTCTGGCATTACGTACGCTTAACGGCTCTTCATCTTGTATTATTTAAAGAGCTATCATGAATTGTATGAAAATTCACGTCTTGAGATGGTTTGATGTGTTGATATCAAAATCATGAAATAAGCGAGATGTTTATGTCACGAGGTAGGAGTCTGGCGGTCGGTTCTCTCTACATAACCCGAATATAGAAACGGCTTAATGATTTGTATGAGAACCTTTCGTGTCTATAAAAATAAGCCATGAATGTGCAACGATAATTTAATCATGTAAGTTACAACTTCCCAAATCCTCAAAAAAATCCCATCTATCACGCAATGTTTGTTGGTCTACGTGTGCCTTTTGATCCGTTTTTTTATCTCCTGCATTCCTCGCTCACCATCTGGAATGCAGATTCTACGGAGGCTGGGCTCTCAATCCTCGGGTTAATCTGCTCCGATTGTGTGAGAGAATCCCACTGTTACTCACATTTATCTCTAGATATGGGTCACGCACTCGCATTAATAATAATGGACCACCGGAGATGAGATTAAGATTAGAACGGCGTGTCAATGTTATCATAGTTTTTGTATAAAAATTTGTTGTTTGATAAAAAAATCCATGAACAAAGTAAAAACACATAGAGGATTAGTTTTATTTTTTGTTATGTCATTATAAACCTTCAGCCAACGTGGCTCAGTTGGATAGCTAGATATATTGTGTTTTCAGTCTGTTTACCTGTATGTCTACATTTAGATTGAAATTTTCCGATATGTATTAATATTATTTAGTAAATATTTATAAACTTTTTTCTCTTTTGTTTTCAGGTCGGTCTTTGGTTTTTTTTTATTTCATCTCCGTGGATCTTATTTATGGTAAGTCTAATTACATATTGCATTCAAAGTTCTCTATATAGTCTACCAATGTGTGAAATTTAACCTTCGTGACTATAATAGTTTTCGCTGAAGTAAAATATTTTAAAATGATTTTGGTTTATTTTAAACAAAGCCTAGGAAATTTTTTTTCGTACAATTTGGAAATGTCTATGTATAACAAATAAAAATGAAATTAAATATTTAGGAGTAATAATTGACAGTAACCTTAAATGGAAAACTCAAATAAATAATACTATAAACAGATTAAGAAAGCTTATTTACATATTTATCAACCTTAGAAACATTCTCAATTTAAAATTACTTAAAAATGTGTATTACGCTTTCGCCCATTCAATAATGCAATATGGCATTGTTGCATGGGGGGGGGGGCGTATAAAACATCCATTTTGCCTCTAGAAATTACGCAAAGGTTGATAATAAAAATTATAAATAAAAAACCATCTGACTACCCAACTTTGCAACTATTTCGTGATTTTCAAGTGCCATCTTTTAAAAATATCTATAAAAAAATGTGCTATTTCAAATACATAAGGACATTGGAAGGTCGCACCATGCCTTTGTACGTGTGGCGAGTGATAGACATAATATAGTGGGTCAACTGTGTACCCCATTAACACATACATACACAACACAGCACTACTACACGTACAATGGGGTGGTGTGGTTCAACCAACTTGAAACAGATTTGAGACTGGCAATTGAACATAATGATTTAAAAAAAAATAAAGAATAAATCAAACTTATTATTTGACTGATATGTAAATTATATTAACTTCTTTTTGTATAGATAATAATTATGTATGTATAATATTTTTTGTATTCTGTATTAAATTGTCTCCTTTACACACGAGTGCTTGCACTCTAGTAAAGGGTAAATATGTTTTGTCTTACTGTGAATCTTTTCTATATAGTTTGTTTGTTTTATATTTTGTATATGTTATTGTAAACTTAATAAAAAAAAAAATGTCTCAAATACTATTATTTTTCAAAACATTGTAGGTACCTATCAAAAGTTTTAAAATGATATAATATTGTATTTCTAATATTATTATTAATACGTTCGAAGAAATTACTTCAGCCATTAGTTGTCAGGTTGCAATAGTAAAGTCTTAAGTACCTTCTTTCAATGTGCAAAACGCTTCTGTGACGTACACCCAACCACAATGAACTGCTCCGATCCCGTGACACAAATCTCTCTACCTATTATACTTTGTTATTGATTTATGTGATCCCGTTGCCCTATTTACACTGCACACATTCCCGTTTACACTTGTAATGTACCGCACCGGATCCAAACACAGCAAACATTCACAGCAGATTATTCACCGTGTTTTTCTTACAATGGAGCAGGTTGACGAAAACGGGACAATACTAAATGTGGTCCTTCGAGCCGGAGGAATACAACTCCTAACAATAACAATAGTTTCATCTACATTCGGACAATGGGAAGTATAAGGTACACCACCTCACCTATGAGATCAGCACCGTGCTCAGACATCTCAATTCCCCCCCAGCATCTCAACAGCACAATCAAACTAGAGCCATTCTCTTTCATTTCGCTAATAAACGCCGCAATTTATGCCGAAATTGTTTCCATCTTAACAATCGCCGCGTATTTGAATCACAATGGTGAAACTACCCCGATGTATTTTGATACCTAGACTAGGGGACGATAATAATAATTGTTGTATGAAAGAAATAGATTTCGTTATTGTATGTAAGTATAGTGATTCTATTATGGCGATATCACATTATAACGGAATGTTTGTTATTTTTTCGGACTAGCCCGCAGCCCGAGTAATTAAAAGGTCTTTCTTATTCAAAGTTTTTGTCCTTTTTTATTAGAACTATGAGCAAACACTTTTATATTCTAAGCGGGTACATTGTTAATCTAGAAAGTGATTTATGATCATGTTCATGTAATGTAAACAGTTCTTATACTTTTATTGCTCTACTAAAATATACAGCTATATAAGTTTATACGTTTGCAATCATTTTTTAAGACCGTTTTTATTGAATACACGTTTTCTTATAGCTTTTTTGTGTACAAATGTGTTTTGGCACTTATTTTTGTTAAGTTTGGATAGCAATTTTTTGGCGGCTTACGAATATTTCTTTAGTTCGTGTCATCCAGAGGAAGAGCAAAGAACACCCGGATAAACAATTGTACCAAGATCCTACAAAGAAACGGCTTGGATGAAAGCGATACTCAACACCGCAGAGTATACAGCCTGAGGACGAGAAGAGCCAACCCCAATAGCCAATATAGGCAGTAAGTTGGGATAGTGCCAGGAAGAAGATTCCGTTAGTTCCTGTCATCTAATTTTTGTTTGTTTTTTCGAAAGAACGAACGAAAGACAACTGTCCAAGAAAAGTAATAACAAGTAACAATAGGAATTTAACAAACAATAGTTATTTATGGTATAATCATGGCGTGGTTTTTAGAAAACGGTTTTAAACAAAAAACGCTAAAAATATTTTTTGTATATTGATCACGAGTCATAAAAAAACATAAAAATTCAATATTTTAATATGTAACTTGCTGCAGTGGTCAAAGTTTTAGGTACTAACGGACTAAATTTGTTTGGGGCAAAACGTAAAACTCTCTGCTGATTCTAATCTTGCTTAGTAGTCTGGCACCTGTTATTTTCCCATAAAGATTATTATAAAAATAATCTTATATAATTATCAAAACTTCGTTTTGCATAATTGTACGGTTGAAGTATTTTCAAGTGTCGCACAAAAGACACCAAGTGGTTTCGATTCTAATGTCACTTCTTCGTCTCCTGTCCAACGGTTATTCTTTGTGTCCGTCAAATTATCTCGCCTGCATCTCTTTCCAACAAATAATTACTTTTTTACTATTATCATTTCAAAATTGCCTTCGTCTTTTCGCATACATCACATCGTAATGGTATTCATAAACTATTTAATTATATCAACATATCTCGAGCAAGTGTTGAGTGTTGTGCGTTCTTTGAACAAAAGACCTCGCCCCACTCTGCTTCGTACGAAGCCCCCTAGCATTTGACCCCGTTTTGAAATAACCTTCCAGATACGGGAATAATAAAATTAAATAAAAAACATTTACACGAATGAGCAACTGCGATTATGTAAGCTGGACCAGATTGTATTCAAATAAACTTGTAGCGCGAGAGATGACCAAAGATGTTGGATTCATAATAGAGACCATTTAAGGAGAAGGTGCATATTTCGATTTAATTTTATGCTAAACTTTATATGCCGGCGTGAGAAAATGAATCGTATTACAAATATTTGTGATGTATCTTGTTTTATTTAGTTATTAAATATTGCAAGTACAGACTTTTTTCAATAATCAGTTTTTTATCATTTCAATGTTTGTTTTGAATACTAAACTATTTACTACTACTATTACTACTGTTTTTGAAAATTTGTATAAATATCTGACTTACTGAGTTGTATTTATGATTAACATTGCAGGCATTGAAAATATTTACGATTAAACTTGAGGAATCCTATTTATGAAAAGATTCTTTAACGATCTCTTCTGCGTCTTTCAATTTCATCATTAATGTAAACAGTCTGTATATTTAAGTCTTTGAGTCGTATTTTTCATTTGTCTCGTTTTTTTTAAAGGTCTGTAGTACCGAATTTTTGTAGCTACATAAATTAATATATTTTTTTTACATATTTTCAATCATAAATTTTAACAAACTAGAATGGATTTAG
Organism: Molanna angustata; assembly: GCA_963576475.1. Classification (NCBI taxonomy): domain Eukaryota; kingdom Metazoa; phylum Arthropoda; class Insecta; order Trichoptera; family Molannidae; genus Molanna; species Molanna angustata. The sequence continues at coordinate 18,813,334 of OY754988.1, read as the reverse complement.
ACTTATATTACTAAAACTAGGTGCATGTAACACATAGTACCCTTTAGGCTTTTTCGATACATTGAAAAACGAAATGAAAATTCAAATGTTTTAAGTTGAAAACCACTAAAAATGTTAAATACGCGGATCTTCGCTTGAAACTTTGTCGATCTGTTAAGAGAAATAAATTCTTAAAAATCAATAGTTGGACAATCAATCTAATAATTTAGCCTTTGATAATGTAGCGATAGCGCGTTTCAATGCTCCCACCAAAACCACGTAAATAATAAATGAATAACATATATTATACATTTAGCCTTTTCTAAAACAACGCCGACCAAACTACGCGTAAATTTAATTTTAATATCCGGAGTTTCATTGATAAAAAATATATATATCATTATCCTATTTGATTTACGAATACTCCAAAATGATTAATTTTAATCGATTTTTCCCGCTTTTATGTTTATAATCAATGAGTAATCATTTTTTGGTGAAATACCACTTGAATTTATTCTGATAACGCACTAGTAGTGACGAAATATGTCGGTTAAATACATAAAATATAAAATAATGTATTTTCGTTATCACAGTGGAAACGTTCAACTTTCGTTTTTAGAAGGAATATAAATTATACAAGCCTTTAGGATTTCGTTAGACATAGCCAGCATCCTCAGAGGTAACAAGTAAAAATTAAATTTTGTAGTCTAAATTCAGGCAAAAAAATTAAAAAAAAAACTTAGAATTTTTCAATGCTTGGCTGTGCTTAGCATGACAAATTATATACATTTCGGTGTGATAACTATTAGCTGCACTGACAGTGGTTTATAAATACGGCCCTTATTTTTTGGAATAAATTATCGTAACTTCGTGTTCGTACTTTTAACTATGCACTCTTTTATCAATGACCTCGACGACGTTCTTCTTTGCGAATTTCGTAAGTTACCTAAATACGTATTGGCAAGCCCATAGTAACCGGTCGTGTGTGAAAATGGGATCCAGTGCTAATTAATATCTTTCATCTCAAGTTTTCACAATACATTATCCGATTCCAATAAATCAGGTTATCGTCAGTCGGATGCGAAGATGTAACTGATAGTAAAATCTGTAGCGTAGAAAAGAGTTGTAATGTTTAATGTTCTGTTTTCTTTTATTTACAGGGAGTAACTCAGGTGTGATAGTCTTTGTATGATCTTCGGCTTTTAATCTCACGTTAATGCAGTGGCTCATTTTAAAGATTATTATGCTAAACATATTAAAGAAATTTTAACTTAAGAGTTTATAACTGCAAGATATTTATTTTATAATGAAAATCAACAATCCATCGCATTGCAACTGCTTTTACTATATGGTGATAGCTTAGGTAATCAAAATGGGTTTTTAATGCGTTAACAATGAACTGATGCATCTATCGAGCCTTGGCCTCTTGCCCCTTTCTCCTCCGACCTCTCTAATTACTTGGAATTCATGTATCACATCTCTCTATAATCCATTGTGTACGATAAACTGATGCTTGGGTGATTTATTCAACTGGATTGTTGGTCCGTTCTCTTATCAACTGGGTTCTATCCCTTGCGGAGTCGTGGTTTCATTATTACGGTTTCAGGAAATTATATAATCAATTATTGACTCAGCAATACTTTACAAGATGGTGTCGTTTATTTTTACACTTATTTCAGTAGTTACTTTCAAGTTCCTTCCAATTTCTTGACGTTAAGAGAAAAAAGTTGATCACTTTGAAACACAAACCCTTGGCCACGTTTTTTTTTTTCTTTTTCATCAACCTGTCTGCGTCCATAGTTGAACAAAGGCCTTCCTACTCTTCCTCTCCTCCCTTTCTTCGCCACACCATTTTCAATCGCTCCCGATTACTCCTTTGTTACAATCTGAGCCACCATGTCTGAGTACGTCCTTCATCACTTGTTCCCTAAATTAAATGCCACGATTTCAAGGAAACAAATTGTTTAATTTTATTGTATCAAAATAGTATGTCATATTCTCGTCGTTTCACAGTGGTTTGGTTCTCAGGAAGAATATGCTTGATAGCAATAGAGTTGTAGTTGTACACGAAGAGCAACTTCACGGCTTCTGAGACTTTCTGTCGAATATACTGTCCACTCTTGTCTTCACATTCAGTGAACGGTGAATACGGTAATTAACTCTCGCCGTATCTGCAAGGTTTTAGAGTTCTCCGGCCTCCGATGTTCTTTCAGACTTTCGCAAGGGGCCGTTATTAGTCCCCATAAGCAGAATGGGTGGTGGTGATGGATACAGCAATAAAGCTGCTATTTCAAATTGCTGTGGAATATAACAAAGCAAATGAAATAACGAAATTCCGTCCAATAATGGAGTCAACTGTACAACATTTATCATTGTCCATTAAAGTAAAAGTAAGTACTTGTATATAATATTTTCTTATTATTTACACATAATGGTTTCTTACTTTTGACCCCCCGACCAGCTCATTAATATGCTGGCTGCATTTTCATTCATTCTATATTCCTTCTATTCTTGTTGGGGAGATTAGGACGTTGCTTCGGACATCGATACCGCCCTATTGTGTGTGTGTGTGTGTGTCCCTCCGTCATCTCCGCTGACCTCATTACGTCACATTTGCTTACACGAATACCGGATTCTTCACGGTACACGAACTTTAAACTGCGGATCAAGCTGTGAGAATGTTGAGCCATTGTGGAATTGTGAAAACGAACTTGCGCGTTCTCAGATCCGCAACTCAGTGTCAAAGCAGTTTGATACACAAAAAATAATTAGCTTCTTCGTCTTTTGTCGTCGATAATGAGCGTTTATATAATATTTTAACGTTTTTTCTTTGTCGTATGTTATTTCGGTGAATTTTAGGACGACAATTGAAGTCTCCTGAGCGAGTCGACAGTAGAAATTTGTTTGACATATCAAAAGCTGTGTCAGAGAAAAGACCTCTCTGAGAGACATCTCCACACTGAGATCTTCCTTAAAGGAGTTGGACAGAGCCAACAAAGCGGCTTAGTATGATCCGATGCTTTTAATTTCCTCCAGATGTCCGCAGTGCACAAAAGCAAGAGCACTTTCTCTAAAGGACTGTAAATAGCTTTGTTTCGTAGAACAACATAAGACACCCTCGGAATGATCCTGAATCATTTAACGGCGCTACATAAATTATTTATATTATTATTATAAAATTACGGTTATTCCACAGAGTAAAGAATATACAGAGCTGACATATAATACGACTTTAGACCAGGGGATTAGTACAGAAAGTGAGGTGGAACGGGGTTCACAGCTTATTTTTTTTTAAACATTTTTTAATTAGTTGCAAACGTTTAACTTATCACAAAAAACCCACTTAAATTATATAATCATTTCAACCTTTAATATTATAATATGATCTTTTAACATGTTTAGTGTTTATGATTAGATATAATAATAATAAATTGGGATGATTTTCATAGCGCCGTTTTTCTGATAACCTCACCTCAAGGGCGCTTTGAATATATTACAGGTTTTTGTAAGACTCGCGGAAGAAGTGATTTTTCAGGTGTTTCCTTAATAAGTTGTCGATTTGCCTCAGTTCAGGTGGTAGTTTATTCCACGAGGCTGGTCCAGCCACAGCAAAAGCACGATCACTGAAGGATATAGTGTTGACTGTATTTATTTCAGTTAACTTGCCAATCGTGTGCATGTGGTGGCTAACCGAAGTGTTTGTTGTCGCTCGTTTACGGTGAGAGGGATGCAGAAGTCTGAAAGATACGTGGAAGCCATGCCATGGATTGCTTTGAAAGTCAGCAAGCATAATTTATAATTGATTCTCTCTGGCACTTTTAGCCAGTGAAGATTTCTTAGATGGTGGGATATGTGTCAGAATTTTGCGGCTCCGGTGATAAGCCTAGCAGCAGCGTTGAAGGCGGATTAAAGTTTGTTTAGCTCCAGCTTTTAATATGTTTAGTGGCTATAATTAGTGACTATAATATGGCCTTTTAATATGTTTAGTGATTATAATATGGCCTTTTAGTGTGTTTAGTGATTATGATTATTGACTATAATATGGCCGTTTAATATGTTTAGTTATTATAATATGGCCTTTTAATATGTTTAGTGATTATGATTTCTTTTTTTTATCTTGCGAATTTAAAACAATATGAATTATTCACAGATGAAACATTTCAACATCAATCCAGCAGAACACAATAGATTTACATAACAAGTAATAACTATATATTTACATAAATCGGTGAAAATATTGCTGTGGTACATGAACCAAAACCTTCGGAGTACATTGTACTTGGGATGTGATTCCTAACACACACATAGATATATATACCATACCGTATTGACGCGCATCAATCACCAATCACCATACCGGAAAATACATCTATATTAATTTCATCATCACATCAATACGTAGGTTCTTGACTTCTATGTCGTACTGCCATACCAATATTGCACTCGAACGATTTATAAAAATGATGTATTTATTAAATCATATTCACACAGACGATATTCACTAGGAAAGGTTTTAAAGCCCACCTGACACGAGGTAATATTCCAGCTCATGTGGAATATGAGTTGAAAAGTAGCGTTTGCAGTAATTTTTGAAGTCATATGAACTGAAAGTGTGTATCTCTTTTGTCTATGCTTATCTATCTACTACATTGTCATACAAAGGAAGAAATATATTTGTATTTCATAATGTTTTGTAAACTTTTTTACGTATTCTTTTTGATTGATCCAGACGTACATTCCTAGCTATAAAAAAATATCGGAACATCGGTATAATTGTTATGATTTGGAATGTTCTTACTATTGTTTTTAGGGTATTGCTTCTCGCATCACTATATTAATATTTGGCCTTTGAATGTATGATTTTAAGTATTAGAAATACATTCCATTTACTTTCAAAAATTCTCATTTTTCTATGCAAATGGATCTTCTAATGAGAGTTGTTCGTTTAATATGCTAAAAAACTCCTTGATTTTTTTTCTCCTATCCAATCAAGATCGCGTACATTTTATGCTAGATCGTCTCCTTTGATTTTCATAATATTTCAAAACAGGTAATCAAACTCAAAATATAATAAAAAAAAACAAGCAAGAATCATTAATGCACCCAAAAATGCAAGTTATTTGACAGTCAAGAGAGATAATTGCTACAATATCGATATGTAATTTCAATATAATGGTTTTAAAGTGATAACATTTTTAAGTCATTTAAATGATATCGTGTCAGGCACAATGTCATTTATTCAGTTCATATTCCAATGAGTTGTAATATTACCTGGTGTCAGGCTGGCTTAAGAGGGTTTAAAGGTTTAAGATTGTGCTTTTCTCACTACTGTATTACTTTCTTCGAGTCTTGTTAAACACACGATACATATTTTTAGCTTTATTGGAGCTATATTTTACAATGTAAATCCAAATTACTCCATAATTAATATCCATCTTGCATTATTATACCTGCCTTTTGAATATCACCTAATATTTATTTACTTATTTTATACTTTCCGTCCATATATATTTTATAGACTAGCGGGGTGGTTATTGCCGTACGGAAATTTCTTCCGATCAATCAGAATTTTACATATAATTCTATCATCAATTATTATATCTAAGTCGTCCTTTGGGTCGCAGTTCGCTGACCTTTCATCACCCTATACCTTGCTGACTGAGGTGACGAGATTCGAACCCTGACTCTTTGTCCAAAGCCATCACGCGGTCCCCACTTCTCTCACCTTTGATTGTTCACGTTCAATACAATTGATTTTTTATTTGTCGCTTGGGGTCCTGTCTTGGGGCACGGTACGCCATTCATATCCTAGACGAGTATGAATAGAAACTAATTCGTTCACACGTGGTTTTATTGCGTAATATATTTCCTAATAGTTTTGAGTTTCTTTTATATTTCTTAGAACAAAGATCTCTTTATTTCAGTCATAAATGGCCGATTGGTTTAGAATTATATATGAACTTTATGATGCATTATTATATTTTATATTAAATAAAAAATAAAAATGTATTTTTCCACCAATTATATTTATTTCAACCGAAAGTTTTCTCTGAGACTACTCATATTTGATATTATTAAAAAGAAATTCCACTTTATTAACATAATATAAACTAATTTTTTCAATGTTTGAAACTTTCTCTTCATGATAGAACTCCATAATCACATAGAATAATGAAAAAAATCATATAATTTTATGTTCTATTTAATTAAGTTCCCAAACGCGACTCCCATTCACCGGTATCGCTCAATACCGTGCATCGTCAGGGCTGCGTTCACAATGAACGCCGAGTGCACTTTATGACGCTCTAGTCTTTCAGAATGGCCAGAAATAGGCGCTCTAAAGAAACTTTGTCATGTTCAGATCGAACGTCGAGTATACGCTCCAAACGCTCTGTATAATCGTCGGGTGAAAAACGCTCTGAAAGTTATAGTATCTATTGACTTGTATTTTATCTGTGGAATGATGACTTCTATTTGTTTCTGTAGTATCTTATTGTCAGTTGACATTATTTATGATGACAATATGCATTCACAAAGAGGTTACTTTATAAAATTACATATTATTCAAAAAGTTCCAATAAAAGGTCAGAGAGCATTATTTACTCCACTGCCCAATTGTTGTCTTTCAATGAAAATATAACCTAAAAATACACGTATGATATATGACATTAAAAAGTTCCACTAAAAGATCAGAGAGCATTATTTACTCCACTGCCCAATTGTTGTCTTTCAATGAAAATATAACCTAAAAATACACGTATGATATATGACATTAAAAAGCCCGATGCTGCGGTTATATTGGAACGCCGCTCGAAAGCGTTCAGTGAAATTGGTGTGAAAAACGCCATAATCTGCAACTTCAGGTACATCCAACACTCGACGTCGAGTGTTCTATCTGATCACAGCCCAGAATGGTGAATAGGTTTCGCGTTTGCGAACATAATTACTCAAATTAATTATTCTCGATCGTGCTTTCATTTCTGGAGTTCGTGACTATCATCGAAAGTCTCCCCGATAAAACTAAAGTGTTCAACGTGCGTCTCTGTTGAGATATATCTTACTTTATATCTTTAAATTAGGATGTTTTCAATAAAAAAAATATGTAAATGTAATATAGAATCAAATATTATGATATTCGCTTGATGCAACGATAGAACGATGCAATAGAACGATGTATGACAGTGTAAGAAATGAGAACATAAGGAAAGAATGTAAGATGAAGAAAGATATCATTAATAGAATGAAAGTGAACACACTGAGATGGTTTGGCCACATGGGTAGAATGAATGAGGAACGCCTGACGAAGAAAATATACAATGCGGATAAGAATGGATTAAGAGGCCGGGGCCGCCCAAGAAAGGGATGGCACGACCATGTGAACGATATTCTGATAGACGGAAATGTTAGAAGCATGTACAATAGACGAACATGTATGAGACGATGCATGAATGTTGACGAGGCGATGAATGTGTGCCAGGATAGAAAGATATGGCGTTCGGTTCTCTCTGCCTACCCCGTAAGGGACATGGCGTGATGGTATGTATGTATGTATGTATGCTTGATGCAACGATTGAACGTCACCCCCCTATTTGGGGTCCTTAACCCCCCCATTCCACTTTCTTACAATCCTTTCTTGTACCTTTGTCGCACAATGGCAACACTCGGACCATGAAAATAATCAAAAAAAAATAAATAAATAAAATAAAAAGTGAACGAGAATAAAAAAACGTGTATACATCATGGCAACCCCACGAATACGATTTTTTACGAGCGATTAGGACCCTCTGCGATTTTTTTTATTACATCAATCCCCTCTCCTCCATCGACCCATATTACTACCTTTTCAACGGTCGTAACTAGAGCATAAGATTGTTTGTTATAGTTTATTTGTTTGTTTATTATTTTTTATTGCCAAGTCTAGTTGATAAACAATTTTCCATTGTAAGAAATCAATACTATGAACATTTGCGTTTTTTGTTGCGTAAATAATTTGAGCTAATGACTAATGATTGAGCTATCGAAATAATTTGAATTAAATCAAGTACAAATAATATTTGCTTTTTATATTAGTCGATTCGCCTAATATAAGTATGCTTTGTTGATTTTAAGCCTCAGTGTATAGGTTCTATGATCTGAGGAAAAATAATTTTAATTATTTATCAATATATGTCATCAGTATAATTTGTCATTGTTTTTATTTTCAATTCATTTTATACGCAGGAAGTAATTAATTTGTAATAGGAACATTTTAAAATTGTTAAATAATATAAGTGCGTTCTGACTTGGTTTAGTTTTATGATATCATTGTTTAGTTGACCTTTTTTGTATTACCATTGTGTTGCTTTAATTTGGTCACAATTCACAATGCGTAGGTAATTATTGCGTATAATGCGATTCTGATTGACATATATAAATTAAATAATTCACTTCGAAGTAATGAATTTAGTTAATCGATTATTTAAGTTCAAAGATCGCATTTATAATAATAAAATTAAAAAGATAGTTTCTCTTTGTATATTGATATGGCCTCAATTTCAGCTAAAAAGTCTGTAAATATGTGTCGCAGATTGTCTTGAAGAAACAAATCAAGATTTTAAACCGCCAATTCACGACAGTTTCGAATCGCCTTAGTGTGCAATAAAATATAACACTTATGTTATTTATTTTTTAAAAACGTTTATGTCTTAATATAGACGAAGTGGGGATATAAATATATCGATGCAAATTATAGAGTTATTGTTATACCTACATATCACTACAAGCATGTTCAATATACGGAAAAAAATAATAGTTCGTACAAGCTTTTTTTTTTGCTTCAGCTTCGACTTTATGTTGGTCGTATACTACTTACTGGTTAACATGATTACTTAAAGCAATTATGCATTTTTTTATCGAGTTTCTTTATCAAATTTGAAACTTGTACATAAAGTTGCGCGGTATTTTCGCAACGCTTGATAATAAATATAATTATTTGATTTTGAAGTTATAAATAATATGTATAAAGACAGGATTCGGACTTAGATTCACCTAATTACTATTTTTGCATATTAATTATTGTCACCGATTTATCTAAATGTTTACACTGTAAAAAATGTAGTACAAATTATAATTTAAATTTACATATGTTTTAAGTATTTAAAAAGTAACATTTGTTAACGGTTATGGTCTATTAATTATTGTTTTTTAATAACAATTCATTTCTGCAAATAATCTCAATTATTATTATTATCATTATAAACTTTCTGAAATGAATTAGCAGATCAATGCGTAATTTGTAAATTATTTAATAGAACAAAATAAAATGTAACAAACGCATCAATCAATATTTCGATTGGGAATAATTCACCCATCCAGATACTAAACATGTCAAAGGATAGTTAGTTTAGCTTAGCTCGCATAGCAGACCACCAACTATGTGAGCTAGTACGAAAAATGACCTCAGCTATGCGAGCTATGCTAAACTAACTTAGCTTAGCTTTTGGTCTGCAACCGGCTTTAGGTTCTGAGGAAGTGTCTATATTACCTATCAACCCCTTATGATTACTGATTATTATTTACGTTCGAAAAATCTTTGATTTATTAATAATTTTTTCGATAAATCAAAAATTTATAAATAACGGCTAAACGATTTTATAATTTTTAATAATGCCAGTGGCTGATCTAATAAACGATAATATTGTTATTTTACGAGAATGCCAAAGTCTTTTAATCTCGTCGTTACCTAAAGTGGTGTATTTTCTAATTTTTATATCAAATTAATTTATAATATTACTAGAATTTGGATTATCAAATTAATTATGGTAATTTGAGCGACCATTTTTATTATTTTACTTTGCGTATAGCGCAAGTTGTTGCCAGGGGCGTGCCTAGAACCTTCGGACTAGGCAAACCCTGAAAGAAAATTGGGAAATGTCGAAAATTTAATATATATTTTTAGCATCGTTGTTCATTCGATTGGCCATGAAAATATTTTAAAATCACATGTCAAAATAATATTTACATATGTGGCCCTGTCAAGCATCGTATCTACATACGGTTCAATTTTTAATCTTAAAACAGACAAAAAATATTAGGTCTTGAATTTCTTAACAAATTATTCACTGGCAAGCCAAGATTTTCGGTTTCTATAAACAATTCCGCTACTGGTTGTTGCATATTTGGTTATAACATGTCTGTACAAATTTGGATCGTGTTTTGCAACGATGCTGCATCGTGCAAGATGAGTGGTACATAATACATGATACATTGTAATACACGTATTATTTTGAGCACATCATAACGGTCAACGTCGATTATCAACAATAATAACACCAGTGAAGCTGCGTGTAATGTATTAAAGAGGGAGGTACGTAGAGGTGATGTGCTATCTCTCCCTGTTTTACAGCACTCCACCCTTTCTTACATACCTGTCAGTCAATCATCGGCCGGTTTTTGCCAAAAGCCCTGTTCGCCTAAACATTACATATTCACACGAGGCGTGGAATGCGTGCACACAGGGTTCATAAACATATTTCACACCAGAAAAAGAGATGTTCTTTGAAATGTATTACGTATAATTTCTATAGATTTAAACTATATTATTTAATGGTTGAATTTATTCGTAAGTAAAAACATATATATTAATATATGTAATATTATGAAACTAAATAATTGTTATATATTGCCTTCAAAAATAAATCAGAACAAAACACCAATATCTGATATAAGACAAGGTTTCTTGAACAACAAATGTAGATATAAATCAGAAAAATATAATATTATTTTCAAGAAAAACTAAAAAGTTATATTTTGTCTTCAAAATAATTTTCGAAATAACACAAAGAACTGTTACAAGAAAAGCTTTTTTGGACATTAAAAGTATTTTTCAGAGAAAATGAATTAATTTTCCATAGCGATTTTGTCTTAAATATCCCTTTCAAAAACAAATTACGTAATGTCAATGATGTATTTTTAAACTAGTGTTTTTGAACAGGATAAAAAATAAAAAATATTATTCTCCTGAACTATAACATTAGATTTGGGATATAGCCAGAGAGAAGAAGAAGAGGTATAACATTAGATTTGGGAGAAGAAGAAGAACTATAACATTAGATTTGGGATATAGCCAGGGAGAAGAAGAAGAACTATAACATTAGATTTGGGATATAGCCAGGGAGAAGAAGAAGAACTATAACATTAGATTTGGGATATAGCCTGGGAGAAGAAGAAGAACTATAACATTAGATTTGGGATATAGCCTGGGAGAAGAAGAAGAACTATAACATTTGATTTGGGATATAGCCTGGGAGAAGAAGAAGAACTATAACATTAGATTTGGGATATAGCCTGGGAGAAGATGAAGAACTATAACATTATAACAAATTTATCTTAACGCTACGATATTGTTACTAACCATATCGAATTGCATCTTAATTTTAAATTCAATATTCGCTATGCAACTGACTGCATAAAAAATGACGGTTTTATATTTGCATTGGGCAATATTCCTGTGACACTTCACTCAGGCAATCAATCACATATCCAATGTGACACTGATTATACAACAAATGTATAAATGATCGTACATTAGTTGCCCTCAATCCATCATCAACTTGGTCCGTTTCCATATATTACTGTATTGTATATAGACGTCCATTAGATGCAATCTATCTTCATATTCCTATACATACCCTTTGACAACTAGATAAGTGTCAGCTTTGAGCACAATAGTGCAAATTAAGTTCTTACCGCGACTTAAGCGCTTACCTCCTAATCATATTTGATGTCCTTGTGGCATTTTTCAAAGTGCTATTTGAATTTAAACTAAATTAACGAGAATTATAAATATTTAGGGAGTTAGTTTTGTGACATATTTGAACGATTTTATTGATTTAAACGACGAATCAGTTACTCAATACGACACGGTTAAAAGCAAACGTTCTTTCCTAAGGAACTATTTATAGAAACAAATATATTTCTTTAAATTCCCTAACTCCATATGATAGCTGTAAAAATAATAGGCTTGTAAAATAATAAAAATAATGTAAAAATACAGCGTCTTCAAAAATACAGCGTCTTCAAAAATATAGCGTCTTCAAAAATACAGCGACAGCAAAATAATATACAAAACAATAAATACGTATGCCAAATCATCTATCCACAAATTGAAACAATACCCCATATTCAGTAACCATTGTAACTAAAATAGGAACGTTCTAAAATTGTGTTGTTTCGGTCTTATTTCAGCATTATAAAATATAAATTTGGATTAAATGGAATAGAAACGTACCTATATTGGCCGGAACGTTCTTAAAAAGTTACTGAATTAGACGTATTTTGAATAATTATGAAAATTTCATAATTTTCATAACTATTCATAATACGTCTGATTCAGTAACTTTTTAAGAACCTTCCGTCCAAAATAGGTACATTCCTATTCTATTTAGTCCAAGTTTATATTTTATAACGCTGAAATTAGACCGTAAATCTAAATTCTAAAATTTTAGAACGTTCCTATTTTAGTTACAATAGTTACTCAATAGGGGGTACAATAGTTACTGAATAGGGGGTACAACAAACAAAACTAAAGATTTAACAGAAAAAAAATATTTTTACGTTATTTAATAAAATAGAGTAAACAATAAACAAAAAAAGATACAGATTTTTTTCAAAATAACAAAACAGTATAGTAATGTGTAGAGGATTTTAATTAGAGATGAAGGGGTAAGAAGGATAAAGAGAGAAATGAAGGAAACACTAAATCATCCTGCGCAATTAGATATTATTGTCAGATAACATTTTAATCCAACTAACCCAGAGAAGCAAGATTTTCGTGAAATTCTCCTCTGCTGGAAATCGAACTTATTCGAACTTACACTCATTCGATTATTTTCTAATTTTGAAAATATGTATATCTAATACTCGTTTAGACCCCATTGAATTTCGAAGGATATCTGAATAGTGCTTCTCAATTTTTTTAAACGTCAAATATTTTAAAGTGACCAAAGCTCAGGAAACTTAAAATTTTATATTTTTATTTTCGAATTGCTAAAAAGGCACATTTCTTTCATAAAATGGCATTGAAGTATTGTCAAGTTTTCACAATAAAATATTTAAATCGAAAATGATACAACACACTCATTTCATGTAAAAGCTGAAAGTTTTCCATACAAAATTTGAATATTTTGTGGAGCGACTTGGTAGTGAAGAGTATAGCGTTGGCCACAACCCACTCGTTTATTTGCTAGTCTCAGTCCAAACCAAATACAGTTTTTTAGTTGTGTACAAAAACCAAATAATGATTTTAAGTAATCCCAATACATAATGTGCTTGTGTTTGAATATATAAATACTAATAAGTATGAATCTGGGGACTGTTACCACAGATAAAGTTGCAATAATTTCGCAATATAAATCATATTTAAATATCCCACTTTGAATCGTATTGTACGACTTTAATACCCTTGTATTCTGATGCGACATTTTCGGACCCTCGACATGACCATAAATCTTTGCGTCTCCCAGATGTGCACCCCTGGCTATCATGACCGATTATCTCGATATAACGGCATACAATGCAACCTGTTTATTTTTGTATCCCCTGTTTATGTATTATCGCAAAAATGCATCTCGATTTTTTTTCTGGTCATCGTGACATTTTTCGGGATCTGTTTTTAATTCGCACGTTTTGAAAAAAAAATCCTAAATAATATGCTGTATATATTATGACAGAAGTGAGGCTGGGTGTCTTCATATTTGGTTTGAAGCGAGTTCAATATATATTTCCTTAAATAAATTGGATTGATATTAAGAAATAGATTTTTTTTTCAATTGATCTGTTTTACAGAAATTCAGTCGTGGTTTTGAGAAACAGGTTGATCATGTTCTGTAGTTGATAGTCAATATTTTTGCGTTGTTTTATGGCAAAAAATAATATTTTGTTGTTTTCTAGGTCAAATGATTCATAAAACTACTAAAAAGTAGGTTTGTAAGATAATTTGCACTAAAATACATTAATCGATAATTCGCAAGCGCGTCATAGAGTGATCACGCGAATCAGCCAATATCACAGCATAAGTCCTTAAGATGCTTAATAATACGTTGTTCCCATTGAAAAATCCATAATATGCTAAATATATTATATTTTGTCGTCTTTTTTGAACATAAAATTAATTAAATTAAGGGGGCTTGTGAATTTTCCAAAGGGCCAATCACTAAAGGTCCCTTTTGTTGTATTTTACGAGTCCTACTGTGAGAAGCATACAAATATTATAATTTGATCAATACGAGTTTTTTTTTGCTAAAGATTTGCCGATTGTTATGGTAATCCTCACAGATAATTTGGTGTCTTCTGGTTATTGTCGGGTTGTATCTGGTCTTTCATTTGTAGGTCATCTTCCTGCAGCAGCGAGAATGCAACTCTGTGCACCGCCGGCATCTATGTAGCTGGCGTCTCTGCAAAACCTGATGCGTTTGGGGAACAATCGCTGGACGTTTTGGGGCTCACGGGCGGATAACAATGAAGTTTCGTTTGGGGGAGATAAATGGGGTTACAGTACAACGCGTGTTTCAAATAATACATTTTTTTCGTCCGTTTTGAAAGTGTCAAACCACTCTTCGGACGAAATTACTGTGTATAAGGTTTTGTAGCTGACACCAGATTTGCTATTACTGGTATTACATAACATATCTTATGTTCAATGAAACATTTACCTACTATGAGGCATCTGTTTTAAGTTTACCAAAATTTATAGCGAAGACTACTGCTGGTACCTATTGCAATAGATATAATATATACCTATCTATCTTTTCTTTGGAATCTTATCATAATATTAATATTTTTTAACAACCTTCCAATGAATATTAGAAAAATTTATTTCAATAATTAATATATCTTTCCGTATTATTTATTTATACTGCTCTTTTGTAAGCCTTTTACGCGAAAAAAAATTATCTTAACATTGTATAAACTAACAACCAATCGCAAGTTGTCACATTTAAAAATAAATGCTTCTGGCCTCGCAATCATAGTGGAAGTATGTAAGAATTTATGTGTATGGGTGTGTATAAATAAATGTGTGTATATTTGTATATTTATGTATGTGTGTATATTTATATATGTGTATTTTTGGAGCATTTTTTGTATTTATATTTATCTACATATAAATAAAATAGACCTCGTATTATCCAACTGTCGATTTGTTCAGGAGAACTTTGTTCTCTTAACATATCGACAATGTTTCAAGCCAGGATACGCGAGAATTGTATGCAGACTATGCAGAGGTCTACTTTTTTCACGGCTTTTCCAACTTTGAAGTCAAAAAACACCAACTTAGAAGCTTCGCAGCATATATGTTCCATACACGGATTTACTCAGAATTCGGAGTAGAACATTTCGTGTGGCTGTGTGTGTGTGTGTGTCCGTCCCCCCTTATAACTTTTGATCCGCTCAATTTACAGAGCCCAAAATTTCAGAATATATGAACAGTTACAGGCCTACAAAACTTTTATACTCAGAATTTTGAATTTTTGTTTCAGTCAGGGGTTATCAACTTTTGAATTTTTACTTTATTTTTCCATATATCTCAGAAACCATAAAAGCTAGAACGTTGAAAATTGGTACAAATATAGACAAATACAAAATCTCAAATAAGTTTTTTCAAAAAAATTCCAGGGTTTCTCAAACATTTTTTATTAAGAAACTGCCTATATTTCCAAAACTTTTACAATTATCGAAAAAAGCCGAAACACCACAACTAGATAAAATATTTAAATTGTAGTAGAAGATCTCAATTTTTTTTTAACATTTTTTTTAAAAATTGAATTTAGTGACGACATCGCTTCATACATTTTGTATGGCAGTCGCCTATACACAATATCTAAGAAGACTTAATAGTTTGATACTTCATCTCCAAACATACATACATACCATCATGCTATTTTCATATTCTGGGTAGGAAAAAAGGATCTTCCTCCATACTATCCTTACTTGACATACATACCTACATATGTTGTATAGAAAACAAAATATCTGAAAATATTCAATAATTTGTATTTATGGGTAATTATTAGTTTGGTACATATTCTTCAACTATACATACTATCGCTATCGACAGTTGGATCTCATGTGTTACATGCAACTAGTAATAAATAATAAGGCAATAGGATCATGCTGAAAATCAGCTGCTGGGGGGCTTGTCTTCCTGCAACATAGCTGAGCATGGTCCTTTTGAGTCAGAAAAGTTGATATTCTTTTCATTTGTTGATATATGTCTATGTATTTCTATGTTAACTTCTTTTCGTCTCAATAAATGTTTATTTATTTAAAAAGCTTCAAATGTTGACTGTTTCGCAAATCCAGCCTGAAATAATTTATATACGAATGTATATAAATTAGTTTTTTCTTGGAAATACAACGTGAGTTAGACGATGGACAGATCCGGACTATTCCATAGTCTTGATGACTGTACTAAGATATGTCGATTATAAATATAAAAATAACATTAACACATATTATCTACTCTTTCATACGTTCATGTATTAATGTACTGCACATATCTTTTATTCTCAAGTTCAATGTCTGATCATACATTCCGTTATTAATATTAATTACATTATGATAAGCACAAGTTATATATATATATATATATACTTAATACATTTTGGTTTATTATTTTACGTTGTCCCATTAACTTAGTTTTATCACAATTTTTCTTATCAATTCCTACCAGACAATATTTATTTTGTTGTGAGTTGTTTTTTATGACCTAATCTCAGGTCATATCAAAATAGACATGAAATATGTGTATAAATCATTACGCCCCTTGCACTTCACGTCTCAAATAGTTTTTTTTAAAAAAAAAACATTTGATAGAAATTTAATAAGTCGACAACAACAGCTAGTTGTGAGGCACCGGCTTAGAATAGTGCTTCCATTCTTTTAAATCATTGTTTTCGAGTGTCCCGTAAGAGCCGGGTAATCGAAAATACAACAGGCAACAATAACATCTTACATAGTTCAGCAATGAGGTTCACCACCCATTCTGAATGTAGTGCCTTTTTTGGTGAAACGAGACTAGTGTGTGGGTATACATAGATGTGTTGTTCTCCCTTTTATAAGGCAATGCACACCCGCACACCTTTCGCTGGTTACCCCACATTGTGGGATATGCCGTGATGGTATGAATGAATGAATGAATGACAACAACAGTATATTGCTCCCAATGTAGCACAGGGATGTCCCTAGCATATTGATGAGAAAAGTCGCCTACTGACTTTCATAAAAAAGCGTATTTATTTGCTAAAATCCATTGTATATATACCATGTAATTTGTATGCATTTTAGTTCAACTTTTTCATCTTCGGTAATAAATAACTTAAAACTAAATGAGGACACAACGAGAGAATGTAAGATGAAGAACGATGTGGTTAATAAAATGAAAGTCAACACATGGAGATGGTTTGGCCACTTGGAAAGAATGAACGAGGGTCGCCTGACGAAGGAATTATACAAGGAGGACTGGAATGGAATGAGAGGTCGGGAGCGCCGTAAAAAATATGGCACGACCATTTTAACGATATTTTGAAAGACCGAAATCTAAGTAGAACACACAAACAACATGCAAACTTGTATGAGACGATGCAGGAATGTTGACGAGGCGATGAATGTATGTGGAGATAGAAAAATTTGGCGTTCGGTTCTTCATAAATAAAGATTTTTAAACCGAATATTCAGGAATCTATAGGATTGATAGCTAATATAGGGATCATCTCAGAGCGATTTATCATTTGATATATTTACATAATTATGATGTTATATTTTGCATGCAACCGTTATGGCCTATCAGCGGAGACTTCTAATTGGTTGTTAAATTATTATATTAGATGTACCACTGTAATGTATAACTGTTTGTCCTTACAAATAAATAATATCTTAATATTTTTTTTTATGATTTCTCTTATTTTATTATTACACTCGTAAATTAATGTTACGTTATAATATTGTTATAACATAAATCTAGATGGGTGAATTGTTCTCATTTGAAGCAACATAACTGTTTTTTTTTACGCATCGATCTGCTAATTATTTTGAGTATGCGTATAAATCGGCGAACAACTTTTAAAAAATAACAGACACCAATAAAAATATATTTTTATTACCAATAAAAATATGTAAAAAATTCTATTGTACTTGGCTGGTTAAGATTTTTTATTCGTTTGTTTTATAGCGATACAGTCGTACCCCTTTTATCGAAATTTCGAGTTACTGTGGGCGTGGCGCATCTCGCATACATCAAACAATTTGACACTTCACTTGAGCAACTGGATTGAGGGCGATTCGTCGCGGAATGTTAATTTTTTACAAGTCTTGGAGTGGTTCAGTACTTATTGTTGTTTCATGTATTATTTGTACATTTTTAAAATTCACACAGCGGTTTTATTGTTCGATTTTTGTCAAACAGCCAGTTCTCATCAAGCCGTGTTTTATTTTATTTAATGCGGCCATAAAAAGTGTTGGGTTGGTATGCTTTGGGTAACTTAGCCATTACATAACTTATATCATAAACGTATGTTACTGGTTTGTGACTTTTACGACCGATAAAAATTAAATTCAACGGTTTTCGACGGTGTTCTAAAACAAATATTCAATTTTTTGAATTCGTACCGTTTTTTTAGTTCTCCTGTAGGTATAACGATTAGCATTTTTCGTACTGATGACGAAATTTAAATTTAAATTCTGTTTCTTAACCTCTGCGAATTTCCCACATGATGGTGATAACACTTACATAATCTATTCCATAGTTTTGCTGATTGTACTTGAAAAGAAAATTTCTTAACTTTAGTACTGTCCGTTCCATTTAATAACTGCCTTTGTATTTTTATGTTGCTAAGCTTGAATATATGACATTCTGGCGAATTTAGTTCTACAAAGTTGGAAACATTTTAAATATTTGTTTATTTTATTTTTACATTACTTCTCGGGCAACTAACAGGTACTGTGTCAAATATTAATTTAACAGGCACCCAATAACAAGTTGCCACATTCTGGAGACTTACGATATTAATCGTCTCACAGATCCAGACTGAAAGCACAATAAAAATTGTGTCTCCACCGGGAATCGAACCCTTGGATCAGCAGTTAGATACCTAAACAACTGAGCCACGAAGGAATGGAATATTTCTTAATGTTGTATTTCTCTAATATGTGACTTCACGGAGACTTTTTTTATAAACAAATATTGTTTCTGGGAGTAGGAATGTCAAAAAACAACTTTCTTTGTGACGAATACTACAGAATAATGTAATTCATCCAAATAAGCGTGATCTATGTGTTGTCACATCTGGCGATGTATAGTTTCTAACATCTGACAACTCTGATAAATCTTTCCGATGCAAAGATAAAAAATGAATTGTTAAGTGTAATGGACTTAATGTAAATACACCATCGATATTTACCGTCACAATAAACATTAGGTCGACTGTATAGTATCATTAATTAAATAAATATTATGATCATTAAGATAGGTGCTGAAAGTGTAATAAGTAATGTCCCTACACGCTATATCAATATTGACAGCTTGAAAATATAAATTACTTTATCTATCATCTCATACTTGAACGTTTCTTGTAAATAAAAAATGTCGGGATAAGTTATCTCATTAAAATGTCTTCGTCGCTCTTTATAAACATCTTCAAGTTGGTATATCTTTCATTGGTACTCGACTTAAAACTAAACAACTGTTTATATATTTTAAATTTATCATAAAGTTTATTTAACATTTCGATAGGTTTCAATTGTGGTTTTGTCAATCGACACTATTTTATGAAATTATAAATATCTCTCCAACTGTATTTGAATATCAGTTTATGTGGAGTAATGAACCGAAAATCATGAGTTCATGTAACAGCACCTTGGACATAAGATAAAATTAGGAAAGGATAACCAGACAGCAGAAATACCCAGAAGGATCGGACTAGGTTGGGCAGCCTTTGGGAAACTTAAACATGTCCTAAAAAACAGAGATATTCCCACATGTCTGAAAAGAAAAGTGTTTGAAACATGTATCCTGCCTGTGCTTACGTATGGTCTGGAAACTATCACGCTAACTGCGAGGACCATACATAAGCTAAAATGCTCTCAGAGATCCATGGAAAGGCAATTGATAGGCGTAAATCTAAGAGACAAAATTAGAAATGAAGAAATCAGACGCCAGACAAAAGTTGTTGATGTCACGGATCGAGTTGCAAAAATTAAATGGCAATGGGCAGGTCATGTTGCCAGACAGATGGGCACCCAGAATTCTAAATTGGAGACCATGGGATATGAAAAGGGGAATAGGCCGGCCCCAGAAAAGATGGGCCGATGATATTATCCATGTCGCTGGAAGTGAATAGGTTCAAAAAGCCCAAAAAAAGACGAGTGGAAGTTCTTAGAAGAGGCATACATCCAGCAGTGGAGAGATGGCTGAGAAAGAAGAAGAATGAACCGAAACGATCGTCCTGTAAAAGTTTACAACTTTTTGTAGTCTAAATAAATTTAATTTTCAAGAATCCTATACTCCTGTATCTTTTCCAAGTTACTAGTGATTCCTGCTTAGAGAAGCGAGATGTGCGTGAGAAATGTTTTTTAATGAATGAATATTTTTTTTTGTACTTAAATGAATATGTCCTTGTTAAACGATTACATATACATCTTCCTACATTACCTAAATTTAGCATAAATGTTTTTCTATAGGTGAACGAAATCGGTCGAGGCAGGATTCGAACTCGCGACCACTGGATAACTAGCCCAGCGCACTAACCGCCCTGCCGTCAACCCATCTAAATATGTCTTTGTAAAGTTCATATACATCCTCATACATTCCCCAAACTAAGCATAAATGCTTGTACTATAGGTGAACGAAATCGGTCGTAGCAGGATTCGAGCTCGAACGATTTCATAATAAATTTCTACTCTCCTGGGAATTGAATCCAGGACACCGCCATAAATACTTTTCACATGATACCCCTTAAAAAATTAATAAATAACGCTTGTCAAATAGGACATTATACATACCTAAATATGTTTTTTAATTTTTTTTTCGTAATAAAATGTTTCCAATACATATATTATATTAAATAATTCGAAATTCATGACTCGACTACTCCGTAGTAAGTAGACGGTATAAAAAATTTAATCGGTGATCGAACTAAGGTCCTTTCATATATACCTACATCAAATTAACGGACGCGTAGTTCACTAACACGGAGTTAAAAATTCAACATTTTTTTTTTATTTTTTTCAAAATGTGTTGTTGTGTGTCGTTTCAATAATAATAATAATTAGTCGTGCTTGTCTGTGTGTACCTATTTATGTATGTGTAGTGAATATCATGTAGATTGTGTTGTGTAATATTGAATTGGTACAACGTAGGTATATTTCTTTGTATGCGGCGTGGCTTCTCACGAATGCAGTTAAACACAGTTCATAATGCACAACCGCTATGCAAATTGTTCTTGTCCAGTATTGGTCGACATCTGTCAATGCCTTGTCGACGATTACGAAATATATTTAACGAGTGGATTGTAGTGGCCAACACTCAACTCTACACAGTATAAGTTTGTGTATTTTTTTTTCTTTTACATAATTTGACGATGCCAAAAAATGGTGCCTATTTCAAAAAAATATATACAGGGTTACAGGTTTAGTCGTACAGAATATTAAAGGACGTTATTATTCAGGTCATTTCTGATGGATTTGATGCTAAATGTTAGGTCCGAAACTTAACCGTTATGGAGATATAGAATTTTAAAGATTAAAAAAAAAAAAATGGCTATTTTATCAATTTTTACGGATTAGAGGTCTTAGGGGTCTTAGGGTCCGTTTTTTTATGTATCTAGTTAGAGGGCATGTCAATTAATAAAAACGAATAACAAAAACTGAACCTACTACTAGCTGCTTAAAAATACAGCTCGACAACAGTTAGAATTAAAGAATTATCACAAAGTGTTTTTAACTTTGAAGCTCTTTGTTTGAAAAAAAAAATGGAATTTATTCTGCAAATAATTGTAAAAACTTCTACGTTTCTTAAGCTATTCAAAAAGCTTGCTATTAAATAGTCAAACCATTGACCAAATAACAGTTAAGGTAGTAGAAGGGACATTTTAGTTTGAGGAAAAAGTAGCTAAAATATGTAAACAAAACAAAAAAAACAGAGCAATATTTTTATAATTCATGTATAAAGTAACACTTGTGTTACGAAGCGGAGTTTTATACTAAATATTTTTTCATAGGTAATAAATATATTTTAATATATTCTAAGTAAAAAATTGTCATTTATAGTTTTATGTTATAGTTGCAAAAATATTATACAAATAAGCTGGAGGAATATAGTTAAAAAGGCTTATACAGGATTATATATTGGATATTTATACAGACTTATACAAAATATTACATTCGATACAAAATAATATATATTCGACAGTTGTATGTTTCCTAAAATTTAAATTTTTTTGTAACATTTTACAAAATTATGCCTGTCATATTTTGTGCCATTTTACACATGGTCTGTAAGTTTTTTTGTAATATTTTACAAAATGGTACTTATGCCTTTCATTTTTTGTAAAAAATTCAAAATGTTACAATATGCATGTCTTTTTTTGTAACATTTTACAAAATGTTATATATTATATGCCTTTCATTTTTGTAACATGTGCTGTGAGGCATCGGCTTAGAATAGTGCTTCCACTCTTTTATATTATTGTTTTCGAGTGTCCCGTAAGAGCCGGGTAATCGAAAATTCAACAGGCAACAATAACATCTCACATAGTTCAGCAATGAGGTTCACTACCCATTCTGAATATAGTGCCTATTTAGGTGAGACGAGACTGGTGTGTGGGTATACACAGATATGTTGTGCTTCCTTTTATAAGGCAATGCACACCCGCACACCTTTCGCTGGTTACCCCACATTGTGGGATATGCCGTGATGGTATGAATTTTTGTAACATTTTACATATACGTGTTTTTTTGTAACATTCTCAAAATGTTACGTATGCTTTTTATTTTTTTGTAACATTTTACAAAATATTATATGCCTTTCATTTTTTGTAACATTTTACAAAACGTTACATGTCATATGCCTTTTATTTTTAGTTACATTATACAAAATGTTTCATATGCATGTATTTTTTGACCGTTGAAATGAATTCATAATTAATGCATCGGATTGTATTATTTCACAATCAAAGATATTAAATGTGATGTACAATTTGAATTATTTTGTAATATTATATCTCCAATTGTATAATTTCTTTTTACTTCTCGTTGTATGTCAATCGGTCAATGGAGGATTCATAATCATAATACCCGCTAATATTCTTATGTTTACTTATCATTCAAATTATTTATCCTAGAGACTCGCATTTCAGTGAATAATGAGATATGACGTATCCTTGAATAATCTGTCATTGTCACAATGAGACCATTTTGAATGTCTATTTTCTATGGGACACTTGAATAGTGATGGGCAAATTAGTTATACTCATATTTCGAACAAGGGAATTAAATTTGAATATTAAGATTTGCTTGTTGCTTGTGTACCTACTTAGGTACATACTGATTGAAATCAAAGAAGATTTTTTGATGTATGAATTTTTATTACTATTATTATTAAATTTATTCTTAAATGGGTGGTGGCAGAGCGGTTAACGCTCTGGGTTAGTAATCCAGTTGTTGCGAGTTCGAATCCTGCCACAACCGATTTCGCTCACATGTAGCACAAGCATTTATGCTTATTTTAGGGAACGTATTAAGATGTATATTATGTACTTGTTACAAGGACACATTCATTAAAAAAACCTTTTTACCTTTACTTTACCTTTACCTTTTTGCTATAAAAAATAAAAAAAAAATTAAACAGACCATCTTTTAAACAAAATCATAAATATAAACTTATTACTGGCATGAGTTTCTGTAACCTGGCGTGTGATGGAGGGTATACTGAGATCAAAGCAAGTTAGTGAAATATTGGAAATTTTTGTTTGATTTTGGGAGTTAAATATTTATATCTATGTGTTTGTATTATATTAATGTTATGTTTATATCATATATTATATTATGCTTATATTATATTACATTTACGTTATATCTAGGTTTATTACTTTTACGATTTTATGCTACATTTTATAAAAAAATATTCAATATATGAAATCGCCGTCATGACACAGGCCTTGCCTAGTTTGACGGTGATTAAAACAATACCAACACTGCTAACTACACTCATCACTATATTATGTACAGTCCTTGCCTAGTTTGACGGTGATTAAAACAATACCAACACTGCTAACTACACTCATCACTATATTATGTACAGGCCTTGCCTAGTTTGACGGTGATTAAAACAATACCAACACTGCTAACTACACTCATCACTATATTATGTACAGGCCTTGCCTAGTTTGACGGTGATTAAAACAATACCAACACTGCTAACTACACTCATCACTATATTATGTACAGGCCTTGCCTAGTTTGACGGTGATTAAAACAATACCAACACTGCTAACTACACTCATCACTATATTATGTACAGGCCTTGCCTAGTTTGACGGTGATTAAAACAATACCAACACTGCTAACTACACTCATCACTATATTATGTACAGGCCTTGCCTAGTTTGACGGTGATTAAAACAATACCAACACTGCTAACTACACTCATCACTATATTATGTACAGGCCTTGCCTAGTTTGACGGTGATTAAAACAATACCAACACTGCTAACTACACTCATCACTATATTATGTACAGGCCTTGCCTAGTTTGACGGTGATTAAAACAATACCAACACTGCTAACTACACTCATCACTATATTATGTACAGGCCTTGCCTAGTTTGACGGTGATTAAAACAATACCAACACTGCTAACTACACTCATCACTATATTATGTACAGGCCTTGCCTAGTTTGACGGTGATTAAAACAATACCAACACTGCTAACTACACTCATCACTATATTATGTACAGGCCTTGCCTAGTTTGACGGTGATTAAAACAATACCAACACTGCTAACTACACTCATCACTATATTATGTACAGGCCTTGCCTAGTTTGACGGTGATTAAAACAATACCAACACTGCTAACTACACTCATCACTATATTATGTACAGGCCTTGCCTAGTTTGACGGTGATTAAAACAATACCAACACTGCTAACTACACTCATCACTATATTATGTACAGGCCTTGCCTAGTTTGACGGTGATTAAAACAATACCAACACTGTTAACTATACTCATCACTATATTATATTTTTTATTGTATAACAAAATAAAAGTGTAACCCATGTAAGAGGAAGCATGAACAAAATAAATATATAGTACCCGCTGTATTTAACATAAACTCTGGTTGGTTGGAAGAAATTAGCCCTCCAGTGTACCAACTATATGTAAAAGAAGTTCAAATAAATAAATAAATCTCTAAAATAAAAAGCTCATCTTAAATTACATACTTATAGTACACCATGTACTTATCATGTATCATATGTACATGAAAACAAAGGGTACACATGTATCCGAAGTAATTTGTTTAATAAATATCATTCTAGTTAATTTTATCTATATATATAATGTTATATTATTTTCCCACAACTAAATCTGACCCAATTCTTGATAGTTCGTATTTGTCGTCATTGTTGGACAGGTCCATTGACACGGTCCATGGCTGTGGATGAATGAAGAAACTGGTCCAGCCCAGCACCCCTAATCTAGATATGCGTGACAAGTTGTTGTGTAGTGAAGAATGGGGAAAGAGAGAGAGAGAGAGAGAGAGAGAGAGAGAGAGAGAGAGAACGGGATGTGTGAAAATATTATCAATAGAAAATTACGCAACACCCTTTTGTACCATTGTTCTGGTGTCTATACGAGTATATCTGGTACCTAGACCGATTTTGTTCGCCTATAGCACAAGAATTTATGCTTTATTTAGGGAATGTACTTTTCACAAGGACATAATATAATGCAGAGAACCTTACTTAATTTATTATGTCTTTGTACTTTTCACAAGGACATAATAAATTAATTATCATTTTTTATTCAATTGATTTATGACAAATAATATATTTCAAGAGTGAGAAGTAGGGAAAGTTCACGCAAAGCTTGCTTCTCTGGATTGGAATCACTAATTAGTTGGAAGAAATCGCCATCTGGCAATAACCCCGGCACTTGCACAGGGTGCTATTGAATAAGTGCAATGCTCTATTTATTTTACGCATTCATTGTTAAATTTCGTCTTCACTCTCCATTACTATGGAATAGTGGAGAATTTCACAATTTTTTCTATGTCAATTTCTCAATAGGTATCATATAGTGCAAACTATGAGTTTCGTTAGGACATTTTTGTGTGTATGACACATTTGGAAAATAATTTTACTGTTAAGATAATATATATATATGACAAACAAAAGACAACACTATATAAAAAAACCTTTTTTCTGTGTTCAAACAAATAAGCAAGCAGTTTTTTTTCTGTTTTTGGAAATTTTAATCTAATATGTATCTTGGACAATCTGAGAACATCGTCCAATAACAGAGCCTTTAACTGTCTATGAGCTTTGTTCTTAATTGTCCGAGAGCAGTGTTCTTTATATTGTCCAAGAGCAGTGTGCTTAATTTCCTAATAAGGGAGCAGGGGGGCTACTCATGACACATTCTTAATACGATCTTAGCTTACCTTAATCTTAAAAAATGTATAAATCAGTACTCGATCATAATCAAATATTAATCTTTCTCTATATTTAATCGTGAAAATTTGTTGATATCTACCTACGTTTAGTATGAAATTATCATGAATTGTTGAGTAAATGTATAGTATTATTTCATTAATTTAACCTCAAAGATTGCTAAAGTCTGTTGCTAATCTTAATTTAATTGTAATCAACTTCATGAGTTGCCCTGCAGATTCGACTATTAACATCTTCAGCGTCGATATATTATATTTGTTTTTATACGTAGCTCACAATTCTGCAAAACAAATTTGTTTTAATAAAACTTCAGATTCTTAAGTGTTCTTATAGATTTTTGTTTGGGATGCTTCTTATATTTTTTTTACATATTGCTTAAAAAGGCATAAATATGTTACTCCTTTCATCGTATTATATGATGAATATATTTTTTGTTAAGGGTTGTTCTATTGTAATTACTATTGTGCTCACATAACGACACAATGGGATGTTGAATGGACCACAGCGATCATCTTTCTTTTCCGATTATCGAAGGACGGGCCCAGTCTTTGTCTCGGGGTCACACCGATATTGCCCAACAGGTTTTTCATCTGACAAACCGTCCATCTTACCGGTCATATTCTCCAGGTCACCTACCTCATTTCTTCTCCGACAATAAGGTACACATTTCGGGGTCAGCTACCGTATTTTCTCCCGACAATGCTGGACATGTTTCGGGGTCGGCTACCGTATTCCCCATATCGTGTTTTTGGTACAACAGCATCCTTGGCCCTGGCTATTTGACCATTGTTTAGAGATTGACGTCTGTATATATACGATAAAATGGTACTGTTTAAATTGCACAGGGGCTGTTCATAAGGAGCGCTTATTTTAGCGCGACTGCACCGAACATTAATACTATCGAACTCATTCTTTAATCGATATACGATAAATATTGAAAAGGTTGACGTATTTTTTCACTAATTTATTTTAATAAAATATATGTATAATCAATTGTCGGCCTTCCTGACTCCAGTTTATTATTGTGATATCAGTCAGGATTCGTGAGAGGATTAACTACGTAAATCTTCAATTTGATATCAAGCGCGTGTTCAATTAATATTTAACACATTACCTACCGGTTAGGGAGGGTTTGCACTCTGCTCAGGAAAATATAAATTCGGATAAGACCCGGGTTATAAGAAGTTGCCCGAGAAGTGATACAAAATATTTTTTTGTGGACCATTTTAAAAAAAAAATATCTCCTTTTTTTAAATAAAACTCACCGTTTTTTTTATTATTGTATGACACAAATAGATAAATTATTTTATATTCATGTTTACAAATTCGTATTTTTTTAAAGAAATTATAAAAATATGTACGAATATCAATAAGACACTATTAAACGTAGGTATATCGTAGATATATTTAATGTCTTGTTTTTTTTTTTGTTTCAGGTATGTACGATAACAACCTTCGTTTTTGGGCGTCTTTTCCACTCGAAGCCCCCCTGTCTCGGTGAGTCTAGAAACATCATCCAGTTTTTTTTATTTAATGTTTTGTCTTCTCTTTAACCATTCCTTTCATTGTCGTCATTGTTGGACGCATATTATCTAACAGTGGTCAAGGTGACCCCGGCCATTCTGTTAGGGTCATCGTCTGTTTTATCCTTCATCCACTTACTCTTGTCCCAATTCAGAAGACAGACGTTAAAACTTCGTGTATGTTAACTTCAATGGAACGAGAAACGGTTATGGGATGCTGGATTAGTAGCAGTTCTCATAATGAAGTTATAAAGTTGTCGAGGTCTTTGAAATAATTTTATCGTTACTTACTAAACAGGATGAAAGATTTTTTATCCCAGATTATTTTACATTATTGTAGTCATTTTATTATGCTTCTATTCATCTTTTGTATTAAATAGGTTTTATGATATTGTGAGTGGTCCTATAACTGGAATAGATTACCTTCACATGTCCGCAGTACACAAAACTAAAGCACTTACAATCCTTAATATTATTATTATTGATAGATCTTAGTTGATTTCATTTTATTACAATAATTTTGTCTTTACTGCGATTGAGTTGTAGATACATATCGCACCGTGAGTGTTCATACTAAAGTATGTTCAAATATGATAGTTTGGTGATATTTTAGGAGTTTGAAGATTTCATATATCTTGGAAAAAACTGATTTATCAAAACTCTAAGGGTACCAAACATTCACTGGTCATTGCTTCTTCTTGACGTATTACAAAATTTCAAGTTACCTCCTCTTACTTTCTGATAATGACTGGATTACTTCAATAACTTCAACTATAGTGTTTGCACTTACTTCAGATGTGTTTAATAGTACATATTATATTGTTATTACGTTACCTAATAATATGTCGCGATAATTATTTCAAAGAAATTTCTTAAAATGAAGTGTCCCATTTCAGAACTGCAGCGTTAGAGAATATTAACTACTGAATGTGCCGTTATTTTACGATAACTTCTTACTACAGTCCTATCGTGTATCAGAAACTGCATCTGTTTCTGCTTTCGTCCTATTCTGCATTAGCATGGCACCATTTCACTTAAGTGCTACGCGATGAACAGTTAGTAATGGTGAGCTGTGAGCAGGTGTCACCCACTCGCAACACCATTTTTTCTCGCATCACATGTCTTCCACACCCCCATAACGCTTCGGTTACCTAAATTTAAAATGCAGACTATTTGCCTCAAAACTGTTGAGCTATATGAGTTATGGGCTCCCGGCTGCGACCGGCGGAAACGTGCGGCTTACCCCACCAGCCGAAAAGTTTTAACGGATATTGAAATATTAACCGTAGTCTTAGTAGATTTTTTTTAATCTCCACTACATGTAATAGTGGAGAGTTAAGACTTTGATGTTATAACAATTAACATTATAAACTTAGTGCAAAAATGAGTGCAATTATAGAAAAGTGCAAATTAATACAAACAATATGGTTACTTATGTAATTCAACAAGGACTACAAGAGAAAAGATGTAAAAAGAGAAAGAAAACACGATTGATCACAGGAAGAAGGAAAGGAAAATGGAACAATATAACCTAAAATACATATTATGTACAATAGAATTTATTATCTCGCTAGGTGAGAGCCTGTTCTGAGGTTAAACTAATAATATATATGCAATACATTTTTGCTACATACATTTTTAATGGATTTTAGTGTTTATGTGTAAGTAATTGGCATGATCATATAAATGAAAATTGAATGTTGGAAACCATAGAATAATAATGTATAGAATACTCTTTAGCCTGCAGTAAACGCGACTGCTTTATGTTGACTAATTTGGTCAACATTTTGCTACGAGCATTCAGTAATCATTTGGCCGTCTACGTGATACGTTCTCCAAATAGGGAATTTTTTAACTGCTTGCAAAATTATTTACGCAGTCATAACGAGTAGTACTATAGGAACAATGTCTACCAGCAGAGTCATACATATTATATTGACACGAGCCGGCCAATAAAACGGCTTCACTTTTTCAGCGAGGTATTGTATGGGAATGGGTATTCTAGAATAATAATAAATTTGGATTATTTTTTAGCGCCGTTTTTGTGATAACCTCACCTCAAGGGCGCTTTGAATATATTAGGGGTAATTGTAAGACTCGCGGAAGAAGTGAGTTTTTAGTTTTAGTTCTATAGTTTTATTATTATTCTATGTTGGAAACATACGAAGTCAGAATAATAGTAGACCATGTATGACGCGATATATGGATGTAAATGAAGCAAAACATGTATATTAAGATAGATGAGTCTATTCTTATGTATTTTAAGGTAAAATTTGATTTAAAAACCAGAATAACGTTTCAAAAATTGATCATAAATATTTTTTTGGGGAATTTTTATTTTTTGATGTATTTTTTCGCCATTTTTCCATTACGTAGTGGAGAGTTCAGTATTGGCCACATCCCATTCCGTTTTCGTTGTTGTTCGTCTCAACGTTGATGTATTTATTTATTCTGTCCGCTTGGGTGATTCTTGGTGTATACCTCGAAACCGAAAACCGCATATTGCAGATGGACGGACGTGTCCTTCCTTTCAACTTCCGGACGATTCATATTTCACAGAAGTTTGGGAATTACACTTCGGTATAATATATTATGTAGGTCTCGGTTAGTGAGCAGTGAGTAATGGCTCTTGAGGAGGACAGTGATCCAACTGCAAGATTTAAAAGTGAAAGGATTCACTATGCCCAGTATAAATTTTGCATTTTTTTAGATCGCCAAATGATAATAATAATAATAATAATAAGGACAATTTATAAAGCGCCGTTTAGTGACAACCGTGGTCACCTCAAGGGCGCTTTCAGTTTGCAAAAAAAAAAATTTAAAATTTAAAATTAGCCCTATAGCTAACACATTGAAAATGGTGAAACATAAAACTTAAAAAAATACAATCAGTTAAAATTAAGTTAAAATTAGTCCTATAGCTAACACATTGAAAATGGTGAAATATAAAACTTAAAAAAATACCTAGAAATCACAAATTAATCTTGTTACATAATCCAGATGAAATTAATTATAAAAATAGTCGATTCAAAGTAAACTGGCATAATATTTAGTACACATAATATTATTGAACGGATGAAGGACAATCTGGATACGACTTGCGGAAAAGATGAGTTTTTAATTTCTTCTTGAATTCATTGATATTTTCGGCACATCTTATATCCATTGGAAGATTGTTCCATGACTTTGGTCCAGAAACGCACCTGATGTAACAAATCACAGTAAAAAAAACGCTTGGGTTGTGGCCTAAACTATACGTCACTCTACAAAGAATTCAAATTTTGTATGGAAAATTTTCAGCATTTTCACGAAATGAGTTTGTTGAATTATTTTTGATTTAAATATTTCATTATGAAAAATTGGTGAAAAAATGGTGATGTTAGAAGTAAGAATAGTAGAAGAGCGTGTATGAGACGATGTATGGACGTGAATGAAGCGAGGAATGTATGTCAAGAGAGAGGAGTCTGACGTTCGGTTCTCTCTGCCTACCCCAAATAGGGAAATGGCGTGATGGTATGGTATGGTATGAAAAATTGATAATCTTCCAATGCCAATTTATGAGTGATGTGCCTTATTTACAATTTGCAAATGAAAATATCGAATTTTAAGTTTCCTGATCTTGGGTTCACTTGGAAATATTTGACAGTTAAAAAAATTGAGAAGCACTTATCAGATATCCTTCAAAATCCAATGATGTCTAAACGAGCATTAGATTTGCAAAATTTTAAAATAATCGAAAGAGTAGATTAGTCTATAATCGATAAAGTAGTGGTACCTAATACATATCCCACAAAGGCAGTCATTAATGACTCATTATTGTTAAAAAAAAATACAATTCCTACTACCGACATGGGAAAATTTAAATGATTCAAAATATAAATGGCCGTACATAACACATAGTACACGCATATAGATACATTTTGATGAATCAGAATACAATCTCAACATGATACTAGATGATAATCTGCAATAAAAAATATATTGTGTCCTCTTACAGATCGGAGCTCCTCGTTGCTGTCCGTGGGCCTCTTCAAGGTCCCATTGGACATGCGGACTTAGAGATCTCGAAGAACAATTACAAAGCCTTCAAACGATTTTACCATAGATACGGTGCCTTATTATCCGAAGATTCTCACTGACTTTTCTGTTTCCAGAGATCTTGGTCTCTTCTCTGATGTCCTATATATATGGATCTGAAGTCGCCGACAGTCCGCAAGTGTGAATCTCAATTCGCACTTGTTGATTGTTCTTTTTGCACCATGGTGCCGAGATTGCTAATCTAGAGGGCTCCATGAGCTACTCTTCGTGCCATGCATTGTTTTTTTTTGTCATTCATTCTAGCGTTCTGCGAAGGGGCCGTTGACAGTCCCCATATGCGGAGCGGGTGGTGGTGGGAGTAGCGAAAAATAAAAAATATAACCTTAAAATTTGCGATTTCATAACTTCCCACTATATGAGAAGTAATGATAATGAGTTGACTTCCATTTTTAAGATAAAATGATCGCTTTGAAACCGGTTGAAACAAATAACTTACCTATTTAAAAATATGTTATTATTTCTGGTAAAAAAAAATCCGTAAGTATGCGATTTGCGTATTTAAATTAATACCTATTTTTTTTAAGAATTTATTCTATATTTTTACTAATCTAAAGGACCCCTTATGTGCCGTTTTCGTCACTATAAATATAAGTGCCGTTGTAAGTTTATATAAAAATACATAGTAGTAAAAGTATGTAATAATAATATGGCAATAACAAGAAATAATAAAAT
Organism: Molanna angustata; assembly: GCA_963576475.1. Classification (NCBI taxonomy): domain Eukaryota; kingdom Metazoa; phylum Arthropoda; class Insecta; order Trichoptera; family Molannidae; genus Molanna; species Molanna angustata. The sequence continues at coordinate 18,780,357 of OY754988.1, read as the reverse complement.
CACAAGTGAATAACACACAGATACAAAAAAAACGATTAACGTATAAAATTAAACAAACCCATAATAATAATTTAAAAAAATGTTTCATTTTCAACTGTAAAACTGTTTTTTATAGATTCTTATTAACATAACTTACACATGTGGATATAACTAAATACCTACTTTTGAAAAACTTAAATTAATCGCTCGATAGCGAACAAATCTTAACTTATGTAGATTTTTTTCATCGGGTTTCGATTTCGTTGAGAGAAACTGAAATCACAAATAACAACATTATGTCACGACTTGTGTAGATTTTTTGCGGCGATGAATAAACAACAGCCAACAGTTGTTTGGTTGGTTTAAAATCCCCAATTTTTGTAATTGTCTTGACCATGAGTGAGCAAATTGATTGTTATAATTTTGATAGGCTCGTTGTTGCTTCAGTCAAATCTAATAACAGGTATTACAAATTTTAATATAAATTCAATGCGTTGGGGAGGGTTTGCAATGTGCTCAAAAAATATTTATTTCGATCTCAATAGACCCGGGTTGGAAGTTGGAAGAAGACGGAAACACAAAATTCGAAAGATTGTTGTACATTATAAATAATATACTGTGCCGTTTTTGTGATGACCTCACCTCAAGGGTGGTTGCTGGTTCAGGTTTTTGAAAGACTTGCGGAAGAAGTAAGTTTTCGGGTGTTTTCTGAATAGGGCTAAGTTGTCGATCGGCCTCAGTTCAGGTGGTAGTTTCTGGTAGCTGCTCCAGCCACAGCAAAAGCACGACCAGCAAATGAGTTAATGTTTTCTGGATTATTATAATTATATGTATCTTTGGTAGCTGATTAGTATAATGTAGCTGCCGTTTAAGTAACTTATTTAAGTTAGAGTCAGCTACATATGCGTAAACCCCGATAAAGCTATTGGTATATAACTTCAGAAATGGATACTCAGTTTGGTTGGTATTATGTGCAAACCTGGCTAGATTCTCTACTAATGATAAATTTATTTAGAATTGTTTCTCAGGAAAATTTTGCTTCTCTGATCTAGAAGGAAGAAATACACTTTCAATTTGCACACAGTGTTAGGAAGTTTTTAATAACTGCAAAAAAACTGCAAGACTTTTTGTTTTTATTTTATAACATTTTATAGTTTACAAAATGTCAAGCGTTCTTAACGTAAGTCAGTGATATACAGTATTCAGTTTGTCCAACAATAATAATAACCAACAATGTAATGGCAAATTCAAGCGGGAAAAGCCAAATTCAGTCCTTGGAGTATATACCCGAGATCTTTGCTTATAAGTATTTTTTTGTTGTTGTTTTACTCACGGCATTGTGCATTAGCGTGACCGTGTCCGAACACTCCCGAAGTTGGCCAACAAACAGCCTTGGGGAGTATTTTTTCTGGTCTCTTTTCCTTCTTCATTTTGCAAGTCCGTACGTGAGTGCGCGGCGCGGCGGTCAGACCGATGAGCAACGCGAATGCAAAAACCCTCTCGGGTTAGAACGACGGGTGATGTATGATATATATTATTATTTTCAGACATATATGTATACATATATATGTTAGTTAATTATGTTTTTGTCGTTCCACCCGCTACTGCTTCGTGCCATTTCAGATCCTTCCAGTTTTACGAGAGAACCTTGTGACCAGAATTTTTGGTCCTTTGGGACATGAAATAACGAATTACATTTTTAATGTTCGGAATATTTAGGGAAAATATCAGTGTTCTGTTTTTAAATGACAGAAACTCTTTTTTTAAAAGTCTTCGAAACCGAGTAATGGGAGTGTTTATACGGTTATTGTTTGCGTATAAATCTTTGACTGATTTTTGTTATTCATTGACTGATGGATTGCAATCACTAGACCACTGACGCAAGGTCGGTATTCTAAGTTAATTCTATAGATACTACCACGGGAGATAGTCAGAAGATTTTGCTTCCCTGGTCCCTCTTCCACCCATTCACAATAGAGTCACTCGTTTTACTAAATCTCAAAACCCGTTCACAATAAACCTTCAATTTACACGAACCAGTCGCTTCTCAAACTCTTTTATTAACACAGCAGCCCGGCTGTGGAACGATCTTCCGATTTCTGTGTTTCCACCTTCTTTTAATTAATATTTGCCCGAGCAGATTACAAACCCTCCCCAACGCTAGGTAGTGTGCTTCTTCTGAAGAGTATAATGAACCCAAATCCTAATAGCTGGTGTCCCCTCCGTAGCCATTTTAAAAATAGGCAAAAAGATATACGTTGTAGAATATATATTGATCCACTTCAGAGACATTGAAAGAAGAATAAAGAATTTATCATAGTTTCTCTTTGCATGGTTATAACATTACCGTTTATTATTTCACGTGTGTCTACATTTTCTACATATTTTATTATAGTGTCAATTGTATTGTTTAAATTATTACGGTTCTGTTTCAAAAACTACCAAGTACTTTGTTATCTTAGCGAATGAACCATCGTCGATTTCCTCAATAACTCAAACTCAAAATGAGTTCAACGAGTTTAGGTTTTGCGATTGGGCGAATAATGCGGGCACATCATTCAATTTCCATTATTGGCGTTCAGTTCGGAATGTTGATTTGACAGAATCAATTATTTATGAAGTAAAACAAGAGACCAGAGATTTATCTGGTGAGCGTGACTCGTTTGTTACTAACAATGGACTGATTGTTGTTAAATATATTACCAGGGTAGTTACGACAGTATAAAATGTAGCAGTTTGATAACTTGAGTTGTTTAAGGTCTATTGTTTCTGTTTTTTTATTGCGTATCTGTATTGTTTATAAGTAGTTACTAATTAGATACATACTACAATGCCTTGTCCTTAATGTGGGTAAGCAAAAGGAATCGAACCTAATAGTCAAATACCTCTAGTAGACACTCGATTTTCTTCTTTTTCTTGCAAATTTTCAGTTCATCTGAGATCGAACCTTTTTAATACGAAATGATTTTCGGTCCCGGTTCATCTCAGCATTCGTTTTGCCGGTTTTCAGATTTGTTTTACTCTATTTCCTTCTTTCAAAATGTCATTCCCATGTCCCATAGTAAAGTCATCCTTTCCCATGGTAACCCCAGTGTGCAGTGTGTGCTATGAAACTTGTTCAATATGCTTGTTTCACAATTTTGGACGAAAAAGTTAAAATTAGCAATTTTTGTGATGTGTGATTAGTACCTACATCTCGAGTTGTTCAGAAAATCCAATGCGATGCTTTATAATAAATTGTATACTATACTTACCTGCATATATTTTTAGTAGAAGTCTTAACTTTATTTTGATTGAAAATTCGGTAACAATTGTAACCATTCTCTCACTTTTATTACGACTATTTTATTTTTATCATGTTATATTTATATTTTGGAGTACCGCAGGGTTCGCACCTTTGGTCACTCGACAAAGGTGCGAACCCTGTACATGTCTCGGGTGCGAACAGTAGCCGCAATAAAGAAGGTAATACGACCCCATACATCAATGTTGCAGATGAGCGTTTAATATTATCGCGCTCTCCTCAGATTGTAATACGTTTTAACTTGGATATCTGGGTCTGGATTGGCCACTGTCGAGATAAAGATTGCCTACCGTTGGCCGTTCAGTTCTGTCCGCCGTTTTGACTCGTTGTTTGGAAAGTCATTTCGTTTTTGATCAACAGAGGACTTATTAGTCATATTTTTTCTCAGCCAACTTGAGCCGCATTATCATTATAATATACAGATTTTGACGGCTAATAAAGCTACCCTTGTTTGTGGAAAAGTTCTTATGATTCTGCGGTACATTTTGAAATTCAAAAGCAGCATTTATATCTTCAAAAGGTGCTGTTTGCGTGAGAAAAAATTACTGGATGTGTGTGGAGAAGTTGTATAGAAAGAGCGCCAGTGCCAAATCTGATTTGCAAAATTTTGTTCCCGTAATTTTGATGTTGAAGGTGGTACCACATTCTGGAGGGCCAGTTGCCTTTATTATTTTGTCTTCGTCAGCTATTTTGACTTCGACATTAAAATTGACGCGACGAAATTTTGACCAGTTTCGACACTGGCGATCTGTCAATACGTCTTAACCATTTACGTCGGTTAATAATTATTCGCTGGGAGATAAATTATCGAATTCGACTGTTCATGATCATGTGAAACGCCTTGGTTTGATTTACGTACCTTTTCAGTTCCCTCGAAGAAAAATGGTATGACTTTCCGAACAATCCAATACTTACACCATTCAAGTTTCATTTCATTGCGATTTCATCAACCGGTATACGTATGCAAATTGGATCGCCTCTGTTTTTCAATGTATCATTCTGTGACGGGCGAAATAAATATATTTTTTTTTAATTTTGGTTTTGTATTAACAAATTAACATTTCACGATGTGAATTGTACTGTAAAATGAATACCTTTACCTATGAATATTATTCGCTTTCAATGCGTGGGTAGATAAAACATTTTGATTTTTATTCAAAATATTTATTGCAAAAAGCCTACAGAAGAGATTAGTGGATTCGTGGACTTGAACGTATTTCAAGAGAGAGGAGTCTTGCGTTCGGTTCTCTCTGGTATTGGGTTTTTTTGTATTGTTTTTACTTGTCCTTTTCATAAATTGCTCGAAAATCAAGCGGGTATGGTAGGTATGTTTTACTAGTGTTTATAAAATCGAGTATGCTTTGTATCATAAGTTTACTGTCGTTAATTAAGTTGATTGAGTTTCTTCCACTGGTCCAATGTTTGTTGGTTCTTTCTGTACCTTTTCAAGTTTCACCCTCGGAACGTAAATCTGATTCGCTTGCAGATGGTAGCCAACATTTGTAGCTTCCCATACTCGGAGGCTTAATTAGATCCAGCTGCTTACAACCGATACCCAAATCAATTTTTTACACTTCCTCAAGGAAAGCTGCGTGAATTAGGTTCGCCGCTGTATTTTCGGTCCATTTGTTTTACGAGTTATTTTTTTTCGGTTTAGTTCAGCTGAGCGATATGTCCGTAAATAACCGATTAATCGGTCGGTTTTAGTGATCCGAAGAATTCTTTTGAAGCGGCATCTCAAGTTGAGGAACGCACATCGAGGAAATATATTATTTTTTAAATAATAAAAATTTACATTCAAGCATTCAATCGCATCATGTTGCCCGTGTGGTAGTTAACAACATGTTTAACCGAATGCCATATTTTTGTGTCTTGGCACATATCCATCGCCTTATCTTATAACTTTCATGCATCTTCTCAAACATGTCTGTTTCTGCAATTTCCATTTTCATAATTTCGTTCTCATGATCCAGCTATCATTTTTGGGATTTATTGATAAGTGTACATAGTGAAGTATGAAAATGATGTCAGGGCAGCAAAAATCGTTGATCATTGATGTGAACAGTCAGTATATTAAAGTCGTATTTTTCACTGGTCTCGTTTTTTTAAAAGGGACATAAGAGACTGTAGTACGGATTTTTTTGTAAATTAATGTCGAATATTTGTTTTTAATTGCATATAAGCAAACATTGGATTTTTTTCCCTGTCGGGAGTCAAATGATATTTTACTGACAAACTTTTAACATGTCTATAGAGACGAAGTTGAGATATTATAGAAGAACCAGGAACTCAAGCATCTACAGGGCTTACGACCTGTCATCGGCTGGTTTACGTGATAACTTTATGCGCTTGCGCAACGTTTAGCGTTTCCTGAGAAGGAAACTCAATAGAAGGTACAATTGGTAAACGTTGCGCAAGCGCATTAAGTGGTCACGTAAACCAGCCGATGACAGGTCGTAAGCCCTGTAGGTGTCTTGAGTTCCTGGTTCTTCTATGTATATTATTGCAACTTCGTCTCTATTGAGATGGTAAAAAAAATGTTCAAAAATATCAGTACTTACTTTCCGTGTCCGGAACACCATCATATTGGTTGGTGCTCCGGTGGTGGAAGGATTGGCCGGCATTCTGCCGTTTCCAGGGACGCCCGATTGCTTTTCCGAAGTTAACCGAAACTCAATCTACGTGGAGGCTCCTTCCGTGTCCCCAAAAATATCAGTAACAATAAGTTATATACATTATATACCCATAGAATAATAATAGTATAGAATACTCTTTAGCCTGCAGTAAACGCGACTGCTTTATGTTGACTAATTTGGTCAACATTTTGCTACGAGCATTCAGTACCTAATCATTTGGCCGTCTGCGTGACACGTTCTCCAAATAGGGAATTTTTTAAATGCTTGCAAAATTATTTACGCAGTCATAACGAGTAGTACTATACGAACAATGTCTACCAGCAGAGTCATACATATATTGACACGAGCCGGCCAATAAAACGGCTTCACTTTTTCAGCGAGGTATTGTATGGGAATGAGTATTTTATAGTTTTATTATTATTCTATGTATACACCAAAATAAAAACAAAAACACCACAAGATGTAGCTAAGAGTATTAATTTATTCCGTGGAATTAGGACTCGCATTAATAATACCTATACACTATTATATCAATAGTCCAGCTGTAGTTATATCCAATAATACATTAAATTTGATATGTATTATATTGTGTATGTGTATTAGATATATATTGTATGTAAGAACGATCTCGAGGTCCGTTTGATTGATGGTTCATCCATCTGCAGCCGGCAGAATGACCCTTACATTTTATCCTTTGACCCTAACAGATGTTGTCGTCTTCATCCATCACATACTTAGTACATCTATTGGTTCTCCTTCCAAGAATTGATGTGATACTATGCTTAACTAACATACATAATACGTACATATGTAACATAGAGTAGATATTACGAGAATCTTGCAACTTTGTAGGTCTTGTTTATCAGACCAAATAAACAGGCGGGCTTAGTATCAAACGACAATTTCTTCCAACCAACCAGAATCTCTCTGTCTTGCCACATTCATTTCTTTATTATTGAATTGGAGACCCTATCATAATAGAAGAAGTGTAGGGAGACCACAGTGAGATAGACTGAAGATATTGTCGAACTGGTGCAGTGTACACTATGCCTGTAAGGCATAAAAAGAAACTAATAATAACCGTCCATAACAATGAAAGGAAAACAGGACAAGGAGAGGACGAGGAAAGGAAGAAGAATTCACGTAATATGATATATGTATGTATATTGAAAATACACTACCGAATGAACATTGATAAATTATAGGGAATATTTTACTTCGTCAAATTTCTTATTAAAGATCTCATTCATTTTATTCTGTATTAAAAGTTTATTTTTTTTATCCCTGAGGGCAGTGGCGTAGTTTGACATTTTGGGCCCTCGTGCAAAAACTAAGTAGGTATAGATAGACCTCTAATGATGTTCATCATCCATTCTGAATGTTGCCTTTTTAGATGAGATGAGGATGGTGTGTGGCGATACACGCATTTGTCGTGTTTCTTTTTATAAGGTAGTGCACTCCCGCACACCTGTCGATAGTAACCCCGAATTGATAGAATCGACATAATATAGTAAAATATTAGATTAATTAAGAACTTAGTCACTTTTATCAAAGTTTCTTGTTGCGAAATCACTATTTTTGAAATATCTAAATTATTTAGGTTCTGTTTGAGATGTTCTGATTGATAATAAGGAATTGTTCATATTGTGTTTGGAAGTATGGGCCCTCATACTTTGTATGGCCCTGTTGAAAGGTACCTATGCCACTTCCTGAGGGTATAATTGTTAATGCAGAAATCGGGAGATTATACCCTTACGAGTCTCATTTCTCTGGGTTGGAATTAATGCATGGTTAGTTAGAATACAATTAATTTTGTAATAGACTCGCCACTAGTATAAGGTGCAAGGAAGTGTTTGTTATTAGGTAGTATATTTATCTATAATATAAAAAGTGGTTAGGATAGTTGCTGTATTTTGGTTCGATGAACTTTTGCAATATTAATCGGTTCATCTACTTATTACTCTCTGTTGTATTGCGATAATATAAGTACATATTATGTTTGCTACCTACATATGTATGTAAGTAAGAATATGAAACTGGATTGGTACATCAAGTATCCACATATCTTTAGTATCGGACACCCCATAATTTGAAGACATGGTTCAAGTCGTAAGAAAGATGTTTTTTTTTCTATTCCATCCAATGTACCTTCACTGTTAAAGGTGAAGCACATGAACTCATCCGGAGATGTCCATCTGTTGGGGGCCAAATCTTCGGAGATTATACATGCAATTTTTGCAGAGAATATTGTGTTTTGATTTTAACGTGGATCTGAATTTATGATATTAAGTGTTTATATGCCTATTTATGTAAATATATTTTTTAAATAATTTAATACCTACATATCAATTAATAAATATTTTTTTTATTTATTTGAAATTTGAAATAAAATATAACAATAAATCAATTTAAAATACTTATATAGCATACACAAAAATAGTTGTACTCATGCTTTGGGGGGGATTCTTATATAAACCAAAAATTAATCTTTATTATTATCATACTTAATCAAAAACTAATAATATACACAATATCAAAAGAAAAAAAGAACAGAAAAAGACATGCAATTAAAATACATAAAATATTCAATAAGTCAATGAAGAAGTTATAAAACAAAAAGAAGTTTTATAACTTCTTGAATGGTGTTTTTTTTTGTTGAAGTAAAAAACACCATTTAAGCATTTTGAACAAACAACTATCAATTGACGATTTTTTATACATATAGGTGCCTATTTAAAAATAATTTTATTTATAATTATGAACTTCCAAGTTAACTAAAAAACTTTGAAATTATTGTATTAAATGAGTTTGACGACGTCATATTAACATTCATTTACATGTTTAATTTAGGAAAAAGTGCATTCATTCATGCCATCACTGCATATTCCACAATGTGGGGAAATCAACGACAGGTGTGCGGGTGTGCAAGACTCACCAAAAAAAGCAACACTCATGGATGGTAAACCTCATGTGAGATGAACTATGAACGTTGCTGAACTATGTGAGATGTTACTCAGCATCATGTGTCTCCGATTACCCAGCTCTTGCGGGACACCAGAAAACAATGACAGTAAAAAAGAGTGGAAGCACTATTCTAAGGGGGTGCGTCACAGCATAGAAAAAAGTAGGTGACCGAAATCAATCGTAGCAATTATGGATCAATATTCCTTCGCAATATCTTGTCATTTTTCATTACTGCTCAACGGAGTGCCGAGTCTAAGGATTCCTGACTCCTTCATCTTTCTTTACATGAAAATATTAATTTTGGAAGTTATCTGAAGAGGTGGAAGAATTGGGGAGAAGTCAGGGGGGAAATTTTCACTATAAGGGATTGTGGGGTCATTGAATGTTTACATCATTAGAATTGAATGAGAATTCATTTTATATTTGAAAGAGAGTAAATAGTTAGTAAGCGAGGTAAGGTAGTCAGGGTTGTATCTATGGAGCGGGTTCGGGTGGGGGTGGTCGCTTCAGGGCGGTTTGGTCTTGGATATTTAAAGGTGTCATTTTCATCATACCTGGCTAGACTGTTGATAGATGGTTTTTATGCGTGGGGATTTTCGCTTATGTTGTAAGAAAATCTCTCATACATTGTCTGTCTCTCGCGCAGCGTCTTCGCGATGTGTTCTCGCCTTAATAGTTACTACCTATCGTAGTAACGGCTCAAGCGAATATCTCTTGTGTATTTGGGCCTATGGTTGTAGGATGTGCCCATTGGCTGCTATAGGTACAACAACAAAGGCTCGTGAATATATCTCTCCTGTGGCAAACGTCACGTGTTAGACCAGATGATAGAAGATTAGGCCGGTCCTAGGATGGGGGTGCATGACCGAGGTTAACGTCGTGCGTTGAACTTATACCTACCTATATTATTATAGATGAAATCAATAATATATACATATTTTACTTTACATACATACATTATCTTTGTTGTGATGTTTTTTTTTTCTTTGTTACAAATACCAAAAATTACATTACAAAGAAAATATCTAAGCAATTTTACAAATAAATTGGATTGTAAAATTATTAATAAATTATTAATATTTTTTTTTATTTAAATAATTTTAATGTATTTGTGTTGACAGAATACAAATCCATTTTAATATTCATGAATGAAATATAAGTATGTTTTTTTTCCACAAAATACGATTTGTTATGCATTGACGAGGTCTAATTGAAACTAAATTTAACAAGATTAATCCAACACCTCTCAAATATTCACCATGTAGCTAAATTTGTGGGCGTAGTAACGGTGTTTTTAACATGTTACCGAGTCAACTTGACAAAAACGTTCGGTCATGATAAATCGAATTATGTGGAAAAATACTTTGTTTTTTAAATTTTATTTTTACAATAACTCAGTACATGTATATAGAGGCTTTAATTGAGACGATAATGCTTCGTGCTTCCTTTAATAAATGTAGTAATACACACCCGCACGCCTGATGCTGGTTACCCCACAATGTAGTATATACCGCGATGGTATGAATTAATAATTATTGTACAATTTATGTTTTGATATTTTATAATATGTATTTACATTACGTCTGTAGAGAATCTATGTACGGTTGGGCACGTTTAAGTCGTTTTCATTCGTTCAATTATTGATACCATCATGTTAAATAACTCTGGACCACAGAGTAAAGAATATCCAGAGCTGACAAAAGTTACGATTGTATGCCAGGGGATTGAAAAATAAAGTGGGCTGGAACGGGGATATCCCAAACACATTCATTGTGTAAATATGAATTGAATATTAATCACACATTTATATAGCAGTAAAAGTATTTGATTTTTGAAATCTAAATCCCTTTGTTAAAAATGTGAGTATTGAGTTCAATTTTCATTCCGAACCGCTTGGAAAATATTCTAATACGTTATATTGATTGCCTCTATGACATTTAATATATAGACACGTTATATGAGATCAAAACGCTCTTCTAAAATGTTACAGTTTAACGTATTCATACAATATCATCAAGAAAGAGTACACACGACAGAAAACATTAAGGCCCGAATTATAGATTCGTTCTCCAGCTTGAGACTGGTCTTGAGAACACGTTCTCAACTAAAATGGTATTAAAGAAACAAAAGTCACTGAGATTGATCTCAAGGCCGGTCTCGAAATGTATGGAAGAGTTGAAATTGTTTCGAGACAGCTATCCCGCTGTCTTGAGAACGGTCTCGATGAGAGAGAAGGAGACCGCGCTTTACACGAAAAAGAGATACGTAAGAATTTCGCATTAATTACTATTTTGACGTTTACATTGTTAGCGATACTTAAATGGATCGAGAATCTTATTTAGAATCTTCCAGCGGTAATTTACATACAATCATTCATAAACTATGTGAATTAAATTTTGTAAGATTTCATAAAATTTCCAGTACAACCAGTAAATATCAAGTTGTTATTCTATGCATGTTGTAGATGTTGTATCATATTTTGAAATGGCTGCTTTTCTTGGAACTATTGACTGTAGGTACACACATTCCCGTAATATGCTATACGACAGATAAAAGAAGAAGTATTTATTTTCCTCTTCCGAATAAAATGGTCGACATTTTCACTATTTAATCAGGTATCATAATATTATGATGCATAAATTTCTCTACACTTTTGAAGATTACCAAGACAACGAATTGTCAAAATATCTATAAATAGATATTTTCCAACTCATTGCTACCAACATAACAACGCCGAAATTATTGCCATTCGCGAGAAAAAGTACTTATTTATAAAGCTGCATCCACATTTTTTTCGAGTACGCTTTCTCGAATGAGACGGCGTACGTATTTTACTTTTAATACGTATTTTCAAGCATGATCTCAAGATGGTCTTGAGAATTATTCTATAATTTGGGCCTAAGTGACAGCGAGATAGTACAATTATACACACACACACACACTACTGCAGACATATTTTTTTTTACTCCAGTGAAATCACATTATAACTATCACAGCAAATAATGATTGTGAAAGAGACGAACTTATATTCAGTTAAAGCTGTGTGACAAAGCTAATACAACAACAGAATCCCTCTGGATAGCTATAAGTGAATATGACTTGACTAGTCTCTCGTTTACTCAAAATAAAAATAACTATCGAAAAATCTATATAAATATATTAGGTAGGTATTTATCGAATAAATTCAGCATAAAAATGATATACCTGGTCATTCCTTCGCAGTTTAAGTGTAATTTTTACATGTTTTCATCACACAAGATGGCATTTTGTCTACGACATTACATCCGAACACTACAACATCTTGTGTGTAACTAAAGTGCGGTAAGAATTATGTGAGGTATGCGCCTTACTTTTTGTCAACCGAATTTTTAAACACTAGTAACGTATCTATTATTTTTATATATTATTGGATTGCCCCCAATTTTGGTGGCGGTGTGTACCGACAAATTTTGCTTTTGTTGTGTCTATTGGTTATTGGTCTGTGCTGTGTTAATTTACCTTGTTACGGGTACGGTATTCGACGTTAAGTTTGACTAGCAAACCGTAGTTTTTGATAAGATATCTTTTTTATTGTTTGAGCTCATGCTCGGCATTCATACATAATTATCTGGTTGGATGGAATACATACAAGTGAACGAATTTGTGAATATTTTTTAACAGTGCATATTTTACAACACTTGTTTCGACCGTTATTAAGTGTAATTTTATTAAAATATTCAGCAAGTATTTGGGTTACCTATTGTATTTCAATGTGGATACATAGCGTCTTTTTTATATTCCTTGTTTAATTAATTTTTATTTACAGTGGGTATTTATTGACTTTATTTCTCGTACTGATTGATATAATTTAATATACATTTATACCATCTCAGCATTTCCCACAGTATGGGGAAACCAGCGATAGGTTTCCGGGTGTGCATTAACTTATAAATGGAAGCACGACACAAGCGAGTGTCCCCACACACCAGTTTCGTCTCCCCTAAAAATTTAGGTGAATGTACCTATATCCAATATTAAATAAAATTATTTTTTTCAAATACATAAAAATTGAGATTTAAAAAATAATTTTAATGTTTTACCGTAATGTTTATCGTACCGTAAGTATGGTTGGGTATTATACATTTTTTTATTTGAGATTATAAGAAATATCAAATACATAATATTAATATCATACTTGAATATATTATTTTTTATAATAATCTCCTTGTCACTCTACGATAGAACTCCATAATCACATAGAATTATGATGAAAAAAAAAATCTTTGGTTCTATTTAATTTAGTGATACCGATGTATGGGAGTCGCGTTTGCAAACTAAATTAAATAGAACGAAAAATTATATATGTTTTTTTCATAATTTTATGTTATTGTTTTCTTCTCTATGATTTCACCTGTTGAAACTTTGAATATGCTACTCATTTCGAAAAAAAAACCTTTATTTGTTGTTTGCAAAAATATACATTTAAGAATTGTCACACTTTGAAGAAGAATAAAATGTAGACTCTATCTTTGTATCGAAGACTTTTGTATTGGCTACAATTAAGTCTTGTTTGTATATTATTTAACTTCACAATTAATTGTATATAAGGTTTGAAACATCGGTACTAACGAAACGAATAATGCACAAGCTGTTAGTGACACAGAGAGCTATGGAGAGAAAGTTGCTGGGTATTTCAATAAGGGACAGAATTCAGAATGTCATGATAAGACAAAGAACCAAAGTAGCCGATGTAGCGGAAAGGGTCGCTGGTCATAAGTGGAGCTAGGCTGGGCATATTGCCAGATACCAGGATTCACGATGGACCAAAAAGATCGTAGAATGGCGACCGAGAACAAGCCGAAGAGGTGTCGGCAGACCTCAGTCAAGGTGGTCTGATGACGTCAAGAAATGTGTCGGATGGAAATGGATGTAGTGTGCCCAAGACAGGTAGTTGTGGAGGATCAAGGGGGAGGCCTATGTCCAAGAATGGGAAAAAACAGGCTGAAGAAGAAAGAAAGAAGAAAAAGTTTGAGTTCACGAATTTCGACCGATCTGTAGACAAAAACAATTTGAATAGCGTCTGCACTATCTATGTAGAGGAGATTTAAGTGTTGGCCCCAATTCACTCATTTTTTTATGTATTAAATATTTACATTAACCCACAAAAATGTATCTAAAATTACTTGCTAAAATTTCACTAAAATTACCAGACTATTTTTACCATTTACCACAATATTATTCGTTACTAATCATTTTAATATTTTCATAGGTAATTATAGTCTCTTAACTCGCGGATACGCATTTGATTTTAGGTATGTATATTTTCGCTTGGCTCACCAGGAAGATGTAAGGTTGTATAGAATATAGAGTCGTATACTACAAATTGTTTGATAGATGCGTGCGTGCCATGTCCGTGTCATAGATTTCTATGGAATTCACATAATACGTACGGTGTGTGAGTGTGTGCGAGTGATAGAACCCTTCCCATTGCGTGGCATCAGCCGGCCTGGCATCTCTAGTCTCCTTCATGCCAGGAGTTCAACACCCTCGCACAGATGATGATGATGATGATGATGTCAGATCAAAATAGGTAGGTACTTATAAACTACAGTCAATATTCTTTGTTTATTTCTATCTAACTATGCAACCCGTTCTGATGCAATGTAGGTAGTGCCTTTTTTAGTGAGATGAGACTGGTGTGTGTATGAGAAACGCATGTGTCGTGCTTCCTTTTATAAGGTAATGCACACCCGCACATCTTTCGCTAGTTACCCCACATTATGGGATATGCTGTGATGGTATGATAGTGAAACTACCTCTGTCGACAGTAAAAATAATAAGATTATAATTATTCCGGTTGTTGCTTTTTTGATGAGACGAGATTTGTGTGTGGTATACCTACCTACAGTCATGTGTCGTGCTTATATTTTCATCCTCTTGTCGACCTTCATAGCTGAGATCGTTAGATATCTGACTTCTGCGCCAAATGTCCTAGGTTTTATTTCTGGTGGAGACAGTTTTTTTGCTGTGTTTCCATTATTTGACTATAATTCGATGCTCAGGTAGTTTCGGATACCCAAAAACTTGGCTATATGAGTCGAATTAAACTCAAATCGTAAATAGTGCGTTAGACCGTATGCGTCTTCAGAATATGACAACTTATTATTGGGTGAATATTAAATCAATTTTTGATAAAGTACCAAAATGAAATATGTCTATGTCCATGTCCATGTGGTCATTCCTTTGTTTGTATATATTCCTTTGCTAGAAGCAGATTCGTTACGGTGTGTGGAGATTGTACTTAGAGTACCTTAAGTCATCACCAATATAACATTCGGTCATTTCATCGGTGCAGAACAGCGTTTCCCAATCTCCCATTTATTTTATTTATTTTTATATATGAGGCACTTACAGAAAAAAATGATAATTCAATAAATTACATATGTATTTTTTAACAGATTTTTAATTATCTCAATAGAGACGAAGTTGGAATATTTACTGTAGGAGAACCGGGAAATCAAGGCACCTACAGGGCTTACGACCTGTCATCGGCTGGTTTACGTGATCACTTTATGCGCTTGCGCAACATTCACCAATTATGCCTTTTAATGAGATCCCTATCAATTCAATTTTTGAAAGTTCCATATATTGTAATACTGAAATTCTTTTCGCTTGAAAATAAGGAATTTTTACTACAGCCATCTATGGGTGAAATTATGAACAACAATCTTATTATTTTTATTTATTTTGTTGGAACGCCATCTATTGAGAGAATTGGTTTTTTGTAAATAATGAAAGCTACAATTCTTATATCTGAGGTGACAATGCATTTTTCGCATAGAAGTCACCCCTGAATTGCGCCAGACTTATAAGGTCATTTTTGTCTTATTTACCTACTTGTACACAGTACAGTACAGTACAGTACAGTAAATATTCCAACTTCGTCTCTATTGAGATAATTAAAAATCTGTTAAAAAATATCTTTGACTCCCGACAGGGAAAAAAAAATCCAATGTTTGCGCATATGCAATAATAAAAATATTCGATTACATATGTATTCATAAACAACATGTCATGTCAGCTCTCCAACTAAGGAGTGTCTGCTGGATGCTTTGTATGAAATGAGTTTGTTAAATTATTTCTAATTTGAATACTATATTATGAAAATTTGATAATTTTTCAATGCCATTTTATGAAAGTGATGTGCCTTTTTTGCAATTTTGAAAATAAAAATATCTAATTTTAAATTTTCTGAACTTAGGGCCACTTTGAAATATTTGACAGTTAAAAAAATTGAGAAGCACTGATTAGATATCCATCGAAATCCAATGGGGGTCTAAGCGAGTATTAGATATACAAATATGCAAAATTTGAAATGAATCGAATGAGTACTTTAGTCGATAAGGTAGAATAAACACGCCGTACATAGCACACACACACATAGATACATTGTGATGAAACTTTCAGAATACAATCTCAGCATGATACTATTTGATAATCTGCAATAAAAAAATAACATTAAAAATCGCGAATTCATAACTCCCGACTATATCCCCACCCCTTTGGGGTAGTGAGGAGTAAAAACTTATAACTGACAATAGGTGTTTTTTTTTATTCTTCGGAAGAAGTTCATCACAAATCACAATAATATGAATATGTTACTCTTTTCTTACTTTTGAAGTAGCATATTCATTTGAAAATAATAGATAATGCAAAATATTACCCTAACTTGATCATAAAGGCTGTACAGGGGCACCAATGTCCGAGGCTATCACAAAGATGTACAGAAGTAAGTAAATTTTATTAATAAAAAAGTATAAAAAGGATACATTTTGACATATTATAAAAAAAAATATCACAAATAAATTTGAAATTCTCCCCGAAAAGAAGGAAGCCTTGTGCTTCGGGGAGGAGTTCACAAAACTTAAATTTAACAAGATACATAAATTACATAGAAGGAGTCTACAGTAAGGTACACAAAACATCAGAGTTCATAAAAAAAATATTTTAATTTACAAAAGTGGAAAAATAAATAAAAAAAGCTAACAATTAATAAAGATATACACATACACAATTAATAAATATATATACTTCACACACACACAGAAGTGTTAGATGATAGAAATGAAAGACGATAATTATATCATTTCTACAGTGTTTTTCTTTTCTTATATTTCATCTAAACTCATTTGTTATATTTTTTTCTTCTCATTTTTTTTCTTTTATTTTATAATATAATATATATTCTGAAAAATATTTTCTTCTTTTGTAACTTTAATGTATATTTTGTATGTAAAAATATGGTCTGTGTAGCATTGCACCCCCCTGCTCACAGACTGGAATAAAAAAAATATTATTATTATCTATTATTTTATTTTTATTACATTTGTCCTGTCAAATTAACTTATCAAATCCGCTTGCACTTCGATCTGCACATGTCCAACGGCACATGAAAGCAGACCATTCGTCGAGGAATCTAGTGTAACCGCTATCCTCAGTCATTGAGCCAAGGAGGAAGAAGTGTCCATTTTCAAATCCCCTCCCCACCCTCCCCTTGGAACGTGAGCCCCACTTTGGGAACCTTCGGTGTTGAGGATCGTTGAACCGTCGGTGAAGTATCAAGTATTTTGATGAACCAAGTACTTGTGCTGCCAACAAATAGGTACAACTTACTAGCGATAGTCATAATGCGTGCGTGATTTCATGCCCTGCTATGGATTCTATCTCGTGTACAAGTACTAGTTTTTTACTGCCATTTTTTATCCACCATAGGTAGGTCCTTCTTTGTTTGGTGGGCAATGATTCCATCGATGGTACGTACTACCGTATACGTACTTCTTGGTGGTACTTGGAGACTCGACTGTGGGCAAGTACCATTGAGAAGAATACACAATGGTGGTTCGTTTAACACGGATTTTCCCATGATTATTTTTTATGTCGTAAGTGACATCTTTGATTTTTTAAGATGGAATTGAGAGTATTTTCCAACTGTCGATTTGTTCAGGAGAACTTTGTTCTCTTAACATATCGACAATGTATCAAGCCAGAATACGCGAGAATTGTATGGAGAGGTCTACTTTTTTCACGGCATTTCCAACTTTGAAGTCAAAAAACACCAACTTAGAGGCTTCGCAGCATATATGTTCCATACACGGATTTACTCAGAATTCGGAGTAGAACATTTCGTGTGTCTGTGTGTGTGTCTGTGTGTCTGTGTGTGTCCGTCCCCCCCTTATAACTTTTGATCCGCTCAATTTACAGAGCCTAAAATTTCAGAATATATAAAAAGTTACAGGCCTACAAAACTTTTATACTCGGAATTTTGAATTTTTGTTTCAGTCAGGGGTTATCAACTTTTGAATTTTTATTTTATTTTTCCATATATCTCAGAAACCATAAACGCTAGAACGCTGAAAATTGGTACAAACATAGACAAATACAAAATCTCAAATTAGTTTTTTCAAAAAAATTCCAGGGTTTCTCAAACATTTTTTATTAAGAAAAATATTTTTTTTATGATAAATTTATGAGTTTAACTGCCTATATTTCCAAAACTTATACAATTATCGAAAAAAGCCGAAACACCCCAACTAGATAATTTAATTTTCTATAAAAAAATATTAACATTGTAGTAGAAGATCTCAATTTTTTTAACAATTTTTTTAAAAATTGAATTTAGTGACGACATCGCTTCATACATTTTGTATGGCTGTCGCCTATACACAATATGTAAGAAGACTTAATAGTTTGATACTTCATCTCCAAACATACATACCATCATGCTATTTTCATATTCTGGGTAGGAAAAAAGGAACTTCCTCCATACTATCCTATCTTGACATACATACCTACATAATATATGTTGTATAGAAAACAAAATATCTGAAAATATTCAATAATTTGTATTTATGGGTTTATAGTTTGGTACATATTCTTCAACTATACATACTATCGCTATCGACAGTTGGATCTCATGTGTTACATGCAACTAGTAAATACTCAACTACTTTCATACAGTGTCATATTATGTCTAATAAAAGTTGCTTTATTCATAATCAGAAATTAAATCATCACATTGTCACGTAACTTAAAAATTTTTCGATTATTTTAACTCATAAGTCAAAGGTCCTCGGTTGGGTTCCCGGTGGAGACGTAGTTTTTAATTGTGTTTCCTATCTGGATCTGTGAGACGATAAATATCGCTAGTCTCCAGAATGTGGCAATTTGTTATTGGGTATGTGTTAAATTAATATTTGACATATTACCTATTTGTTACCCGAGAAGCAATAAAAAAATTGACCTTCCCATGACCATGCATGTGATATTTTGATAAAAATTTAAGAATTTTGTATTTCATACAAACTAAGCGAGTATTTTTATGAATTTCTTTTGACAATAACTTTTTTACGCGAAGAAAACATTGAAAAGGGTGGTCTCAAATTTTTATTTGATTTACTTGTTATTCCTTTGTATATAACACAAATCATTATTCTCAGGGTGGGTTGCCTTGATGATTATATAATTAACTGTTACATTAGTATATAAATAAATATTAATAAACATCGAAAATATTTTTTTAATTCCATATACACAAACATCCTGTCGGGACTGTTTACAAGGACTGTTGCTTTCATTGTTTACAAATAAATCAACTTTTCAATAGATGGCGTTACAAAAAGGTTTCTTCGTTATCTCATAGATGGCAATAGTTTAATTTCGTATTATTCAGGTGAAATGTTTACACATTATTCAAATATATAGAACTTTCAAAATTACATTGATAAGGGAACACAATAACGGCATAATTAATGAACTTGCGCAGGCGCATAAAGTGATCACGTAAACCAGCCGATGACAGGTCGTAAGCCCTGTAGGTGCCTGAGTTCCTGGTTTTTCTATAATTGCCAAAATTCGTCTCTATTGAGATGTTATTGTCAATAAAAATATTAATAAACACTTCCTAACCAGTGTTTCCAGCCCAGAAAACCAATATTTTGCATTGTATTTGTATGTGAGAAATGAATTCAAATAAATCGTTCCTCTACTGGGGATCGAACCTTGGACGCTCGCGCAGTAGCCAAGCGGCTCACCAACTGTTTTAATTAACAAATTACATTTAATCATCCATAGGAATTTTCCCATTAGTAACATATTTTTAATTGACGTGTTTATATTTCGTTTCGCTATTTAATTATAATATTATATTAACTATTTATAAAAATATGACAGTTTTATTGAAGCAAATATATGTAGATACCATCACATTAATCTAAAATGCCGGATATATCAATTACTGACAACCAATTAGATGCCATCTTGGTAAATATTTGACATATTATAAATAACATGACAGTGTGAGTTTTCAAGAAAATACGACATATCTTGTGATGTGACCTTTTTAAAAGCTCACATGTCAAAAAATATTTTTTAGACTTCACGACTAAATCAAATGACAATCAATCACAAAAATTCTTGTTATAAAGATATTTTTTATATATACGAGAATGTAAAATGTGTATAGTAAAAAGTTACACATAGAAATACGAAGTCAGAATAATAGGAGAGCATGTATGACGCGATGTATGAATGTAAATGAGGCAAAACAGGTATGCCAAGATAGAAGAGTCTGGCGTTCGGTTCTCTCTGCCTACCCCAAATAGGGAAACGGCGTGACGGTATGTATGTGTGTTGTACACATAGAAAAAGAAGAAGATTAACCAAGCAAGTATTCATACTTTTATTTGCTGTTATAATCGTTAAGGTATCAACTCATCAACATTTATGTATGCATCTTCTATTGTTAAAGCATTTTTACATAATTTTTTTTTTAAATAAAAAATGAATATGTCCTTGTTAAACAAAAACATATACATCTTCCTACGTTCCCTAAAATAAGCAAATAATTGCTTGTGCTATAGGTGAACGAAATCGGTCGAGGCAGGATTCGAACTCGCGACCACTGGATTACTAGCCCAGCGCGCTAACCGCTCTGCCATCGACCCATCTAAATATCATGTAGAGAGTTATCAACAAATATCATGTAGAGAGTGCATACTATGAGTTTTTTTGTGTGTATGGTGTATTATAAAAACTGTTGTCCTTAGGGAAACCAATACTTGTTTAGGAATCCAATAGAAATGCACTTCATAAAAATACATTTAGGGATTGCAACCATTCAAGAAGAAAAAATGTTAACTTACAATGTAGTGGAGAGTTTAGTGTTGGCCACTACACACTCGTTTTACTCTTCATTCCAACGTGAAGAAAACTGTGCATGTGTCAGGATCAGGATCATTCCATTTAATGCATTATTTTTTTGTATATTGTCGCTCGTGAAATCATTATCATATTTTTGATACACTTAATAATAATCTATCTCTTTCGATTCAGTCATAACCTATTTGTTATCCAGTCGTACGTCACTGAGGCAAATTATACCAGGTCTGACAAATCAGTGAAAGTCGTTTTGCATAACGTCAAATGCCACCACCAAGTATGTATAATGCATGTACCTATATACTACCTACTTGAATGTTATATTATACATATTTTTGTATTGATTCCTTAGTGTCTGCAGTCTGTTCGAGTTTGGACCAGCCAATAATACTGCATTCACTTTCAGTCGTCTATGCTTAAGGGGGCGACTGCTGCCAATGTACCTATTTTTCAATTTGATATTGCATCATTACTACAAAACAAATCATTGAAAAAAAACAACTTAGTTAATTTGGATATAACAACTTAGTTAAGTTAAATATACCCTGATTTTTTAATTATGTTCTGTATATATATTCTTGTAGAAAAATAATAAGCATACCCCGATTTTTGACATTTATCGTATATTTCTAAAAGAACTATAAGGTATAGAGCAATATATATATATATATGTTTTTAAATTAAAGAAGAACAAAATATCTGGAAAAATCTGTTGTAACGTTGCATTAATGCATCAGGTAAGTAAAGTAAATAAACAAAAAAAACCTTTTATTTCGCAATGGCGCTGAATGGAAAATAAATGTTTTTTTAGGTTTCTTTGGCAAACCTGAAGCATAAATGCGACATATTTTTCAAGATATTTTTGTCTTCTTTGATTTAAAAATAAATATATTGCTCTACGCCTTATAGTTTATTTAAAATATAAGGTGAACGTTGAAAATCGGAGTATGCCATTATTTTTCTAGAAAAATTTATACAGAACATTATCAAAGAGTTAAGGTATATTTTTCTTTACTAATACCCAAATTATCTAAAATATATTTTTTTAAATGATTTAATTGGAAATAATGATGATATACCAAATTGAAATATAGGTACGTTGGCAGCGGTCACCCCCTTAATCATACAATATCAATAGTGGTAATATATTTTTATTTAATACCCGGATCATTATCTGCCTCTCCTTCAGTTATTATTTTTGCATAAATATACACCATCACTCCGTGTCCCTTACAGAGTAGGCAAACAGAACCGAGCGTCACATTCTACAATACCCCCTATTCAGTAACTATTGTAACTAAAATAAGAACGTACTAAAATTGTAGATTTTAGATTTACGGTTATAATATACCAACTTAGACTAAATGGAATAGGAACGTACTGTATCAGACATATTTTGAATAATTATGAAAAAAAAAAAAGAAAAAAAAAAATGATGAAAATTTCATAATTTTCATAATTATTCATAATACGTCTAATTCAGTAACTTTTTAAGAACGTTCCGGTCAAAATAGGTACGTTCCTATTCCATTTAGTCCAAAATGGTATATTATAACGCTGAAATAAGACCGTAAATCTAAAATCTACAATTTTAGTACGTTCCTATTTTAGTTACAATAAATACTGAATAGGGGGTATTATTATATCTCGACACGTATCCATCAACATTCACAAGTGTTAATCTTTTGTTCAAATTTCTTACATTTCAATCTTTGATGAATGTCGTAAAATTTCTATGGGTACGGGAGCTGCCACAATTGGTGGAAGAAATTTTTCATACTTACATTTAGTTAAGTGGTCTAGTGTGTGATCGCTCTAAATTTGCGCTCTACGCAGCCCCCGTGATTTCTCAAATTATTTGCCGATAACCACATATAACTACGTTTTCATTGTATGCATTCGTGATTTAACAAAAAAAAATTTGAATGTAGGTTATTTCTTCAAGCAATGAACTTCCACTATGTGTCAGCATACAAAAATTAATCAATTATGTAACAGTTCTGAATATTCAGAAACACGTTTTAATTTTATTCTTGTCGAAACATGTAATGCATTAAACATGAATTTATTGTATAATTCACGTCGTACGATTCATGACATAAATCACATAAAAATGTCATAATGTCAGTGACGATGACCGTCGTGGAATATTGGTAAGTTAACTTCTGAGCCAACGTCCTGGGTTTGATTCCCTACAGATATTATTGATTGTGTATCTTTAAATGACGAAAAATGGCATCAAAGAATATATATGTGTTATATGTATTATTTTCAATATTTTGTCTCCTCACAACCCCAAGGGGATATTGTAGTTGGATATGATTTCGCAATTTTTAAGACTATTTTTTTATTGCAGATTATCAACTAGTATCATGTTGAGATTGTATTCTGAAAGTTTCATCACGATGTAATGTTACGTGTTTATCTTTCTGTTGTTTTTTTTTTGTTATAAATTTAATGTTCCTATCACTGCACTGTTTGTGGCCTGACGTTGCTTTAGTTGGTTTGAAGAAATTGCCTTGTGGCAACAAACCCGCCATTACCCCCTATTCAGTATTTATTGTAACTAAAATAGGAACGTTCTAAAATTGTAGATTTTGGATTTACGGTCTTATTTCAGCGTTATAAAATATCAACTTGGACTAAATAGAATAGGAACGTACCTATATTGGCCGGAACGTTATTAAAAAGTTACTGAATTAGACGTTTTATGAATAATTATGAAAATTTCATAATTTTCATAATTATTCAAAATACGTCTAATACAGGTATTTTTTTAAGAACGTTCCGGCCAATATAGGTACGTTCCTATTCTATTTAGTCCAAGTTGATATTTTATAACGCTGAAATAAGACCGTAAATCTAAAATTTCCTATTTTAGTTACAATAGTTACCAATTAGAAATACTACAATTAGAAATATTTTTAACTTAAAATTCTTTAACACAAATATCGGTTATTTCTGTCCAGTTCCTCGCCTAATCAGAATGTACAACTCATTTCATCAAATTAATAATATTGATATATTCTCAAACTCCAAATTAACCTTCAAAAAACACATAATATCCCAGTTCGTAACATCTTAATTCTCTTGTATAAATTTATGTATACCTTCTCTGTTTATTTTTTCATATTCAATTATTGTTTAATTCTCATATTTCATTTGTTTAATTTTTGTGTTCATATTTCATTAGTTTAATTTGTGTATTCATATTTCATTTGTTTAAATTGTAGTGGACTCAAAGATAAAAATCTTTGGGTCTACAACTGTGAACTTGCTATGTAACTTCCACCCGCAACATAATAATATTATATGTGTAGGTTTATAAAATAGCCACTGCACCTTCCGTACACTGCATAGTGTAGTGTAGGTAGGAAGCAGTATACCTACATACAATACTAACAATGTACTTCCTATGTATAACTATTATGCGCAGAAAATTTTGGGCATTCATGCCTGTGTCTGTGCTCAATTAAATAAAATAAATAAATAAAATAAATAGTTACTGAATAGGGGGTAGGTACACTTAATAATGTACATGGAGTAAAAAATAAGGTATATTAAATAGTATACCTTCACAGTACTCTATACAACACGCAATTTAATATGATAATGTTTTTTTTTACAGTCATTTCGCAACACGGCCTGTGCTGTATATATGTTAATAATATGTATTTACAAAAGTACCTATCTTTTATGTATCTAACTAGGAATTGTGATAATGGACGGTTGAGCAAATATTACATACAAATAGTCTTATTTTGCTTGTACTAAGTATGTACCTTCATACATAGGAATATTGCCACTATAGTAATTCTAAATCTACATCACGATTTCTACACATAAATTACCGCTGTATAAAGTTTACATATCTAAGATATCTAATTTGTTATTATCGAGTGTATCTGAATTATCCGCAGATGTACCTATCTTATTATTATCCAGGTCCCTACGTGACCCGTCGTAAACAAACTATGTCTATGTGATTTCTGCCTCGCCCATAAACAAATTCAATTATTATTTTTGCTAGCCATAATATTGGAATTAGGTACCCGCTAATTACCTACCGCTTCATATGATCGAATGAAACTGAATGATGCATTTACAAAGGTCGCTAAATTAAACGAGTAAATGCAATTCGAGGACACCCTTCTCAAAGTTTTCTTCGCGTTTAAATGGTGATTGCGTATATCAAGGCGTTTCAAACAGATAAGTTAATTTATATGAAATACAAAATTGTTCAATTTTATCAAAATATCTAATGATTCATGCTAGAAAGTTTGAAGAATTACATTGAGGTTGTAATATGTTATACAAAATTTGTTTATTATCAAAATAATACATTAATCGAGCTGAAAACGGTTTTCAACATACATTTTCATCGGGAATACACAAATTCTGAATGTTCCAGAGCTTTAACTGGACGGGACTAGTTAAAAATCGATTACAAAATTCCATTGCAGACATGTGAATTGTGTAGCTAATAAAAACTACATCTGATACATCCGGGTAGGCCGGAAGATCTTGACACGCCATCCACCGCCTCATAGAAATGAATACGTCTTCTAATATACCTTCGTCTTCGTCAGGCATTTATACATTCATTTTTCCCGAGTCAATCAAATCATATGATAATTTTCGAAATCTCTCATTATTGCCTATACAGTGTCCTCATTACAATGTATTTTTAGCGATCTCATTTCAACTGCATTTATTCTGTTTTCGTGCGAGTTCCTCCATGTCCGAGAGAATAAATCATTTCTGTTAATAATTGTTTTAATTTTTCAAATCTTATATGAAATATATCTAAATCGATCAATAGTCTATTACTATTTCCGCAAATTCTTCGAAAAAAATCTTTTAACCGATGTATTACGAAACGGATTATATATTTTTTTGTTTTATTTTTCACTGTAGTTGTGTTTTTATTAAACATTATTCAAATTTATGTATTCCTCGTAAGCTGTAGTTAGGTAGTTTTTTTTCCATAATTTAATTTTCTTTCCCAGACACATCGATCGGCTGTCATAGAATTAGCATTATTATGAAAATCAGCCGATACGAAACGCGTTTGACACGCCATATACATTACAACTTTTGTCATTCAAAATAACCGGGCTGCTGATAAATAGTACAATACATGTACGAAATACTATTAATCTCTTTCAGAGGAGTCAAAATTTGGTTTTCCACGCAATAAAGTTCATGGTGAAACTGATATTATGCACTACATATTTACGTTAAGCAAACAATTATTATTTATGTATTTGTGTTTGCCAATATCATCCTTAGGCTTCCAAACAGAGCACTACTTCGTCGTCCAGATTACATATTAAAACAGACAAAAATATCAAAATAAGTAATGAATTAAAAGCAACAAAGGAAAACAATCAATGCTAATTAAAATCTCTTTCATTAAGCATTTTGTCAGTTGTAAAAAAATATTTACTACGAGATAGGTACTTCTCTCGAAAATAATTTCTTATAATTTTGAAAGACGGAAATGTTAGAAGTGTGAGCAATAGACGAGCATGTATGAGACGATGCATGAATGTGGACGAAGCGAGGGATGCGTGCCAGGATAGGAAAATGTGGCGTTCGGTTCTCTCTGCATACCCCTCAAGGGACATGGCGTGATGGTATGTATGTATGTATGTAGGTACTTCTCTCTCTCAAAACTAAAATCAAAGCACTCCATTATTCCTTTGTACTGGAGAGTAAAAATTAGCTAAACACCGAAACCATACGACACCGTACGGTATTGTTTGACATAGGTATATCATTTTTTAAGGTTTTGAATAATTTTTAATACTTGTATGATATTTTTGAGACAATTCATCAAGTAGGCACTTTGGATTTTTTTTTAATTTATACTGCTTCGCGGACAACTTACGGGTGCTATGTCAAATGCTAACTTTTAACACGCAGCCATCGATACGAATTGACACATTTTGGAGATTTATGGTATCGTATCATAAATCTAGACTCAAAACTCAGTGAAAAACTGTGTCTCCTCCTAGACCTAACTTATGTAGGTAATACAGAAACTTGAGAAGGAGTTGTTAAAGGCATGTAACGAGGCCCTCTCTCCCAGCAGTGTGTTGACCTAAACTAAATGATATATTGAAAGTTTAAGGTACTTCTGTAAGTACACCTAAATGTATTATTAATGAAAGCAGTACATAATTGTAACAATTAATCGTATTTTTTAACAATATGATTTTATATAATGTTTTCTTGTTTATGATGATAGTATCAAAAACGCCTATTGTAAAAAAAATCTAGGCCCACACACAATACATCATATTGTACGTTGCTTATGGTATATACATAATTATGTTTTGGTAGTTGTACATTTAGATTGTAATCATAATACATAAACTATAATTAATCGAATCAATTTACTACTCCCTAGCAGGTACACAGTAGTACATACTTTAAATTCTGCTCTCTAGATAAGAGGGAGTGGCCAATCCTTAAATCTCTAAATCATAGTGTTATTTTTTATTTATATTCATTGGGGGTACTTATGCCAGTAATGAATGATCGCAACTTAACTTTGAAGGAAGCCAAATTTGTATTAAGTCAATTAGTAATAAATAAAATGGTAATTTCACTTACATTTGTTATTTTTTATGTTTAGATTAATTTTCTTCTTTTGTTGTTCTTTCATAAGGCCCAGGGCCTGTTTTATGCTGCATTTTCAGTCCTGTGATGTGGACTGTTAAAACTATCTCGCTATCTTTTTGGTGGGCGTCCTCGTGGTCGAGACCCCTCTGGTACGTTGTCTCGGGCTATCTTTGGGATCCTATCTTCGGACATGCGGCTGACGTGTTCGTTCCAGTACCTTCTCCTTTGGCGACCACATCTTACGATGTCCTCAGCTTCGCAGATTCTTCGGATCTCTGTATTTCTGATTCTATCTCGAAGACTTTTGCTAGCTATGCATCGCTAGTGCGCAGGAGTTGTTTGGTACGGACCGTATCAGCTCTGGTTAGGATGGGTCTTACGCATGTTTTGTATATCCTCATTTTGCCCTTGGTGCATGCTCATGTGTTTGTTCTACCATATAGTTTCCCTCAAACAGCCCGAGATTGCTGCGGCATTAATTTACATTTTGTTTACTTTTATCTAATTGTCATTTTCTCTTTTGTTTCAGGTATGTTTCAAAGTTTTTCTACTAACTACAACTTGTTGACCAAAGTGTTATAAATATTCCGTACGATCAACATAAAAATCCAGGTTTGCAATATAATTTTACTACACATTTTATTTTACTTCACATGTCTGTCCGTACTGGACTTTTGCAATTGTATTTTAACTAACTTCCCAACCAGAAGAGTTCTGAAACTTTCAGAATTTACGTATTACCGATGACGATGCATGTTTGATATTTTGATAAAATTGAACAATGTTTGTATTTCATACAAACTTTGTGTAATTGTGTGAGTTACATTTATATCGCTTCACAATAGATTATGTATGTTCTGTATTTGAATTTGTTTACGGTATATAACAACTGCGTTTTTTTTAATTATTTATTAATTTATAAAATTTACATTTGGTTATTATTTTTTTACACTAAATTGTATTAACAGTCAGTGCAACAGTAAGAAATCTGTCATTCGCGTTGTAGTTTTGGTTTTTTGACATTTAAATTTCGTTTTGCTCTGTTTCGGTATTATTCATATTTCAATTATATACATGTGCATGTAATTTTAATTTCTGTTCACTTTTTCGTTATTATTCATATTTCAATTCGTTCGTTTTCGTGTCCAGACCATGTTCATACTGTATTGCATAGACGAAATGACAATCTAACCTCAAAGTGTTTAGCGGCTTATCGAACAAGAAAATGTAAGTTTGCTCAGCGAATAATAACATCCATATGATTCAAATATATGTTATATATATTTTTTGTTTCACAAATAGTTCGGGCAGGACAACGTCTGTCGGGTCCGCTTGTATATTATAATCTATTAATCTAT
Source organism: Molanna angustata (assembly GCA_963576475.1). Lineage (NCBI taxonomy): Eukaryota > Metazoa > Arthropoda > Insecta > Trichoptera > Molannidae > Molanna > Molanna angustata. The sequence goes on along the minus strand of OY754988.1, from coordinate 18,751,291 downwards.
ATAATAATTTAAATGTCTTTAAATCCCACAGTTTATCGATCCCTGCTAATCCCAAGAGACCTTGAACACTTTTGATGTTACATTATTTTTCTGTTTCATGAATAAATAAATAAATATGAATAGGTAACTATTAGGGCCCGCTCACATTGGATACGAATTTGGTCGTACGTAAACGTACGATGCTGGTCGTACGAATCGAGTGCGCGCACTGGCTTGCTCACATTGGATACGAATTCGCATCGTACGTATACGTACGATAGGTCGAGTGCGCGCACTAGATACGGCTTTCTCCGATTTTTTATACGAATTTGATCGTACGTCGACGTACGATGCTGGTCATACAATTTTATGTATTTAAGATTTGGTACACGGATAACAAACAATACACATAAACATAATATCAATCACAACAAAGCTACCGTGCATACAAAAATCACACAAGGCACAGCCTCTCTGTGGGTTAGCTAATTATTTTTTTTTAGATAAAAATGAATATGTCCTTGTTAAACAAGTACATATACATCTTCCTACGTTCCCTAAAATAAGAAAATAAATGCTTGTGCTATAGGTGAACGAAATCGGTTGAGGTAGGATTCGAACTCGCGACCACTGAATTACTAGCCCAGCGCGCTAATCGCTCTGCCTTCGACCCATCTAATTTTATTCCCATTTATTTATTTATTCATTTATTTAATATTTCTTCTCGGACAACTAACAGATACTATGTCAAATATTTATTGAACACGCACCCAATAACAAGTTGCCACATTCTGGAGACTTACGATATTAGTCGTCTCACAGATCCAGACTGAAAACACAATTAAAAACTGTGCCTCCACCGGGAATCGAACCCGGGACCTTTGGATCAGCAGTCAGATACCCAACCAACTGAGCAACGAAGGCCGACAATTGTAATATATATAGACAAAATTATCTTGTTTATAACATTTTATAATAACATATTCTCTTCACATAGCACAAAACATCACAAAACCTTGGGGCAAGCAAATTATAAAAAAACAGGTAACAACACATGAAGAGAAATTTAAAATAACATTTTACAAAGATAAAAATACCAAGTCATAAAAAAATATTTAGTTATTTGGATTCGGATCAAATTGCATAACGTAATCAGAAATCTCATAAACATTTGTGTCCAAAAACAAAATTTTCTGTATCCATTTATGTGTAATCAAAGTACGAACGGAGCAAAATATCCAAACAAGTTTGGATCGAATTCGTATGTCGGAACTATACGCACGTCAACGTACGACTAACTCGCACCCAGTGTGAGCACTCTCATAGTGCTCAAAGAAACGGGATTATTCGTGCGTTTTCGACGTTTTCGTACGTATTCGGACGACTGAATTTCGTACGTAAACGTATCCAATGCATAGAATAAAGATATATATACTGTAATAGAAAGGAAACTCACATACTAACTATGAAGACAAAGTTTTAACACCATCTGTAGATTGAGGTAGAAAGTTTTTTCTAAATCAATGTAATATGCACCTACCAAAATATTGATAATTTTATGATATTTTTTATTTTGTGAGGGCATTGGAAAGAAAGATATAGGTATTGTTGAAATTATTTATTTTTAATAAATTTTTTTTTTCATACAAATTATGTCTGGATATAAAACAAAAAATATTAAATATATTGTGACTAGTTTAATTTCATTACCAATAAGAACTTTTACATACATAGTATTTTTATGATTAGTATTTATTTATTTATTGTTGTTAATACACAAAACATTTTGTCCTTATTTAGGTTAATTATGTAACGCCCTACTAGGCTAAACCTGTTCTGGGGGTGTCACTTTTATAAAATCGGTTAGAAAAATTATTGATACATAGAGGATTCACAATATATAAGGTGCACAGAGGTTAAAAGTTACTTTCAAATAGTTAAAATAAGATAACAATAGATTATAAAGTAAAGTTTGAGATTAATTATTATAAGAAATAAAAAAAAAAAAAATGTAAAATAAATGAAATACAAGTCAGCTTAAATATAAGAAATGAAACAAAGAAAAAATTAAATACAGGAAATAAAAGTTCAAGTCAGATGGGGTGGACAACCTCATCGGCATAGAGCCTGCCCGAAGAAATTAGCCATTTTTTTTGTAAGCGCTCGATAAATATTACTAAAAAAATAAGCCCTCGTTCAATGATAAATGAAATCATTATCAACTATACAAACAAAAATTAAAAAACAACATTATAACAATACAAAAATGCATACAGTAGGTATATTATTAATAAAACTATACAGTATCCATTTCAACATTGAACGAGGGTGATTTCTCTCCACTCTCCCGCACAAAAAGTGCTCTCTTCAAAATAAATAAATAAGTAAGACTACATAGATTTTATACAAGGGGCCTCGATAAATATTACTAAAAAAATAAGCCCTCGTTCAATGGTAAATGTAATCATTATCAACTATACATACATACATACCATCACGCCATGAATCGAGCGCCATACTTCTCTATTTTTGCACACATCTCTGGCTTCCTTTACATCCATGCATCGTCTCATACATGCTCGTCAATTGTTCAAACTTTTTATGTTTCCTTCTTTCAAAATATCATTCACATTTTCATGCCATCCCTTTCTGGGGCGACCTCTGCTATTCACTCCATCTCTTGCACCCATCTATATTTTTTTGGTCAGTCGTTCATCGTTCATTCCTCAACTTGTTCTAGCCATTCGTTCTCTACTTTTATCATACATGCAGTTATATTTTCAGTCTTTTCAAATACATTATCAACTATACATACAAATATTAAAAAGCAACATTATAACAATACAAAAATGCATACAGTAGGTATATTATTAATAAAACTATAAAGTATCCATTTCAACATTGAACGAGGGTGATTTCCCTCCACTCTCCCGCACAAAAAGTGCTCTCTTCAAAATAAATAAATAAATAAGTAAGACTACATAGATTTTATACAAGGGGCCTCGATAAATATTAATAAAAAAATAAGCCCCCGTTCAATGCTAAATGTAATCATTATCAACTATACATACAAAAATTAAAAAGCAACATTATAATAATACAAAAATGCATACAGGAGGTATATTATTAATAAGAAAACTATTATGTAATGTATATATGGTAATTCTTCTGCAATCCAAAGTCAAATCCAGACAAGATGAACCACGAGCACCACCTGAAACAATAGAAAATGATAAATTAATATAAGTAAACAAGTTATTTTTTTTTAGACGTTTTTGGTAACAAATTGCAGCTTTTACTTTCACTGGATCCACAACACAAGCCTCTAGTTTCTTCTTCCCAGTTAAAATCAAATTGATTTGTTTACACCATGTGTATACATACAAACGAATAATCAAGTCAACAATGAAATCAAATACCCCATCCCTATGTATTAAGCAATTTAAAAAAGAAGAATTTAATTTTGAATAAACTATTGTCTTTAGGTGTCTAGATACATTAAATTTATAGCATATACCTGGCAAATGCTCTTTACAAATTTTAATGATAAATAAGAAACAATTATACACTTTTAAAGATGGAAAAATTAAACTATTTGCTTTACATTCTCTAGCTAGAATTAATTGGTCTTCCTTTGAAGCTCTTTCTGATTGTAAATCCAATTTACAATCAGAACACTTGCCAAAACTTTTTAAAGTTTTTTTGGAAACATACCCAGAAATGTATCGATACAGATTTGGATGATTCATATTAAATTGATTACAAAACCTTTGAAGACTAGAAGGATATGTGTAACAGTTCACAATAAAAGATTCTTCAAGTACTACTTTGGTTGTTACAAAAGTCCTTAGAGAATCAAGGATATCCACATTGTCATCTTCGCAATTTGCCCCAACTGAATGAGTAGATAGAAAATTGGACACCAGAAGTGACTTGAAGGAGTCGATAAAATTACTTACAGTTGGGTTAACATTTCGCACACCATGACTCCTTATCATTCCAAAGAAATTTTCAATTGGGTCCTGATTGAAATTTCTCGGCAGTGAAATTTCTTGGGAATAATTCACCCATCCAGATACTTATCATAACATATATATGTTTATTATTAATATATATTTTTATAATATTATTATGTTTTAATTTTTGTATGCGCCATGTTAAATCAATATTGTCCTGAATCTATTATCGAAATAATTGTTAACATACCTATTGGGTTTGTAGAGCATGAAGGCTCTACAAATTCACATGTAGCGGAAGATGTTTCTGCAAATTTACCACCAGATTCAGAAGTGACTGAACAATCTGAAAAATAAAAATATTGTGTCTTTAATCACATAATATACTACGCTGGGGAGCGAGGAACAAACCTGGCTATGAACCTTTATGCCAAATTAATAGCTTTATCAATGAATCAGATTAAATTTTGCCAGAAGCGATTCTTGCAAATACATATAACACCAAAATTCAAATACTGTCCAGTGACCTAATATTGTTTTCTATTTACACAAATTTTAATATATTAAGTGATAGAAGGTATAACCTTACTTACTTGATTGTTAACGTTTTTAAAAACAAAAATGATAATTCCTAGTATGTAATATATTTTTTTTAATAAAATAACGTTATTTTGTTGTATTTAATTAAATTTGATTTTTTGCATATTTCAAGCATTTATAATGCATATTATCTCAATAATTTCTTGTTGGATATAATCCGGCTTCTAATCATAAGATTAAAAAAAATAGAAATAAGTAAGAGAATTATAAAAATGATACAAGTACTTACTTGAAATGTTAAAAAATGTTCCCGTATTTTTTTGGGGGTAAAAGAAAACATTTTCCCTGGTCGGCTCTTTATTGAATCCTGCAAATTGAAAAAACTAACATTATATTTATTATAACATTTTATTACTAACATTGTCGGCCTTTGTGGCCCAGTTGGTCTCCTGAGATATCTGACACCTGAGCCAAAGGTCCCGGGTTCGATTCCCGGTGGAGACACAGTTTTATAAATGTGTGCACAGTCTGGCTCTGTGAGCCGATAAATAATAATAATTACACGTGGAAAATAATAACACAATTAAATAATGCCACAATCTGAATAACATAATAATAATTAAGAAAATGTAGGTACCTGGTAATCCTATTGCTGGAACTGAACAATATAAAAGCCGACCACCTGCAGGCAGTGCATTCTCTTGAGAGAAATGTGCGTTGCAAACAACAAATCTATTGTAAATTTGCCTCTCATCTAGTCCAATGAATTTGGTGTTTTGGATTCTATTTTTCCATTCCTCAAACACGTGCTTATGTTTTATTGGAAAGCGAAGCAGTGGTTTTTCATGTAGTTTGCAATCTGGCGCACAACAAATACTAGGCATGATCTGTAAAGTATTTATTTAGTTATTGATCTAAATTACAAAAATCAACGCAACTTGTTCACGAAACTTCAAACATGAGCCAGCCAAGACCAATATTTGTACTGTACTTAATAGAAAACAAAATTTACTTACGGAAATGCTGTTGATTATAAACTTCATTAGAAAAAATAACACAAACAAGTCACAGTAATGTTATTAAACATAAAATTTGCTCGAAATGGTAAGAAAACACAGCACAAACGTCACGAATCACCACGAATCAAAACAAACAAAGCAACCGAAAATTCCGCTTGACTATGATTTATTATTGCCAGATGAAGAAAATTATTCAAATAATTTATTCACAAGCTTTTATTATATTTTTTGATAACAACAAAGAAATACAGGAAAAAATTAATAATCGAATTATTAGATTTTTTTGCAATAAAATGGACTTTGTTTTATTTTTGTTTGGCGTAAATATCATCTTATTTGTGAAAATACGTTCCACAATATTCCAGTGAGATTTTTAACCTCTAGCAAACTTGGCCTTACGCACAAGTAGAAATCTGTAACGGCATCTTGGAGAGAATGCTGGTTTGAGTCTGGAGTAAGATATAATATAAAAGTGTATTTAAATTCACTACAAGTATTATTTAAGTATTTATATATTTTTTCATAAGCTTATTGATAAAGATATAGTGTATTTAGATGGTAGATTCATGTTTTTTGAAAAAAAAAATCGACGCTACCGCTCCTTTTATCTGATATGGAACCCACAAAATGTCCAAATTTTTACTATGAAGTGAAAACACCGTGATCCAATGTGAGCATGTCCATGAGCGAACTCAGACGTCGTAACAATTCGTGCGTATACGTACGACCACAGTACGACTACGTACGATCACGTACGACCAACTCGCATCCAGTGTGAGCACTCTCATAGTACATCAAGTATCGGGATCGTTCGTGCATTTACGTACGTTTACGCACGAGCGAAATTCGTACGAAAACGCATCCAATGTGAGCGAGGCCTTATATAGGCATCGAATCTGCATGCTATTTTTCTATTCGCGTTATGAATTATTCATCGCGTATCGAGTAGACTCGATCGCGCCTTCAACATTAGGTATAACACCTCACCTCACGCGCTGTCGTGTTGTTGGTATCATGTGTTGGCTTTTACATCCAAACAGATTTATTATAGACTAACAGACTGACGGGAATCATTTTTCAAATCCTTATTTTTTATTCGATTATTTTATCATTTGCATTCGTGTATTGTATATATAAACAATACAGATTAAAGTTGAAAATGTCTAGACACCTATATTATTGTTATTATTTACGGGGAGTAGAACCAATATGTCCTTGCACAGCGATCATACATTTTCAATTGTGCTCTGCCCTTAAGGCTAAATAGTAAACTATGATTTTTTTCCCAGATCCCTCAAAAGATACCTACGTCTTTAAAATAAACAAAAAAAACGGTATTTACACAACTTTATTTTTTACGACTTGGAGAAATATAAAAAAATCGCTCTAAAAACATTTTTAATAATCGTTTTAGAGGAATACTGAATTTTGAAATTGAGTCACGAACATTCACTAAATGTCGAATGTTATTTTTTTAGAAACACTCTTGTAAACATATTTCAGGTGTACATCGTGAATATGTTTAGTATCCATTTAAGGCTCTTATATACCCTGGGTATACGGATGTACAAAAAAATGCACACTAAATTACCTTCTAATGTATGAAACACGAGAACATATTGCATATCACCTAATATGTGAGATACAACATTTATTTTCGAAGAAAAGGTAAAATTTAGAGTTTTTCTTTAAATAGCAAAAATATTAATTAAAATAATATGATAGTATAAAACTTAGCCGGTAAATTTTCATATTCTATTTCGATTGAAGTAAAAATCTACTTCATAAGCCTTGTAGTTTTTTAGTAACTTACAATAAAAAAATAAGAGTTTTACTAAAACCCATTTTACAAAAAAAAAAGTATTAAACAAATTCAAATTTCAAAAAACTCATGCAATATATGTAGGTACATACAAACTGTTCCTTATTTAAAAGACGTATTTTTTTATGGTACTGGGGAAATTATTTTTTAAATATATTATATAGCCTACTATATCCTCTTAAGCTGGACAATCGCAGATCATATTTGAGGCTGCTTATTCCTCTTGGTGACATCTACAGCTCTAGATATTAAATAGAGTCCGTCGTCATGGTTATCTGACTCCTTAGTCCCGGATTCGATTCCCGGTGGAGACACAGTTTTTAATTGTGTTTTCAGTCTGGATCTGTGAGAAGATAAATATCACGAGTCTCCAGAATGTGGCAACTTGATATTGGGTGCATATTTAAAAATATTTGACATAGTACCTGTTAGTTGCCCCAGGAACAATACAAAATAAAAAAAATAAAAATACCATAATTGTTTTCTAAGTGTGTCCTATGCACGCAGTTTTTGCTTCTCTGGGCTGGAAACTGATATTAGTTGGAAGAAAATGCCATTCTACAAAAAAACATGTTCATACGACTCCAAGAAAAGTTGATAAATAGGGTTTGTTACCAAGGTAATGATATTTGTGTTTGCAGACATATTATTGGTAATATGTCAGGCAACGCAGTGTTGGCAACCTTGAAGGAATAATTTTAATTTAACTAAGGGATTATATAAGTTATTTTGTTTTTCTGATTTTTTTTCTCTATTAATTTTATTGACATAAAAAATATGTATAATTGACTACCGGCTATAATAACCTACAGGCTATGCCTTGGAGGTTTTAGTGTGCACAGTTGCCTTATTACATACATATGTTTAATTTATTTTTATCTATTGTAAATACACTGTGTACCATAATTAAAATATAATAAACAAATAAATGATATAGAAAGTCAACATTGAAGTGTTTATTTTCGTTGTAGTAGCAATCCTATGTGATTCTTCTAAAGCTTAGATCTTGATAGATAGATACTCACAGAGTAACTTTAAAGTTAAGATTAAGACTATATTCTGTGTAGGCACTCGTCATATTTTGTATGGACATGACAAAGGCGGTCCAAATGTTTATCCAAATTGTGTATAACCATTATATTTTACCCCTGAATTTGTGTATAACCATTATATTTTACCCCTGAATTTGTGTATAACCATTATATTTTACCCCTGAATTTGTTGGCAAGTGGTTGAATGCCATAGTAAGATTGAAAGTTTTTTTTTATTTCAACTTATGATGTAGCTTAGTTTTGATAATAACTTGTGGAAAATCTTTGAATACACAGTGATCGTTATACCTGACATATTTACTCGCCTTAATTTATTCTCATCGCGGAATTAGGTAGCAATCTCACAGATAATGTTTTTGGCACACAGCTTCGATTTCATCTACATCCACACACACACACACACACACACACACACACACACACACACACACACACACACACACACACACACACACACACACACACACATACTGACAACATATGTGAAATAATATAATGTAACTAATAACCGGTCCATTCTGTATCTCCTTCGAGTGTTGGTGAACGTTTATCTCGATTTGCGATTAGTCTGCAGCGTACAATTTCGCCTCCTTTGGACTGACAAGACATTGTTGCAACTAAATTAGACGGTGTGCGTCCTTATACTTATCACACAACAGCCCCCAGCATTGCCCGGGGGATGGAAGATGGCGGAGGGCGAAGAGTTGAACGGTCACATTCAAGGTGATCCACCCGCGGCCGGTCCGGATATCACCGGCCGCTGACACAGCCTGCACCTGCAGCCGACCAACTCGCCGAAAGACCCAGACCCGCCGGATCTGGCGCCCGTTTCGTCTTTTGCTTTTCGATTCGGGTCAGTCAATTCGATCGGCGATTGTCCGTTCTTCGGGGACACGCTGCCCGTCCTGGATGCATCTCGGAATCGTTCGCATCACATCTACCGGACTATACAGAGTGCCTCGAGATTGGATGTCTCAATGGGACGCCGGATTATCTTTCTGTCGGAGGTCGTTCGTGGAAAGATGACGAGATACCGCAGGTGACTGATCAGTTTGGAGTCTTTCTAACCTCGTCCTTCTGACAAATAGTCGCGTCAAAAGCTCGCCGTTTTGTTTTTATGCCGTTTCGCTACCGGAATCCTTCGCACCGTTATACTCAGGGAGCCCCGTGATTTATAATGGCAAGTCCAATTTTGGCAAGTCTGCGTAAGGATGATGTTGTATATTATATATTATAATATACAACATCAGCCGTCGAGACAAATTGATGGATCTACGGAGACTATTGTATGCAAATTGTGACAATTAGTAGAATTATTTAAACGTATCTATATTCATATTTTTTTACATATAAGTTGACATTTCAAACCCATAAAATGTCTAACCTTACTTTACAGTTTAAAACTAACTAAGTAAACACAAGTAACTAATAGTAGGTATATTTTCTCTCTAAAATATGTGTTTGAAAAAAATAGATTTATTGTTTTCATTGATTATTTTTGTTTAGCGATGTTAAATGCCAAATATGAACAATTTTGCTGATTCACTATAGAAAATTTACAAATTTCTCTTAAATATACGTATTTGTTGTATAAGAAGCTTGTTTTATTACAATATTATGTGTTCAGTTAATCGTTTCATTTCATAAATGACGTTGAAGACAAAATATTAATATAAATCAAATCTGAAACGTGTAATAATTTTGGTACTTAATGATTTGTTTTACTGAACTACAATAACTTTGATATCAGTTATCAATTTTCGTACAAGATCCACCAATAAACTAGAAATTGCATAAATTCTGAGTCACTTCACATTGTATAACCGATTTTCTCACGAAGCCTTTGTTGTTTGAACACAGCGTATTGTGTACGCATATATCCTATTTCCTGATTTCACCAAGGTGGTCAATATCGATGAAGTCTTTCGTGTTTAATTCAACGCCATGTGCTGTTTGCCAAACCCTGGAGGCAGCAGCATGTTCTCGTATGGCATGACAGGTGATGTATTGTCTCATCGCTCATCACAGTGAGTGCCCACAATTTGTCATAGTTGAGACGGCCAGTATCGAGTGTCTCCTGGCCATTTTTTTTTTGTCCTGAAACTATAGAATATCTATTTTCCTTTCGTGAAACACCAGAGGTTTGCTTAGATTATGAACTATTAAAACACGTCGTATATTTAATTTTATTCAGGGCTTATCATCAACAGTTAGCTTATACCTTGAAGGTTGTTTGGATATGGTTATACTTTTTGTTTTACTGACTGAATATAACCATGTTTAGCCTCTGTAATACCGTGGAGCATGAGATTCAAATATTTATAGGAGTAAAGATCTGCAGCCTTAATGACTTATACACTGAGTAAGTCAATGAAGCATCTGGATGTCTAAAAAATATGGTCTGGAAAAATAAACACATGCTAATTGACACAGAAGTCAGAATATATAAATATAAGAAAGGTGTGCGACCGATCATGACGTATGCTGTGGAAACGCGTGCGGGCATTTTACGAACAAAGGGTCTCCTAAGGACAACGCAAATGAAGGTTCGTAATGAAATAAATGTAAAACTCTATATTCCAGAAGCGATTTAAAATATTATTTTGAATAACGTCACCTGAATATTGATAAAAACGGGATTACTATACATTTCCTTAAAGACCTTGTAATGCTAGCCGCAGTTTTGTTTAAAAAATCAGCTTCTATCAGAAGATGTATCTTAATATTTAAGTTTTTCGAAAGATCTTTCTTTTACCTGACCTTCGCTTGTGGGGAAATGATGTCATCAAAATTTAAAGTTCGATTCCTACTGAATAACTTTTAGCATCTTGTAAATGGTTTCACAGGGTGCGAAGAACTGTTTGCGACACAATTATTTCGTCTTTACTAGAACGTTTGCTGTTGTAGAATATTTTTCAAATGGGAGACAGCGCTTTGTCGCGTCTATAAATGAATTAATTGTTTCTCGTGAAGGAAGTTCTCATGGTCTTTTGGTACACTCTCTTATCAAGTAGGTATGTTTGTACCTGTTGTGATGTCGGCTACGATCAAAGAGATCGCTATCATCATACTATACTGAATCAACTTGTGCATCTTGAATGCTACTGTTGAGATTCCATGAATAGTATCTCCCGATGGACGGTTAGATAAATATATCAACGCTGTTTGTTGGAATTATTGAAGGTCTGATCCGATCCGACTTGTGTTAATTATTGTCGGGCCGGTCTCCTTTGACTGTCTTGACAATTCTATGAATTGATAGCAAGTTCACATGACGAAAATCTAAAGTAGTTTTGAATCCATAGACTAGTGTACCTAATAGATACGTGATCACCGATCATTTTTGACTGAGATTTATTTGTTTGTAGACAGTCATACGAATCAGAAATATACATATATAGGTATTATTGTGTTTAGAAATTTGAGCCCCTTTTCAAGTTGAGCACTTATGCTTCGTATGTCCCTGTTGGGTAGTTATGCCACTGTTCATATATTATTTGAACATTTTACGTATCTTCACATTCAATTCTTAGTATCAAGGGCCTATTTTATTTTATTTTGTATAGCTTCCCCGTAAACTAACAGTTACTATTAAATATTAATTTAACATGCACCCAATAACAAGTTGTCACATTCTGGATTCACATAGTAGTAATAGTAATTACATTTATTTAGATGTAAAAAACATAGAATATAAAAATTAATAAGTAGGTACCTACATCTAGTTTAAACAAAAATATATAAATATAAAACTTATTGAAACAAATATTTATAGTAAGAGAATGAAATAAATTGCATAAACATGTAAAACTATGGAGAACATAGTTTTTAATTATGTATTCAGCACCTAGCCTACGAAAGGTGACAAGACTTGTGGTTTCTTTTATGTTTGGTGGTGAATTATTATACATTTTGAGACCTTTATGGTGTAAACTGTTTTGTTTACATGTTAATCTAGTTTTTGGAAGTCTTAAATCCTGACACCCTCTCGTAGGGTAAGGTAGGGTACCTTATATTAATTGTATTTTATATTACCGGATTTGAAACGTAAATCAATGGTATTACTTGAATCTTACAGTATAACAGTCAGTAGTCAGTATTGAAGATGGCCTTAATAGTTTTTTTTTTTAATTATCATTATTTTGTTTGTTTTTTTTTATAATACGCTCCTTAAGATAAGGACATTAATCCCACTTTATACAATTTATATATTTATTTATTTATTTATTATATATATACGCCCTTAATAGGGCATTTACAAAAAAATACAGGATAAATAGAACAATGTAGGCACAACAAAATAACAATAAGTGTAAATACATCGATTATATAGGTACATAATAAAAAAACGTAAGTAGTTAAAGGAAGAACAATATAAAACAACATAATAAAAGAAAATAGAGGTAAATGATAAAAAAAAAACTAGACATAAAAGAAAAAAAAAAAATAAACAGTATTACATAAGACTTGCGTCACGGGCCCTTACTAACGTGGGCCCATGACTCAATTTAAACAACAAAAATAAACAAAGCAAAGTAAAAATCAAAAATTATAATATGCGTTAAGCATCCTTTTGAAACCATCTATAGTGTGTACATTAAATATATCAACAGCACTATATTGGTTTCCAAGGCGGTGCAATCTATGTATTGGTGAGTTAATGATAAAGTTATTTCGAAGATTCTCTATATGAAAAGGTGCATTTTGACGTGAAGCAAACCTTGTAGGTACTCTGAATTTTATCATTTCAACTAGGTCAGGGGTGTCCAATATACCGTTGATTATTTTAAATAAACAAATTAAATCACAAATTGTTCTTCTGTTTGATAATTTCGATAAATTTAAAATACTCATTAGAAAATCATAATTTAATTTTTCTAAAGGAATGGATAATTTATAATTTACAAATTTTAAAAATTTATGTTGAACCCTTTCTACCCTCAATGAGTGCACATTATAATTAAAATAATGTTGCGTTAAAATTAAAATGACGACCAAATTGATGTTCATAACAACTCGAAAATATATTTTTGATAGAAATGCCATTATTGTTGATCGAAATCGGTCGTGGCAAGAGTCGAACTCGCGACCACTGGATTTTTTACCTAGCGCGTTAACCGCTCTGCCACTAGTACCACTATAAATATGGAAAATTAAACATCAAGTACATGTTTAGCATAGTGTGATAAACACTGATTTTTATTTTAGAACAAATTGAGCGGTGGAGCGGATCGCGCTATGTTTTAGACAAAAGTGCAGCGGGCCCTATGCGGTTTTACAAACCCTATACATATTTTGAATATAAAGTTTTTCAACCAAAAATGACAACCACAAAAGGACATTAAATTTTTGAAAGTGTTTTACGAAAGGATTTAAGATAAATACGATGTATAACAAAGGTAGAAATTTCCATCCGCATAATAAGCTTTTTTGTTAATTTGATGCAAATGTCAGTGGTATTGTTTGGTCCTTCATCTTTTTGGTTTGGTATTGTGTTCAGTTCTCGGAAAACACCACACAATTTGCCAATATGCAGTAGGGATGGTCAAGGGTTTGACCTCGACCAAAATATTATGGTCTTGATTTGACATCTTTCCGATTTTGGTTTTTGACATTGTTTTTATTTTAGTCATGATTTGGCATTTTTCTGATTCCGGACTTGTTTGTAAATACTCACATTTAAATTAAATCATTTTTTATTTTTGTCTGTGGTTTTTGCTCTGAGTTTGTAAACGAGTTTGTATCCTGTCTACCGATTTCGTTCACCAGTAGTAACCAGCATTTTTGCTTACTTTAGGGACACATCATATTTTTTTTATTAATAAATAAATACCTATGTATAATAATTCTAATTGCCTTGATGATGCAAATTTAGTTCTTAGTTATCTAGTATTTCATTGTAGTAACAAGTACATATTAATACATCTTCATACATTCCCTAAATTAAAAAAAAATGCTTGTGCTATAGGTGAACGAAATCATTCGTGGCAGGATTCGAACTCGCGATCACTGGCTTACAGACCCAGCGCACTAACTGCTCTGCCACCATCCATCTCATTTTATCTTGTTGTTTTCGGAAAATTTACATTCGGCCTTCGTAGCTCAGTTGGTTTGGTATCTGACTGCTGCTCCAAGGGTTCCGGGTTCGATTCCCGGTGGAGACACAGTTTTTAATTGTGTGTTCAGTCTGGATCTGTGAGACGATACATATCGTAAGTCTCCAGAATGTGGCAGCTTGTTATTGGGTGCGTGTTAAAAAAATATTTGACATAGCATCTGTTAGTTGTCCGAGAAGCTACATAAAAAAAAATAATTACATTTCTTATACAGATGTATTAAGTATGTAAAAAAAAACTAAATGTAATAAAAAATTTCCACGTTATTAATTATAAATTTTAACAAGTGTGCTTACATATACTAAACTATGAGGAACAATTATATTTATAAGAACAGTGTGATGCATGTGTGAATGAGGTTGGGATATAGGTATGTATGTGTGTAAGTGTCTGTATGTAAATGTCAGAGAGAAAATATATCTGCAAGCACCCAAAGGTTATTACAATCAATGAAATTTGCCTCAAATTCGCTTTTAGGTGAAACCAAGAAAATATTATGTATTCGCCCATCACTAAATCACAGTTTTTCACTTTCGAGATGTATATTATTTACCATTCATACGAAATGTGTGGTTCCTAGTGATAAATGATGTAGAAAGAACCGACCTTAATTTTTGAGGTACCTTTTATGATGTAAAGTGCGTGTTTCTTTATTTATTCCAACAAAGGAATTTTGAACTTTGAAAAGAAAAACATTATATATTATTTTATCGTTTAATACTAAAAAACTTTAAACACCGACCGACTTCATTCACCTGCAGTACAAGAATATTATTATTTTAAGTTTAGGGAACGTATGGTTATGTTCATATATTCCTGATACGAAGACATTCATTCAATCTTAAAAAAATCTTGTGTCAATCACAACATAATCTTAAAAAAATGAAATTTTATCAATTTTGCCTGTGGCCTCGTATGGGATGTTTCCACTCCACTAGCCCGAATGATGCGCTGGAATGACGTATTCAACATTTTATTTCTTTTCTTTGATGATTAAAGGGGGGGACTGCTGCCAACGTACCTATTTTTCAATTTGATATACCATCATTATTTCTTATTAAATCGTTTTGAAAAAAATAATTTAGATAGTTTGGGTATTTATTAAGAAAAATATACCTTAACTTTTTGATAATGTTCGGTATAAATTCTTGTAGAAAAATAATGCCATACCCCGATTTTCATCGTTTACCTTATATTTTTAATAAACTATTAGGCGTAGAGTAATAAATTTTTTTTAAATTAAAGAAGACAAAAATTTCTAGAAAAATATGATGTGACGTTGCATTAATGCTTCAGGTTTAGTAAATAAACCTAAAAAACATTTATTTATCATTCAGTGCCATTGCGAAATAAAAGTTTTTTTGGTTTATTTACTTAACCTGATGCATTAATGTAACGTTACATCATATTTTTCCAGGTATTTTGCTCTTCTTTAATTTATAAAAAATATATTGCTCTATACCTTATATTTTTTTAGAAATTTAAGATAAATGTCTAAAATCGGGGTATGCTTATTATTTTCCTACAAGAATATATACAGAAAATAATTAAAAAGGTAAGGTATATTTCTCTTTTTGTTTAGTAATAATGATGGTATATCGCCTTCGCCCTCTAGTAAACCCTAACGCAAAACGAATTATGTATATAAATATTTGGGTTTAATTATCTGTATTTATATTTTATGAATTATGATAAATTAGTCGTACCAAAATTAAAATTATAAGAGACTATAGATTTTTTTTTAAATAAATACTTATGTCTTTGAATCAGGTACATATACGTCATCATACATTCCCTAAACTAATCATAAATGCTTGTACTCTATTATGTGAATGAAATCGGTTGAGGCAGGATTCGAACTCGCGATCACTGGATTACTAACCCAGTGCGCTAACCGCTCTGCCTCCACCCATCTTTAATATTAAACATTATATTAAATCATAATTCAAAATGGTTCTGATAAGCGTTTTAATAAAGTGTCTACAGCAAATGCATTAATCATATGACAAATCTGAGTTTATTTTATTTATATGATAATGAGATATTGATACTCTGTCTGATCTTACAGGTATAATGATATACATATATCATGTATCATGACAATATTATTGAATGTGTAATAAATACATTATGTATTATTTAATAATATCAAATGTATGTACTATTATAACGTGTGCCTGGTGTCATATTTGATATTTATATGATATGTGAATATAATATAATTTTGACTCATATTCCATCTAATTAACTGACCAGACTAAATATCTTTATGCTATAGCTCAGTGATTCCCTAACTATGGTACGCGTACCACTGGTGGTACGCGACAATTATTAAGGTGGTACGCAAGCAGCCATGGCCATAGGACATACACAGTAAATGAGTAAATAATTAGATAAAACAGCCAAATGATCGTTGATACATTTGAAGAATATTTTAAAGAAGATTATTCGGAGTTCAATTGGATAAGGAATCCATACGTTTCGGATCTGGATAGTGTTCGTGAAAATTTAAATGTGAGTGAAAAGGAATCTCTGGTAGAACTATCTTGCGATGGGGGTTTGCAAGCGGAATTAAACAAAGTGGAGATGTGTGAATTTTTACTATAAGTTAAAAATGAATATCCATCGCTGTCCAGAAAAGCATTACTGTTTCTGATTCCATTTAAAACCACGTATCTCTGTGAGAGCGAATTTTCTGCTATGTTGATAAAAAAACAAATATCGTTATAAGCTTAACGTAGACCCCAATTTGCGCTTAAAATTAAGTACAACTGAGCCAGATATTTCCTATCTTGTCTCGAACATGCAGCACCATTTTTCGCACTAAGAATATTGTATTTTTTTCCTATAATTAATAAATGATAATGTTCATAAACAGTTGTTGCAGTTTTTATTACTTCATTTTGAAGGTTTTTTTAACGGTTACAGTTCAGTGGTACGCTACTGATTTATAATTTCGTGTGTGGTACGCGAAATTATAAGTTTGGGAACCACTGCTATAGCTGAAATACATATTTTTAATATTGTATCGTTTCTCGGACAAATAACAGTCTGTTGCACTGTCAAATAATTTATTCAACACACTGCCACGATAACAAAACGCCACATTCCGAAGAATCGTGTCGGCTCGCAAAATCAGACTGATTAGAAAGTAAAAATCTGTGTCTGCACCGGAAATCGATACATTGGCTTAGGACTCAGATATCCAGCTATGTAACTGAGCCACGAAGACCAACCAACATGTATTTACAAATAGGTAGGTAACAGAGCGGTTTGCGAACTGGTTTAGCACCTAATCCAGTAGTCTCGAGTTCGAATCCTGCTTCGACCGATTTCATACATAATATTGTATACTTCACCATAGTGCAAGGATATATTTAAATTTTACTTTGTTTAGGAAATAAAAAAAATGTAACCCACTGTTAATTTTATAATAATAAGCTCCAACATATTGGATTAGGCTGAATCAATTAAAAAAAGTAATTTGATTTAATTTTTTATAGTTGAAAAGCAAGGCGAAACGATTGATCTAATAACAATCGTCGGCCTTCGTGGCTCAGTTAGTTAGGTATCTGACTGATGATCCAAAGATCCCGGGTTCGTTTCCTGATGGAGATACAGTTTTAAATTGTTTTCAGTCTAGGTCTGTGAGACGATTAGTATCGTAAGTATCCAGAATGTGGCAACTTGTTATTGGGTGCGTGTTTAATTAATATTTGACAAAGCACCTGTTAGTTGGCCGATAGTAAAATAAAATAGGACTAAAATTCGTATGACTATTAAAATGTTTTGATTTTTTATCTATGTAAAGTAAATTTTAGTTCAAATTACCTACCTTGATTTCCTATGTACATTACGGAATAATGCATCCCTGTAGGCGTTTGTTCCGTTACACTGTTATTGACAGTTTCACTAACACCGGAAGTTCAAGTCGTACGCGCATGTATGTATGGGTCGCGTATTGCCACACGTCATAATATATCACACAAATGTCAATCCGTCATAATAATAATAATTACATATTACGACATTGGCAGTCGATGAATGTATTGTTTATCCGAAGGCTCTGGTCGCGTGGTTTTGAAGTCGTTTTAACAGCCAGACGCGGTAGCGAATGTCAAAACAAAACAGCCCTTGACAATTCTCTTGTGTAAATAGGTAAGCGTGCCAATGGGACAAATCGATAAGTCTACTATTGTTTGTTTTTTTTTTGTTGTTTTCTATAGGATAGGATTACAGTTTCGTTGTTCGTCTTGACATTGACTCTGATTGGGGTTTGGCATTTGGCACTTTTGAGTTTTGTTTAAATAAATAAGTTGGTACTTTAAGTTGCGTTTTTTTCTTTGTCTAAACCACGTTTTTTGTCTTGTTGCCACCATTTTCGGAGCTGGCTGCTCCCTCACCAGGCTTATTTTCAATTAAATTAAATGAAAATAATTCAATTTAATTATGTATATTGATTTATTTATTTAGTATCAATTACATAATGAGTATACATATTGCTTTAAGAACCTAAATACATACAAAACAATACATTTAAAAATTACAATGATTATGATATCAGAACTATTGTGTGGTATAATATTTAATGCAAGGTAATATTTAAAATTTTATTTAAAAAATTTTATAGAATTTTATGAACTAAGTTAATTATTCCGTAATTGATAAAATCAATTTTTTTGTAATGATAATTATTTTTGATCTGTTAATGACTCCGCCATTGTTGAATCTGTATACAGGTAGGTAACTTAAAATATATACCATGTGAATAATATTTTGAAAGAAAGAAAAATTAGAACCTTGGACAATCGACGAGCATAACGAGACGATGCATGGATGTAAAGGAAGCCGGGAATGTGTGCAAAAATAGAGGCGTATGAAGCTCGGTTCTCTCTGCTTACCCCGCAAAGGACATGGCGTGATGGTATGTATGTAAAATATACTGAAGCTAAATCAGGATACGCCTGAAAACACTTCTTCCGCTAGTCTTATAAAAACCTGTAATATATTCAAAGCGCGCTTGAGGTGAGGTTATCACAAAAACGGCGCTATAAAATTCATCTCAGTGTATTTGACTTATGGAGTTGAAGCAAGGGCAGACACGGTGAGAACAAAACAGCTACTCAGAACAACAGAGATGAAAACACTAAGACCTATCTTGGGCAGAACCCTCAGAGACCAAATATCCAACGAGGAGATCCGCAATGGAGGATATTGTAAGGTGGAGCAGACAAAGAAGACGACACTGGAGACATCATGTTAAAAGGATGAATCCAGAAAGGCTGCCAAAGATCGTAATGCGCGAAATAACAGAGGAACGCCGACCACCGGGAAGACCATCAAAGAGATGGAGGGAGAGCTGGACATCCTCGTCCGAGGACCTGTAAAAACAGATCATAGATCTAAAAAAAGAGGAAGAAGAAGAAGATTTATTTATACAAATTTTCGTTCATAGTAAATAGAGAACAAGCCGAAGAGGTGTTGGCAGACCCCAGGCAAGGTGGTCTGATGACATCAAGAAATGTGCCGGAGGGAGATGGATGCAGTGTGCCCAAAACATGGAGTTGTGGAGGATCAAAGGGGAGGCCTATGTCCAAGAATGGATGAAAACTGGCTGAAGAAGAAGAAGAAGAAGAAGTAAATAGTTTTAAATTTATCTATTTTTATTTGTTTACATGTTTTTTGTAGGATCATTTCAGTTTATGATGTAAATCCAAAAAATAGATAACGACTCAAAAATTAAGTGTCATATTCTCGCGTTTTTGGGTTGAACAACCTATAATTTAGAATTAAACTGTACGGAACGAAAATCTAAAACCATAATTAATTTTGTATAATTTTATTTGAAAATGTTGTTATGAATTCTAACTATTTTTCCACCCATCGTTTAAATGCAAAAAATAACACCGTAATTAGTTTTGTGCATTTTTATTTTTGGTATATTTTACATACAGTTCCTTTGTTCGTTTAATTCACCGTCCATTTTGCTATACAAACCAATTTGTTAATCAAATAATATGTAACGATATAATTATGGAAATATTCACGTAATATTGTGTTTTTTTATATGATAATTAGCAGGTATGCGAATTAAAACAAATGTTAAAACGACTTAAATTGTTTCTTAGATTTTTAATCTCGGTTATTCTGGGATACGGTATGTTTCATGTCAATTTCTCAGCGGGTAGCATGTAGAGAGTGTCTACTATGAGTTTCGTAGTTTAAATTAAATATAATGATATCATATGTGTAAAGCGCATTAACTTAGACATAATTTTTCTATGTTACACATATCTGTTTGAGTCTTCTTATGATTTCATCTGTCAAAACTTTCAAGATGCACAGTTCATGTTTCAGAAATCAAGAGTGTTTTTAGTAATTCACTCATGTGATATAAAAAGCATATTAAAACCATTTTCACTGATTCATTATAGAACATTCAGACATTTCTTTAAAATATACTTATACATTGTTTAAGAAAGCTTCTATTATCACAATATATTAAGTGTTTTATTCCATTTCGAATTTAAAACATAACCTATTATGATGTTTTTATATTGGCAATGTTGACAGTATGTAATGTATGTTGTTGACTACCGTTTCGGCTGACTAGACCCTTATCAACAACTCACGTGACATACTCTAGTTATTTGCCGCTAACTGAATATTAATTTGTCACGCACCCAATAACAAGCTGGCACATTTTGGACAGTTACAACGTGTCACAAATCCATTCAGAAACACACTGAAAAAGTGTGTCTCCGCTGGAAATCAAACCCAGTATCATTGACTCGGAAGTCAAATACCTGACAAACTTTGCTACGAAGGCCGACTTAAGCGTTTTTAGAAAGGCATATGGGGTGTACCTTTGAAAGTATCTCATAAAAATTTAATATGATGATTCATATAATTATTATGTGCCGCTCTTGTTTTCTTAATAAGTCATTGACTTTTCTTATCTATGTATATATCTTTATATCAAACGTTGTATCAGTGGATGTATTTTAATTTAAAAAAATATGCGAATATGTCGATTAGTCAGCGGCACCTGTTCGATCACAAGTTTATTATTTAGGACAAAAATGTAATTTCTATCTGTCGGTATGCGCCAGCTGTATTTATGCCGTTCACATTTTATAGTGAACAACATGTAGGTACATTATAATGTTTATACAAAATTATATTAGATTATTGTAATGATATATTTAATTATATTGAAAGATTGAGTAATGATCGACACACTTAAAGGACCTGAAAATGAGTAAAAATAGAAGATCGAAATTGAGATTGGAAATATAGTAGACGCTGGCTCGAATCCCGCCTCTACCAATGATATATAAAAATCATAGATACGTTACTTAGTCTTAATTCGGGAAACAAAAAATTATGGCGCTTATTAACCTCACTTAATTCTTACCGCCATTTAGTTGCACGTTGCACGCAAGATGTTGCAGTGTTCGGACGTATTGTCATTGTCAAAATGCCATCTTGTGTGATGAAAACATTTAAGAATTACACTAAAAAGAAACGACGAAAATGATGGTCAAATGACCAATCACAGTCGTTTAATATTTATGTTACCATTAACAAAAAAAAATAATGAAGATTCGAAAGTAATGTTTTTTAGCAGTAAAAATAACGGCTGAATAAATAAGTTCATAAAAAAAATAATTGTATATTTTGACTCATTTTAACTTAAGTCGTGAGCATGGCCTACCTATCGACATCATAAAAACTAAACAATATAAATTACTAAACCCTTTTTGAAAAATCGTGATTAGCCCACTCATCCATTGTGGTATATTAGTTAGAATAACAGCATTAGATCCTTCCATGGAAATGTATGTATGTAGGGTGACCATGAGTTCCCAGTATATTTATTTATTTATTATTAACAATACAGAGAGGAAGTTACAAATCCAATTACATACTAGAGCTAGAAGTTAACTATGTGTATACATACAAGTGTGTGTATGTGTATTATTGATAAGTATGTAATTGCTAGGGTACGATGAACACCTAACTAGGAATTCCTGTGCCGAGGTGTCCATTCGAAGTTGTGTGACATAAATAGTACATTATCCAAAATTCGCTATCTAATAAATACTATCGCACATAACTCTTGTCAATGTTCCTCCTGTTGTGGCTTTTTAGAGGCTATAAAAAGTAATAATTAATAATAAATGATTAGACACTGTATCATTCTTACATTCATTATATTTTATATTTACACTTAACATTCATATTTATATTATAATATTGTATAAACAGACCCTATACTTAAATGAATTATTTTAATTGTTAATATAATTTTCAGAATACACGGTAACCCCAAACATCTACGAACCTGTACAAATAATAGTCTATACCTTTACAAATTTAATCCCAAGTTGAATGCGTTTCAAGTTACGCCCACATCTCTAATATAATGCACTATCATCAATATTAATTTCACTTTCTGCATCTGGGATAAGCTAACACACTCAAACCTCGATTATCTCTATCTCAGGTTAAATTTATTTATAAAAATCGGATAATACATAGTTTTTATCTAATTCTATGTAATGAACTCATCATCGTTGGGGATTTTAAAACTTTGTTTTATTTTATTTTTATAAATAAAATTAATTTATAGTAATGAAATATATTATATTTTTAAAAGATAACGGAAATGAGATTACATAAAAAAATACACATGGACTCTTTAAAATCTATATACTTAACAGTCTATGTCTAAATATACATATAATAATAATAATAAGATTTTGTTTCAGTCTCTGAGCAGGGGGGTGCAATGATACACAAACCATATATTTTACATACAAAATTTACATTTAACATTATAGATTATACACTTAAGAAATAAGAAATGAGTATTTTACACAATAGAGAAAATATCAATATAATAAGAAAGGGCATACAAGAAACGACATTATATTATTGTTGTGTTTGATCTTTGTGACAGTCTCGGACATTAGTGCCTCTGTACACTCGTTAATCAAGTTGGGGTTATTCTATATTCTCTCATGGTATGTGGCGATTCATGTCTGAGGACACCAAGAAATTCTTGACATCGCTTCTCCGCAAACAAACTTGAAGCGCTGCTATATCGCCGATATCTGAAGATAATTCTATAGGCGTCATTGTATTGCACCCGATATATACATAATCATTTATTTTTTGGTTGAAAAACTTCATGCGTCTCAATATTCATGTCTCCCTAACATGCATTGTTGAATTGCTCGCGTAACCATGTATAAAATAGCTAATCTTACGATGTTCGAGGTACACCTGTAATAATGGCGTCCTGCGGTTATGTGGTCGGTTGTAGTAAACAAGTTGACTTGTAGTTTTTAGTTGTAAATATTATTATTGTTGCAAATATGCTCACGCAAAATGACGGTAGTTAAAAACAAGAATATGAACATCAAATCGCATATATAGGTACACATTTGATAATTCTATAGCTTTCGTTTTATTTATTTTAGTTATTGACGCATTTCGTGAAAGGCACAGAATAATTTATTATTATTCTGAAGATGTGCTTTGCACGAAAGGCGTCAATAAGCAAAATATACAAATAGAGCAATACCAAGTATTTTTATTACTCAATGCAAATATATTCAATCATAAACGAGGTTTTCGTACGACCTGTCATCGTTTGTTGCGTGATCACCTAACACGGTTGTCCAAAGATTATTACTTATATTTTTATTCCAACTGTCGATTCGTTCATGAGAATTCATTCATTCAGAGAATTGAATTCTCATGAACGAATCGACAGTATTAATCCAAGATGCGTGTACGAAGGAACATTTTGTATGGCGTAGTGGATTTTTTGCATGCTAAAAACACCAACTTAGAGGCTTCGCAGCATATATGTTCCCAGTTCCCATACATGGATTTACTCAGAATTCGAAGTGGAACATTTTTTATTAAGAAAAATATTTTTTTATGATAAATTTATTAGTTTAACTGCCTATATTTCCATTTTTTTTTAATATCGAAAAAAGCCGAAACTAGATCTTTTAATTTACTGTAAAAAGTATTAACATTGTAGTAGTACATCTCAATTTTTTTTTAACAATTTTTATAAAAATTTACTTAGTGACGACATTGCTTCATACAATTTGTATGGCAGTCGCCTAATACACAATATAATGTAAGAAGACTTAATAGTTTGATACTTAATCTCCAAACATACATACATACAGAACCATCATGCTGTTTTCATATTCCGGGTAGGAAAAGAGGACTGACCTCCAACTGTCCTATCTTGACATACCTACATACCGACATGTATTAAAATATTCAATAATTTGGATTTATGGGTTTATAGTTTGATACTTATTCTTCAACTATACATACTATCGCTATCGACAGTTGGATCTCATGTGTTACATGCAACTAGTTTTATAAGAACACGATATATTATAACATGCTTAGTTGTGATGAGCAAAAAAACAAAAAAAATATGAGAAATTGTTATACAGTACCTAGTGTATGTACAATATACGTATATTATGTCTGTATGAAAAAGTGTTTGTTAAAATAATTAGGGCAATGTCTGAAAAAAAGAACACACTTGGTGTCGCAAATAGTATGTATATATACTTTAATGTATGTATTTTTATTGCGTTGTTATTTTATAAGGTCACACATGTTCGTAATACGCTACTATAAAACTAATTTACTATTCAAATGGCTTGTTTATGATTAAGTGACCCGAGTTTGTATCCCAGATAAGCGTTTTTTATTTAATAATAATCATTATATTTAATTTAGACTCTCTCCTAAGCAACAATGTTGATAAATTATTATCGCCGTTGCATAGTAGTACGCCGTTTAGATTCTGTGTCGGCGTCCTGGGATCGATTCCCAACAGAGGAGAAATCTATTTAAATTTCGTTATACACTGTCTATTATTTTATGTTAAATTCATAGAATAATAATAAAACTATAGAATACTCATTTCCATACAATACCTCGCTGAAAAAGTGAAGCCGTTTTATTGGCCGACTCGTGTCAATATATGTATGACTCTGCTCAAATTTTGCAAGTAATTTTGCTAACTATTCCGTAAATAATTTTGCAAGCAGTTAAAAAAATTCCCTATTTGGAGAACGTATCACGCAAACGGCCAAATGATTACCGAATGCTGTAGCAAAGTATTGACCAAATTAGTCAACATAAAGCAGTCTCATTTACTACAGGCTAAATAGTATTCTATACTATAATTCTATGGTTAAATTGTCGACCTCAATACATACTTTTGTATTGTGTTACGTGTAGAGGTAATTAAATAAATAAAAAAATCATTTCTCACTCTAATTTTGCTTTTTATCAATTGGAAAATTTAGTTTGAAGAATTTTCTATTTACCAATAATTTGGCCACTTGCACAGGTTCTGAGCGAGTGTGAAATTAATAAACCAATTCGCGTGTTTTTAACCCTGTTGCTTTCCTATAGCTTATAGATCAGTCCAGATCGCCTTTTTTTCTAATTCTGTCCATTATTTTGAATTATGGTCAAAGATTTTATATTTAAAATAATTTAAAAAGGTGAATGTATTTAAGTCACGGGTCAAACTAACACCCATCACATAATGTTCCTAGCGGAGTAGGCAGAGATAACTGACACCACATTCTTCCATTGTAAATCTTCACACCGTCTCATATACATAATATTATGTTCGTAAATTTTTTAGCCTTACATTTCCTTCCTTCAAAATATCATTCACATGGTGATATCATACCTTTCTAGGGCAAACCTTGATATTCACTCCATCTCTTAGATCTCTTAGAACGATGAAAATAACAGAATGGAAGCACTATTCAAAGAATATATTCACGAATGTGCAAATATCTGGTACATTCATTATATTATGTAGATTGTGAGATGCTGTGTGTTTTTCGCGCGAACGTGCCATGACGTTTTTCGCGCAATATTGTCAAAGTTGGCGCCATTTCTCTCGACCGCGATTGGCCGACGGAGCGGCCTTGCGCCTCGTGTTTACTACAGCGAGTACAATATACTACCAGAGTACACGTAGTTCCCTCGCCATGCCCGCTATCTCATAACCACATTATAATATATTATAATCCAACAATAATACACTTGGTAGTATTATTGTTGAATACTTACCTACAATACATTCGATACTCGGCAAAACATTATCTACAATTAAGTAGTTTTATATTTCAGTTAAAATAATCTAAGATCGCTAAGAAGAATCTGTAATAGACCGATGTATGACAGGGTCAGAAATGAGGACATAAGGAAAGAATGTTATTAATAGAATGAAAGTGAACACACTGAGATGGTTTGGCCACATGGGGAGAATGAATGAGGGACGCCTGACGAAGAAAATATACATTGCGGACAGGAATGGAATGAGAGGTCGGGGCCGCCCAAGGAAGGGTTGGCACGCCCATGTGAACGGTATTTTGAAAGACGGAAATGTTAGAAGAGTGAACAATAGACAAAGATGTATAAGACGATGTATGAATATTGACAAGGCGATGAATGCATGTCAGGATAAAAGTAAGTGGCGTTCGGTTCTCTCTGCCTACCCCTGTGATGGTATGTATGTATGTAAATTAATCTATTTTTTAATGGCTACGTAGAGGTCACCAGCTATCAAGATTTGGGTCCATTATACTCATCCGAAGAAGCGCACTACGTAGCGTTTGGGAGGTTTGCAATCTGCTCAGGAAAATATTGATTCGGGTTTTAAAAAGACCCGGGTTGTAAGAAGGTGGGAAACACAATTCGGAAGATCGTTCCACAGCCGGGCTGCTGTGTTAATAAAAGAGTTCGAGAAGTTACTGGTTCGTGTATATTGAAGGTTTACTGTGAACGGGTGTTGAGATTAAGTAAAACGAGTGACTCTATTGTGAATGGGTGGAAGAGGGACCAGTTATTGAGAATTTTTGCCAAAGAATCATTGGTTTTGCAGCGACACATGCGGTCATAGTCTTTGGGTATAACATTTGATGATAAGCTTACATTCATTCCCCACATTAACATCATTGTGAACAAAGCATTTAAAATCCTGGGTTTTTTGCTTCGGCTCAGTAAGGATTTTAAAAACATACAAACATTTGTTACTTTGTTCAAATGTCTGGTGAGACCTATAGTTGAATACAACTCCATTGTGTGGAATCCCTACTATAGAATTCATGTAGCGAATATCGAAAAAGTGCAAAACAAATTTCTTCGATTCGTTAATTTTAAGCTAGGAATTTCATTGAAAGACATTAATTATGCTACCCTACGCTCTAATTTCAGCCTACCTAGATTGGAATGTAGGAGAACTGTAACAGATTTGGTGTTCCTCCACAAACTGCTTAACGGCAAGATTGACTGTTCATTCCTTCTAGAGCATATCAATTTACATGTTCCCACCCGGTATACTAGAAGCAAAACAACCTTTGCATGTGACAGTGCCAAAACAAATTATTACTACTAGTTGCATGTAACACATGAGATCCAACTGTCGATAGCGATAGTATGTGTACCAAACTATAAACCCATAGATACAAATTATTGAATATTTTCAGATATTTTGTTTTCTATACAACATATGTAGGTATGTATGTCAAGATAGGATAGTATGGAGGAAGATCCTTTTTCCTACCCAGAATATGCAAATTGCATGATGGTATGTATGTATGTTTGGAGATGAAGTAACAAACTATTAAGTCTTCTTACATATTGTGTATAGGCGACTGCCATACAAAATGTATGAAGCGATGTCGTCACTAAATTCAATTTTTAAAAAAATTGTTAAAAAAAAATTGAGATCTTCTACTACAATGTTAATATTTTTTATAGAAAATTAAATTATCTAGTTGGGGTGTTTCGGCTTTTTTCGATAATTGTAAAAGTTTTGGAAATATAGGCAGTTAAACTCATAAATTAATCATAAAAAAAATATTTTTCTTAATAAAAAATGTTTGAGAAACCCTGGAATTTTTTTGAAAAAACTAATTTGAGATTTTGTATTTGTCTATGTTTGTACCAATTTTCAGCGTTCTAGCGTTTATGGTTTCTGAGATATATGGAAAAATAAAATAAAAATTCAAAAGTTGATAACCCCTGACTGAAACAAAAATTCAAAATTCCGAGTATAAAAGTTTTGTAGGCCTGTAACTGTTTATATATTCTGAAATTTTAGGCTCTGTAAATTGAGCGGATCAAAAGTTATAAGGGGGGGACGGACACACAGACACACACACACACACACACAGACACACGAAATGTTCTACTCCGAATTCTGAGTAAATCCGTGTATGGAACATATATGCTGCGAAGCCTCTAAGTTGGTGTTTTTTGACTTCAAAGTTGGAAAAGCCATGAAAAAAGTAGACCTCTCCATACAATTCTCGCGTATTCTGGCTTGATACATTGTCGATATGTTAAGAGAACAAAGTTCTCCTGAACAAATCGACAGTTGGATAATTCACCTTTGCAAAGGCTGTTGAGGGAAGGGAATACTTTTTGTGAAGTTGACATTTTTGCAACCCCATTGAGTTCATTTAAACAAAGTATTTTACACAGTATTACATCTATAACAATTTAACATTTTTCACAACCACTGATCTCAGCTTCCTTATGCCCATCATGTAATTGTAGTCTGATTTTGTGTATCTCTTCTATATTTTTACTGATATACTTTAATGTCTGTGTTTTTAGCTTTAAATTTTATTTGTGTTTTTTTTTCTCTTATTGGTTATATGTTGTGTTATATAGTTGATTTTATATAGCATTTCTTTATTTTTACTGATATATTTTATTTTCTATGTTTTACTTTTAAATTTTATTTGTGTTTTTTCTTTATATATTCTTATTGGTTATGTGTTGTTTAAGATTGTTGATTTTATATATCCCTTCTTTATTTTTACTGATATATTTTATTTTCTTTGTTTTTTCTTTAAAATTTAATTTGTGATTTTTCTTATATTCTTATTGGTTATTTGTTGCTTTATACTGTTGATTTTATATATCCCTTCTTTATTTTTACTGATATATTTTATTTTCTATGTTTTTACTTTTAAATTTTATTTGTGTTCTTCTTTTTTATATTCTTATTGGTTATAAGTTGTTTTATATTGTTGATTTTATATATCCCTTCTTTTTTTTTACTGATATATTTTATTTTCTATGTTTTTACTTTTAAATTTTATTTTCTATGTTTTTACTTTTTAATTTTATTTGTGTTCTTCTTTTTTATATTCTTATTGGTTATAAGTTGTTTTATATTGTTGATTTTATATATTCTTCCTTTATTTTTACTGATATATTTTATTTTCTATGTTTTTACTTTTAAATTTTATTTGTGCTTTTTTTATATTCTTAATGGTTATATGTTGTTTTATATAGTTGCTGTACGCTGCACATGTGTTTTGTATGTTTTGTAAAAGCCCTTCAAATGGGCGTTGAAGGAATAAAATAAATAAATAAAAATAGTCTTGCAAGACCAAGAGCTCAAGAGTTTTGCTCGTCTCTACTCCGTATACCTCTATTATTGGCTTTCCTTTACATTCGTACTTCGTCTTACACATATTCGTTGATTGTTCAAGCTTATCACGCTTTCTTCCTTCAAAATATCATTCACATGATCATGTCAGCACTTTCTAGAGCAACCCCAGCTATTCTATATCTTACCTGCTACTCCACATCTCTCGACACCTTTGTATATTTCTTGGTCAATCTTTTATTCTTTCCATTCCATCACGGTATATTCCACAATGTGGGATATCCAGGGACTGGTGTGCGGATGTGTAGGGTATCGTAGGGTATCCAGCGACAGGTGTGCGGATGTGTATTCCCTATAAAGGAAGCACAACACATGCATGTATGCCCACACACTAGGGCTCACCTAAAAATGCGACATACAGAATTGGTGGTGAACCTTTTTGCTGAACTTGTGAAATGTTATTGTTGCCTGTTGTATTTTCGATTACCGGGCTGTTACGGGACGACTGAAAACGATGATAATAAAAAAGAGTGGAAGCACTATTCTTAGTCGGTGCCTCAGAGCTAAATACCTCTATAATTAATAATTATTGGTAATATTTTTTTTTTAATTTTGGTTCTGTAACGTCAGCTGCGAGAATTTAGCATATTTACTCTTCACATATTGTAAATAAATTTTATAAAATATATTATGCTTATTGATTCACAGCGGATATTATGTATTTTTCTTTGACATGTTTTTTTTTTATTTAAACTTATCTTTATTTGTTTTTTAAATCAATTTCGTCGTACCACACAAACTAACTTCAATAACTTAAAACAAATACTTGGTTTTAATTCTATTGGTTTAATTTTTGACACGTTTCGTGCAAGGAACATCGTCGGAATATTTATAAAAATATATTTGTATTTTATATGAAGATTTATCGGTTGAAAAAATAAATTATGTTCATCAATTTTTACTCCTCACTAACCCAAGGGGATATAGTGGAGAGTTATGATTTCGCGATTTTTAAGGCTATTCTTTTTTTTTGCAGATTATCAACTAGTATCATGCTGAAATTGTATACTGAAAGTTTCATCACAATGTATCTGAGTGTGTATGCTAGGTGCTGTGTGCAGTGTGCATGTACGGCGTGTTCATTTTACTTTATCGATTATAGACTAAAGTACTCATGCGATTCTATTCAAATTTTGCAAATATGTATATCTAATACTCGATTAGATCCCATTAGATTTTGAACGATATATGAATAGTGCTTCTCAATTTTTTTAACTGTCAAATATTTCAAAGTGACCCCTAGCTCAGGAAAATTAAAATTTGAAATTTTCATTTTCAAATTCGTAAAAAGGCACATAAAATGAAACACTTTCATAAAATGGCATTGAAGAGTTATCAAGTTTTCATAATAAAATATTTAAATAAAAAATAATTTAACAAACTCATTTCATGAAAATGCTGAAAATTTTCTATTCAAAATTTGAATACTTTATAGAATGACTTGTTAGTGAGGAGTTTAGCGTTGGCCACAACCCACTCGTTTTTAAATTATGAATATGCCCTTGTAACAAATACATAATATGTATAGGTAAATATTCTCATACATTCCCTAAACTAATCATAAAAGCTAGTGTTATAGGTGAACGGAATCGGTCGAGACAGGATTCTGTAATTCTTTAAAGTAATTTTTCATGTGTTTTGATTTCCTGTTATTTCTGTGAAGTGTCTGTTTATTAATATTGTATTTTTTTCGTTAATCTAATAGTTTATTATGTTTCTTTATTACATGTAGGTACGCGAAGCTCGTGGGAATTTTCGATAGCCAATCGTCTTTTTTACAAACATGAGCGGATGTCAACATGTTTTATTGACTTCATTATATCATATTATTATGTATTATGTGATGTTGGTTAGTACATTGAATTGAATTAAATTCACAAATAACGCTTCATAATAACCGTTAAGTATGTCCTCGAAACCAAGGTTTGTTTATAAGTTATTTTAAATATGTATATACTTTTATATAATTACCACTTATAACGAGGTAAGAATAATAGTAATCAAATTTTTATCGTCAGAATGGTACACGATGATACGAATAATAGAGAATGAAGGGATAATACCAATAAAAATAGAATACCCAAAAGACATTAAGGTAAATATGTAAGTAGGCACATTAAAATATAAATGAAGTAAAGAAATAAATATGTAATTATAAATTATTTTTAATTTAATAAATATTGTATTGAAAGGACAGCAATTGAGAATATAATGAATTATTCATGTAAATACATTGATTAATGTCCAACAGAATAACCCGACATTAACTATTTTAAGAGTAATAATAGTGAAGAAGTATTCATTCATTCATACCATCACGGCATATCCCACAATGTGGGGTAACCAGCGAAAGGTGTCCGGAGTGTGGAGAAGTATTAAAATATATTTTTACGTTAATCAACGGAATTTTACGACAACGGAGTCATGTTTGCGAAAAAAAAATTAAATATAACGTAAATTAATATATAATTTTTTTGTTCATAATTCTAGTTTATTAAATTTTTGTTTGTCATGTACAAAAATAAAAATAAGTCTATTATTTTATCTGATTAATATTTCATATTCGACCTTTCTTTTATTCTGACGTGATTTTTTTAAAATTTACATTGCAAGTAGGTATTCATATTATCATCGACTGTGGTGAAGAAATTTTTGTGGTTAACAAGAAATTATTTTTATAAAGAAAGTGGGAAACGTCTAAGCGATAAAGAATGTCTGACGAATTATTTGAGGTTGAAAGAACGGACGAAAAAATATTTGCGATAATCTTTCCCAAAATCGTCATTTAATTTGTTACTTATCAGTCATATTCGATCAACTGCTGGATAAAGGCCTCCTCTACACTTTTCCACTTATTTCTGTCTTGAGTTGTTTGCTGCCATCCACAACCCGCAGCATGCTGGACAATGTCATCTCTTCACCTTTTTAGTGGTCGTCCAGGGCCTCTAGGTCCTTCGGGATTCTAGGTCCTTCCACTGCCATTTCAGCCTCTATGCTCTCTCTGCAATGTCGGCAACAGTTTGTTCGACGTCTAATTTTCTCGTTTCTGATTCGATCTCGGAGACTGAACCCCAACATTTACCTGCATTTCCATTGCTCTCTGAACGCATTTTATATTGTAACTTTTGACATAGTTTCTAGGCCGTATGTCATCACTGGCAACAGACACATGAGTCTTTGACTTTAGCTTACAAGATCAATGGCACCTTCATATTTCCAAGGATATACTTTCACTTATCGAAAGCAGTCAGTAGATTATTAATTAATATTAGCTTCTTTTAATTGATTGCTCTATCATATCTTTAAGTTCCATTGCGCAGGCGCACTTAATAACATACTTGTATTTGCATTATTTAATTAACAAGTACTTGAATAAAAAGAATGAGGACTCACTTTTCAAAGTATTCTTCGCGTTGAAATGAAAAATAAAATATTTCATGTCAATCCGTGTTATTATACTGTCAATGTCAAAATATTTCACGTCAGTCCGTGTTATTATACTGTCAATGTCAAAATATTTCACGTCAGTCCGTGTTATTATACTGTCAATGTCAAAATATTTCACGTCAGTCCGTGTTATTATACTGTCAATGTCAAAATATTTCACGTCAGTCCGTGTTATTATACTGTCAATGTCAAAATATTTCACGTCAGTCCGTGTTATTATACTGTCAATGTCTAATGCCGTTCTTTTTATACAACAAATGAATATATAAACGACCGGAATAAAATAAAAGGCCTTCGTAGCTCAGTTGGTTAGATATCTGACCGCTGAGCCAAAGGTCCCGGGTTCGATTCCCGGGACACAGTTTTAATTGTGTTTTCAGTCTGAATCTGTGAGACGTTTAATATCGTTAGTCTCGAGAATTTGGCAACTTGTTATTGGGTGCGTGTTTAATTAATATTTGACATAGTACCTGTTAGTTGCCCGAGATGCAACATTAAATGAATTTAAAATGAACATAATTATATAATTTGTTGTGAAACGATATAAATTATACCCACTTAAACAATAACACTAAGTTTGTATGAAATACAAAATTGTTCAATCAAAATATCATATGAATCTAGCTAAAAACAGTTTTAACATGCATTGTCGTCTGTAATTGTAATACACACATTTTCAGAGTTTTAGAGCTCTAACCAGTCGGGAAGTTGAAAATCAATTGCAAAACAGACATTTGATTTAAATAAAGTGTGTAGAAATAGGTAACTAATCTAACTTAGCTTTTTACATCTTTTAATGTGCCAACCAATATATATTGGTTATATCGAGGCTATTTCTAATAGTTATATTATGTACATATTTAAGTACACCGTGCCTGCTTTTACTTAATATTTAGTTTCATTATTTTGTAATATGAGTGTTTGACTTCCTACATATCTAGCCAAATTCTAGCTTCTAAACTTTTCCTATATCCTCTGATTGACTGTTGAATACAAAATTAAAGAATTATGGTTCAGGTCACACACTCCTAGAAAACGACGCCAAGCTCAGGCTTATGATCTATTCGTCCTGTCTGTGTCTGCGAGCGAATCTTGTCTCGAGACAGCAGCATAGTCTACACTACACGTACCTACACACAAGATCTGTTGCCGTTGAACTCTGTTGTTAGTCTTGTGCGGACATGAAGCACTAGGTATGTACTAACCTAACCTACCCCGAGTAGTGTAGTGTAGTGTAGTGTGGTGTGTGGTACCAGTTCACGGAGAAGGAAACATAACAGGTTTATTACAGAGGTAGAGGTAGAGGTAGTAGCGTCCAGTACATGTCACGTCACACACAAGACACTCACTCTAAGGACACTGAACTCACAACACTTTTACAACCAAATGTGAAAGAACGATAACATCAAACTATGACACTATTGCAAACAAATGGGATCAAAAATAATAACATTATACAATACATTACCTGTTACGCAACATACATCCAAATGTGAAAGAACGATAATATCATACTCACACTTTTACAACCAAATTGTGAAAGAACGATAATATCATACTCATACTTTTACAACCAAATGTGAAAGAACGATAATATCATACTCACACTTTTACAACCAAATGTAGAAGAACGATTACATTAAATTACGCCACTATTACAAGAAAATGGGAACAAAAATGATAACATTTACACATACATACATATTACGCAGCATACAACTAAATGTGGAAGAACGATAATATCATACTCACACTTTTACAACCAAATGTGGAAGAACGATAATATTATACTCACACTTTTACAACCAAATTTGAAAGAACAATAATATCATACTCACACTTTTACAACCAAATTTGTAAGAACGATAATATCATACTCACACTTTTACAACCAAATTTGAAAGAACGATAATATCATACTTACACTTTTACAACCAAATTTGAAAGAACGATAATATTATACTCACACTTTTACAACCAAATTTGAAAGAAAGATTACATCAAACTACGACACTATTACAAACAAATACGATCAAAAATGATAACATTTATACATAAAAAAATAAAAAAAAAATAAAAAAAAAAAAAAATATTACGCAACATACAACCAAATGTGATAATATCAAACTCAAATTTTATAACCAAATGTGAAAGAACGATAACATTAAACTCACACTTTTACATTTACAAACTAACGTGAAAGTACGATAACATTAAACTCACATCTATACAAAACTTTGTTTGTGACCTGATTAGTTTTTTATTGACACTCATCCATTTCCTCTCTATGATTTCATTTTTCAAAAAGTTTCAAAATGTTCTTGTACATTAAAAATGTACAGGAGTTGTCAAACTTTCAAGCAGAGACAAAAGTGCACATAAACTATGTTGCGGAGAGTTTCCCTAATAGTAAACAAAATGTAGGTCACATAAAACAATTTTGATAATATTTAATAACATAACATATATGTGTGTCTGTTGTTACATTTAGATAAGGAAAGCCACACGCCAAAAATAATAATAATTCTACAAATGCCACCGTTAAATATTTAAAGTGTAAACAAACAACTCTTATAAACAACGTTTATACTTAAATAGTATAAAATACATCCGGTTCGTTTGACTGTGTGTATGTATATATTTATATTTAAACAAAGTCTATCTCAGCTTTCCCCGTATTTAACCTGTTTTGCAACATTGGAAAACGCGATAAAGGACCGTCCAAAGGATACCTACCAACGCCAAAAGTTGCAACGCCAAAAATTAAACGACTGGGTTGTAGCCAACGCTATTCCCCTCACTACCAAGTCCACAAATTGTTCAAATTTTGTATGAAAATTATTCAACATTTTCATGAAATGATTTTGTTAAATTATTTTTGATTTAAATATTTTATTATAAAAACCTGATAATTCTTTTAAAGTCATTTTATGAAAGTGACGGGCCTTTTGCAATTCGAAAATAAAAATATCAAATTTTAAGTTTCCTGAGCTTAGGGTCACTTTGAAATATTTGACAGTTAAAAAAATTGAAAAGCACTAATCGGATATCCTACAAAATCTAACGGGGTCTAAGTGAGTATTAGATATACAAATTTGCAAAATTTATTAAGTATCGAATGAGTACTTTAGTCTATAATCGATAAAGTAGCATAAACACGCCGTACGAGTACATAGTACCTACACTGCACACACACACATATACCTTTCAGAATACAATCTCAGCATTATACTAGTTTATAATTTGTATTAAAAAAATAGCTTTAAAAATTGAGAATTCATAACATCCCACATTGCATTGCAATTCATAACATTGTTTTATCTTTTTAGTTCAACTTTTGGTTTCTTTTTTGTTTTCCTACATATATGTATATGTGTATTTTAAACTTTCTTTTTAACTGTGCAAAGTAATGTCTTTTTTGTTATAATTTGAATGGTCAGGAGACGTTGATTGTACCTACCAAAGTATGCACAATAGCCATGCGGGAGATACCTGTTATTGGAGCACTGGAGATTATTATGTTTTTGTATCATGATTTCTTTGTTTGTGTTGTTCAGTGTTCTGTTGGTGTCTCTGTATATTAAATAAATAAACATCCCACTCTATCTCCCCTTAGGTTAGTGAGGAATAAAAACCTTTTAACCTTTAAATCTTTTTATTTTTTAAGCATATGGATAGCTAAGTTTTTGGGGCCTTCAGTAAATTATTTAATACCCTTGTTAACGTCTATGATCTTGTGAATACGGTATGTACACAAATATGTACACTTATTAACTTCTAATGTATGAAACACGGACAAATTAATATTGTTTATCACCAAATCTGTGATATTAAATAGTTTTTCGTGAAAACAAATGAATCATTTTGTTTTAATTCTATTTTCACCCTCTTTTCAGAAAGGCATATTTAATTCCAAATATCGCGAAATATGATACTGCCTAATTCCAAAATGAAACATGTTGTGCAATAAAAGCAGTGATGTATTGGCTGTCAAGTTTTAACAGCAAGATCTTCGCAGGATGAATCTACAGATCTTTGAATGTCAGTCATCCCTTAACACCTATAGTTATAATACATATATTATATTGTGTCGTTCTTAAGTCAGCGATCGTAAAATCGTCAAAAATTCTGACAGGGGTTCGAGATTTTAAATCTCTTGACGATTTATCTCTGAAGATTTATATTTTTACATCGTCGTAAAAATATCGAATACGAAACCTCCATAAAATTAAAATTATTATGTAAGTCACACACACACGTACCATCACGCCATGTCCGTAATTTGGTATATAGAAAGAACCAAATGCAAGACGAAGACCAGGGTGGTCTCGGTCTTGCATCCCAGGTCTTGGTCGTGCTCTTACTCTTAGTCTTAGTCTTGGTAAACACAATGAAATATGACAAAAAAAAACTCTAAAACTCTAATTTATAGTATAATTTATAACCTATAAATTTTTATATATGTTTAAATTTTTATATATCTATTTTTGTACATTTGATTTTTATTTAATTTAATTCAATAATGTAATATATAATCACATCTGGCAGCATTCTCTGATTCAGTGTGGCTAAGTATGTAGGTAGTTATTCACACCATTCATTTTTATATTATTCAGTCAGTAATATCCTTATATTCATGCTATTTGAGTTTTTTTTTATTTATTTATTCTTTGGTTTTTAATTTACCTTTCTTATATGTTTTTATTTTTTTATATATCCTCTGCTACCGTTGATATATCTAGATGTTATGAATGTTTATAAATTGTATTTCTTTGGTTAAGTTAATGCTGTGTCATGTAATATTTTGTTTTGTAAAGGGCTTTGAGCCGTGAATCAATAAATAAATAAATAAAATATGTATGGCTTCCTTTCCATATGTGCTTCGTCTCATTACATACTTGTTGATTGTTCAAGCCTATTACGCTTCCTTCCTTCAAAGTAT
Organism: Molanna angustata; assembly: GCA_963576475.1. Taxonomy (NCBI): domain Eukaryota; kingdom Metazoa; phylum Arthropoda; class Insecta; order Trichoptera; family Molannidae; genus Molanna; species Molanna angustata. Next base: position 18,712,877 of record OY754988.1, on the reverse strand, counting down.
CATTCACTCACAGTCATGCCATCACTTTCTAGAGCGACCCCAGCTATTTTATCTTACCTGCTACCTACTCCACATACTCCCATCTCTTACACCTTTGTGTATTTCTTAGTCAACTGTTTATTCTTTCTATACCATCACGGTATATGCCACAATGTAGGGTAATCAGCGACAGGTGTGCGGTGTGCATTCATTATAAAGGAAGTACGACACAGGCGTGCATCCCCACACACCATTCTCTTCTCACCTAAAAAGGGCACTACATTGTGGCGAATCCCACTGCTGAACTATGTGAGATGTTATTTTACATGTTGAATTTCTATTACGGGACGATAATTTCTTTCAACATGCCGAAACCACTTTCATTTTACTCAATAAACTACCAATACAATCAATAAACATTTCCTTGCACCCTGCGCGAGTGGCGAGTTTATTGCCATATGGCAATTTCTTCCAACTAACCACTGTTTCCAGCCCAGAGAAGCAATATTAGCGTTAGAAATGAATTTAAATAAATTTCTCCTCTGCTAGGGATCGAACCCATTGCGCCCGCGCAGAAACCAAACCACTAACCAACTTTGCCTCTTTGCCTTTTTTTTAATGATACAATGATCTGCCCCTGGCGAATGTAAGATTGTTTGATTTTGCGCCGAGTGCACTTGAATGCACTTGAGTGCAGTTTGAATTATTTTTGTGTTAAGGTTCCATGGTGTCATAAGTTTGTTAAAAGTCGGAAATATATATAATAAGAAACAGCGGTTCAGACGTAACATGATCCTGTAGCACACCAAGTCTTAGTGGTGGCGAATATGAGTTGTATGAAACAACCACAGCTGAGTGTAACGTAACCACACTTGATATGTACGTAGTTTGGTTACAATATACCCACTGTTGTCACCTGTGACAGACAACTTAGTTCAGTTCTCACAGGAAGTAAACATATGGTACAGTCTAGTGATCAGGTCGATGGTGCGAGACAGTACATATAGGTACTTATATGCTGCTAACTAGACTAGCTGAACGTTCAGTCAAAGTCCTTTAACTCTAATGATATTGTCCAGTAGGACATTTAAATACAAATTAACACTGGAAGTAATTTCATTGGAATTCATTCCTCCAAGAGTTGCAACAATTACAACAATTGTGGATGTTCTGGATAATAATCTATTGAAATCTTATTTATTCTTCGCAGACTTGTAACCAATGGCTACATTTTCATTTATTTATTTATGCATTGATTAGGAAACCAACAGTTTTTTTTTATTTTCACAAAAAATAGATATAAATATTAGGTTACATTATATTAACAAGGAAACTAATATCCGGGGTACAAATCTGGTTAACTGGCGGAATCAAAACCATCTATGTTTACCCATATCATGGATAAAATTATCATAAGGAGTTCTATAACATCTTAAGATAGTTAGGTATATAACAGTGTAGGTACTTTTTCAGCTCTGCTACGGAATAAACCAAGTATAAAGTTACATATGTTTTTAAACATATTAACCCCACACCAGGACAAGACAGAGATTTGGAGTTTCATATAAATTTTGTCGTGATCTTGTGATGGGATAATGGAACTCTTCAATTCTTATAAGAACGCATAAATGATACTCGGACAGGTCTCTTAGGGTTGGAAGGATTATATTTGTTTTACATTATTTCCTGTGGTTTTTGTGTTCACAAAACGGACAAATCGTTCTGAAAGGCGATGTTTCTTTACCAACGATTAAACATCAGCTGTAGCGTGGACATTTTTCTTCATATTACAAAATATTCTAGTCTAAATCGCCAGATCTGTGAAGATGCCACTGTTGTCAACCCTGTATATCTAACGCGCAGTGAACTGCACATCTTTTGAGTGTTGTTTATTTTATTATATAGCTATGAATGGATGTGTACTCAGCACGCACGTGTCCCTATATTGGTGTTTAATCAAGGGGACAGATTGTATGTATTGTGTGAAGTTCCTTGCATTTGCCATAGTATATAACACGGGCCCTGGAGTTTTTACCTTAATATTATGTATAAGTCGGCCCTTACTTTATAAGCATACTTCCTGTAAGTGCAACGCTTTTTGTATGTTCAGATGTCGCCGCAATGTTTACTAAAGAAGCCGATCTGATAGTTAATTGTTTTCTTCATCTTCCTCCTTGGACTCGTGACTGAGGATTGCAACTACCTCCAATATTCTTCGTTAGAAGTACAATCAACAAGATTACGGAATAGCCAAATTCCGAATATTGCGTCGTCTAACTCACTTTGTATTTTCAAAAATAAACTAAAGAAGAAATATTTATAATAATAACGAACACTTCCTTGCACCCTGCGAAAGGGGCGAGTTTATTGCCGTATGGCAATTTCTTCCAACTAACCAGTGTTTCTAGCCCAGAGAAGCAATATTTGCGTGAGAAATTAATTTAAATAAATTTCTCCTCTGCTAGTAATCGAACCCAGGACGCCCGCACAGAAACCGAACGGCTTACCAACTGTGCCACGGCGGTTGGGAATATTTATCTGATCTTTATCTGACTAATCCCGATTTCCTCTCCTTATCCTTACCCTATCCTTTTTTTGCTATTAAGCATTTTCATTTTTTTTAATGTTATCTTAGTAATATATTTATTTTTATTTTTTTGCCTTCATTCAATTCATATTTTTTTTGTTGATGTACATGGATCGATAGCAGAACGGTTAGCGCGCTGGGTTAGTAATCCAGCGGTCGCGAGTAGAATCCTGCCTCGACCGATTTCGTTCATCTATAGCACAAGCATTTTTGCTTAATTTAAGGAATGTAGGAAGATGTATATGTACTTGTTTAACAAGGACATATTCATTAAAAAACATACATAATTCTGTCATACTTAGTAATCTGGGTGGTTGGTAGCAATCGCCTAAAGGCAATAAGCCCGCCAGTGTGCAATACCATAAATAAATAAATCAATTTTAGCCAGTATCATTAATGATTTTTTTTTCATTATAATATAGATAACGCCATGCACATAGTATATTTAATTTTTTTTTGTGTAGCTAATTTATTAAACAAAAGGTTCTGTTTATTTTTATATTAATGCGGCATTTTTTTTATCCTTGTTGCGTTTCCGTTCTTCGGCTAGAATAGAAATGATTTAATTTTCACCCCATGATCAATTATTTGACATCCTCTTCTATTGTTTCTTGTTCTTTCTCTTCTTCCGGTTCTCGTAAACTGCCAACCAGACGGCGGACGTGATCTTTTACTGAGAGGCCACACAAATTTACTATTGCATTGTCTATGGGGATGAATAAAATAAGGTCTTCCAAGTCGGCGGTTATTGTACATAGGAAATAACACAGGGAAATCTAAGGAGCATAAATAAATGGCTTGTTATTTTTTTTTAACATGTCTACGTAGGGGACGCCAGCTATTAGGATTTGGGTCCATTTTACTCTTCCGAAGAAGCGCACTACGTAGCGTCGGGAGGGGTTTGCAATCTAGAAAAGAGTTTATTAATTCGGATTTTAAAAATACCCGGGTTGTACGAAGGTGGAAACACAGAATTCGGAAGATCGTTCCACAGTCGGGCTGCTGTATTAATAAAGGAGTTCGAGAAGCGACTTGTTCGTATATGTTGAAGGTCCACTGTGAATTGGTGCTGCGATTGAGTGAAGCGAGTGACTCTGTTGCGAGTGGGTGGAGGAGGGACCAAAGATGCAAGTTCTTCTGAGCAATTCCCGTGGTAGTATCTATAGAATAAACTTCAAATACCGACTCTGTGTCTGTGTTCTAGTGATTGCAATCCATCAGTCAGTGATGGATCATCAATCAGACGTATAGCACGCCTTTGGACAGCGTCGAGGGTGTTCAGTAGGTATCGGGGGGCGCCGCTCCAGAGGTGACTGCCATATTCAATAATTGGACGTATTTGCGCTTTGTAGAGTATACAGATCTGGGTCTTAGTAAAATATCTACGCGCTCTATATAGTACGCTCAATTTTTTGGAGGCGAGTTTCACCTTAGCTTCGATGGAGCCCTTGTAGTGTAATTGGTTCGTTATAGATACTCTAAGCAGGTCGATAGAGCTGCTGTTAGGTAGGGTGCTTCCGTTGAAAGACACTTGCAATTCATTGGGGTTTCTCTTCGCAGAAATTAGACAGGCTTGGGTTTTCGAGACGTTAAATGAAGCAAAATTACTTTCACCCCAGGTATTGATTGAGTGGAGGTAGCTATTTATTTTTTGATGAAGGTCTTTCCGGGCTTCTGATATTTCACTCGCTTGTATATGAATTATGAGACGGTGCATGAATGTGTGTGAGGCAAAGATTTTTTTAACTATGTTTCATTTTTATACACACAGCCTAAAATCATATTTATGTCTAGTAAAAAACGAGTGAGTGGGTTGTGGCAAAATCACTCCATATAGAGTTCAAATTTTTTATGGAAAATTTTTAGCATTTTCAAGAAATGTGTTTATTACATTATTTTTGATCTAAAATGAAAATTTGAAGATTCTTTAATGCCATTTTATGAAAGTGATGTTCCTCTTTAGCAATTCATAAATAAAAATATCAAATTTTAAGTTTCATGATCTTGGTGTCACTTAAAAATATTTGACAGTTAAAAAAATTGAGAAGCACTGATCTGATATCCTTCAAAATCTAATGGGGTCTAAGCGAGTATTAAATATACTAATTTGAACTTTTTTAAATAATCGAATTAGTCTATAATGGATAAATTAGAAAATACACGCCTTACATAGTACATAGCACATAGTACCTACACAGCACACACACACACACACACAGATACATAATACATTGTCATGAAACTTTCAGAATACAATCTCAGCATGATACTAGTTGATAATTTGCAATAAAAAATCCTTAAAAATTGCGAATTCATTACTCCCTACTATGTCCCCTTGGGGTAGTGAGGAGTAAAAAAATAATGGATAAACAAATAGGTATTGTTTTGAAAAGTCGAAAAAAATAATAAATGTTTATTTATTGTAATTTAATATAAAATCATTTTTTGTACACATGTAAGTAGGTATGTGTTAATTTCGTGATGACACATCAGCTTAACATAAGAGAGATATCCTTCTTAATAAATACCTAAATCCTTCTTAATACTGACATTGCTTTCTATGGATGTACATGTATTTTTTGTGTATCTAAATTTTTTTTTTTATTTTAAATTTTCGAGTTTATCTTTTTTTCATTTTCAGTTCTTTTATGTCTATCATTAAAAATATTTTTGTATAAATTAAATATTTGATTTAAAAGTACTTACAAGAAACAAATAAAAAATGTTAAAAAAATATTAACGTCATAATAGTGTGACGATTAGTTCTCTCTGTCTATTTCATTAGGGATATGGTGTAATGTTAAATGAATTTCAGACATTGTTATCCTGGTTGTCCAAAAAATATGTTCCTGTAATATATTTTTGTTCCCTAGCTCCTGTCATTATTAACCTTTCTTGATACATTTTTTCATTTCAATATTTATTTTTGTTTCAGATTTCATGAAGCCCCGCAAGAGATCCGCCACAGGTGGAGCACCGATGCCAGCGAAGATTGCTCGTCCCAACCCCACGTCAGCTTCCATCGCAGCTGACCATCGAACTGCCAGTTAAAACATTAGAAGATAAGATGCTCATTGTTTATTTCTCTTCAGGAATTTATCAGTTCACCAGCCAACCATTCATTCCACGAACTGGTCTTTAATATTTATTCTTCAACTTCAAAATTCACAGTTCACTCATAGTGAAATTAAAATAATATTGTTTTCACTGTGAATTGTTATTCTTTTGGATCACATTTTTATATTTCACACAGGTCATTCAACATATTTTTAAGTAAATGTTAAAAATATGTTGAATGACCTGTCTATAACATGACTTATTCATAGAATAAACTGTGTACCACATGAACTATTCATAGTATAAACTGTCTATAACATGAATTACTCAAAGTATGAATTGTTCATAGCATTAATTGTATATAAAATGAATTATTCATATTTTAGATTGTCTATAATAAAGTATTTATGGTATGAACTGTCTACAATATGAACTATTCACAGTATGAGCTGTAAATAAAATGAATTATTCGTACTATGAACTGTATGATTTCTTTCTGATACCATTTATTCGTGATATAAACTGTCTATATAATGAATTATTCAGTCACCACTCATCACATTTATTATATAGTGTTCATAATAAACCAACTGTACTATGAACTAGGAGATATATAGTGATTATTGTTTAAATAATCATATTTATTGACTATTATTAAATTTGCCCCGTCTTTTTAATAATATGAACCAAACAAATTATATAATTTGTTATACAAAAAGAATCCCAATTGTTAGTGTATTATTGTTACACTATTTATTCTGCAAAAATAATTAGTAAGTATACAAATTCTATAATGTAACCAGAATAATTAACAAACTTTTAAGTTATGCAGAGTAACTTTCAAAATTTGAAATGTAAATATTTTTGTACTATTTGACATAAGAAAATATCAATATTTTGTACCTTCAACTTTTTGAAGCTATATTTTGATTATGAAAATTAACAATTGACGATTCAATACTTAAATAAGTCGATAAGTTGTTGGCTAAATTTGTACTACAATCATCTCTTCAATGGTGATTTAGCCAAAATTAATATTAAGGCTTTTACAAATTTGTTAGGTATGAGACATCATTGCATTAATGTGCCTCAAAGACAATTTAACTTAACTTAAAGTAACTAACGTAAATAAAATGATTTAACATGCTTAGTTATAAAAACATTTTAATATAGTTTATTTTGCAATATAATATTAGTTAAAACAAACACGCTTAAGAATCATGATTCTGTTTAAAAAAAAATTTAAATCATTTGTAAAGGATAGTTTTTTTTATATCAAAACTAATGTTGTAATTAAAAATCTGTATCATAAAAGTTTAATTTATTATTTAAATAACATCACATTAATTTAATGACTGGATTCCTAATATTATCACAGTTGACTTAACAAAGCCAATGTCTTTTGTAAATGTTTACGAATTTAATGTAAATTTTATCAAATCTTGTGAATAATATCAAATCAAGACATATGTATTTTTAATTTTGTTTAATGGTATCAAATATTTTTTTAATGTCAGTTTTGAACAGTATAGTTACTTTTTGTCACTTGCATTCCTTTTTTGAGTTTTTTTGTCATCATTTTTCTATTTGCATCTTTTATTTTATTTTTTCTTATCCCAGTGTTTTTCTCGTTAGTTTTTGTTTGTATTGTAATTCGTGTTTATCCACAGAGAAAAAAGGCATCATACAAAAGAAACCTCCTTTGTTTTTTTATCTATGAATTAGACCTTTTCTATTTTTTAATTATTTTTGATAGTATGAATTGAAAAACATCTATGATGTAGTTTTACCAGTTTTTTATTTATTTATCTGATTATTGTTAAATTTGAGTATTTTTGCTAGATTTTTACAAGCTGGCCCCCTAGACTATGTGTCATTTAGCTCAAGAAAAGAAACAAGAAAAGATAACTCAATGTATGGAAGTGACAGTTGTCATGTGACTGGCAACTGTCACTTCCATACATTGAGTTATCTTTTCTTGAGCTAAATGACACATTGTCTAAGGGGGGCTGTTTGGAAATTGATATAAAAAGACAAAGCAATTACAATAATTTAATATGAATAAAAAAAATAGAAATAATTGTTTGGTTTATTTTGTCAAAATATATTATTGAAAATTAATTAGAAATACCGTGGATATATATTGAATTACAATTTTACATAATTTTTAATGCAATTATTCTCTTTTGTAAAATTATATTTGGTACAAAATTTTGTAAATATAAAATAATGGTTAAACATATAAACGTGTTTGGAGTATGATATCTTTATTTGATAAACTATTTTATAATTTAATATTAAATTTATATATAATTCTTGTTTTTATTTTAATTTTTATCAAAGCGATAACGAAAATATATGTCTTTCCTTGTCTTACTAACATGGAAAATATTTTTTTGGATGTTTTTGTTTGTAGAATATATTTAATGTTTATAAAATATATTAATTTAAAATGTAGGTGTAAGTTACCGGGCTGTAAACCCGATTCAGTTTATTTTTTAGCTTAATATTTTTATCATTATTTAAGTTAAAGCTAACAATAAGTTAAATCTATACTAATTTAAAATTAATTAATTATAGTTTAATTTATCACAATCCCCACCTTTTTGACAGTGCTTGTCAAGATAAAAAAAGATTTTTTTTATTATGTCAAAAATAATACATATTACCTAAAACTTAAGTACAAATTTTATACGGTCGTCACATCACTTAAAACGTATCACTACAATTTCAATTCGATAGCGAGCATATTCGAGATTACTGATATTTTTTTCTAAATCAGTCAGAATTATTTAAATCCATATATTTAGAACCTTCACAGTGTTATTTATAAAAATAAATTTGGTTCAATTGAACCCGGTTCAAAGTCTTATTCTGAAATTCAAATATTCTCATATAAGAATAAATAATTATTGTATGAGAATATTTGAATTTCACAATAAGCCTTTGAACCGGGTTCAATTGAACCAAATTTATTTTTATAAATAACATTGTAAGTGTTTTTTTATACTTAACAAATTTGTTACATTGTAGTTCATTCTTCTTATGGTGGCTTAGAATTAAAATTATGTTTTATAACAATGAAAATGGGTCTCAAGAATTTATTCTATTGGCAGTTTTTAGATTTCTGTTAATTTATTTTTGTGTTATAAAATTATATCAGACATACTCTATACTCCATTAAATACTAAAAATTTAGTTTTGTAATTTTTCTCCTATTATACAGTTTAATCAAATTTAAAACTTAAAAAAAATATCATCTTTCGAATGTGCTCACTATAATCTTAACACGTTTTCACACAATTCGTTTTCAGTCTTTGCATTATTCCAAATTATTAAACATCACCTCATCTGTGTTAAACAAATTAAAGCTAACATCAATGTTGCGTTGTTCAACAGATGGTTTGTTGTTTGTGATTAGTTTTATTCTGAAATTGATTTGTGTGGATGCCTCTTAAGATCTGCATCTTGAAGTAAGTAGTACGAATCGGGTTATCTGTGCAATATTTTATTGAAGATAAAACATTTAGAAAAATGTAATTCGTATATTGATTTCAAGTTATATGCTATTTACACATTTTATGTTTTAAAACTTGAAAATGAAAGATCAATCTATATCATGAATTATTTGAGGTATACACTATTTTTGACACAAATTATTCATTATAAATGAATAAAAATACATTCAGTAACTTTGTATAAACCACGAATTTTGATTATTTACGGTCGAATGTTTTCGAAGCTAACCACTTCTTCCTCCAGACAAAATTATACGTTATAAGTTTGTCCTGAGGAAGAAGCGGTTAGCTTCGAAAATGTTCGACCGTAAATACTCAAAATTTGTGGTTTATATAAAGTTACTGTATGTTTATTTATTTATAATTTAAAAATGTGCCACAAAGTAGTAGCTACATCATATGAAGATACAGATTATTCACATTATTAACTATCTTTTCAATGAATCATTCGAGGTAAGTATACACAATCTTTGACATGAATAATTCATTGAATAAACAGTTAACTGTGAATGATTCAAATTATTCAACCAATAATTCCCTCTTTTTTATAGATAATGTTTTTGTTTTGATAAAATATTGCACATTCGTAACTCAATTGATTCAACAATATATAAAGTGTCGGCTAAAATTGATCTCGTATGGATATTTAAGAAATAACAGAAACATGTTTCTTTGTATCAGTAATAACGAGGTACAAAATTAATTTTACGTTTAATAATAACTTATAATAATATATTAATTTCATTTTTACAAAAAAAAAGCTTTTTCACATGATCTCCGATGTTTATTTTTTGTTTTTAAATATTATTTTGTTATTTTTGTATTGAATTAATGTAACTTGTACACTTGACATCTTTTTCAAATAAACATATTTGAAATTACAATATTTTATTTATAGTAATATATAAGTTGGTCTTCAACAAATTGTACTATGTTTGATTTTAGATTGCACAAAACAAAAGTTGACCCATTTGTTTTCATCAAAATTTTGCTGTAGAAATGACTTTTCATTGGAGTCATTACCCCCTATTCAGTAACTATTGTAACTAAAATAGGAACGTTCTTAAATTGTAGATTTTAGATTTACGGTCTTATTTCAGCATTATAAAATATAAATTTAGATTAAATAGAATAGGAACGTACCTTTATTGGCCGGAACGTTCTTAAAAAGTTCCTGAATTAAACGTATTTTGAATAATTATGAAAAATATGAAAATTTCATCATTTTCATAATTATTCATAATACGCCTGATTCAGTAACTTTTTAAGAACGTTCCGGTCAAAATAGGTACGTTCCTATTCCATTTAATCCAAATTTATATTTTATAACGTTGAAATAAGACCGTAAATCTAAAATCTACAATTTTGGAACGCTCCTATTTTAGTTACAATAGTTACTGAATAGGGGGTATTCTTGATGCTTTTCACACAATTAAAATTACTTTTTCGAACTGGTAACACTGATACTTTGCAATCAACACAAAATGGTGAAAAGATGTTTTCATTGCTGTTTAATTTACATGGGTTAATAATATTTTGGAGGTTTCTTTTCTACCTTTTGAATTTTGATCAAACTAAGTCTTTTTTATGCAACTTATATAGAAAGCAAAATATAATATTTGTATTTAAAATGTTATTCATCTGTCGTCAAATGTGGTTATTTATTTTATATGTTTATTTAATGTATTTGTAAAATCATTGATGTTCTCTTGTCAGTATTTGGTTCTAAATGACACTCTAAAATTTAACTGTGTTTGTGAAAATTAGGATTAACGACATCTGACATAGCGGTCTAGCTGAAAGATTAAAAAATATATGGATGAATAAGTGGTGTGTCAAGTTATAGATTTGTACATTTTCCTGTATCTATGAAATTACGTAGTTTTATTAATTCAAGTTGAAAAATACTCTAATAAAGGTTTTTTTGTTCTTTGGGACCAAATATCAAACTTGTTTGACTTATTTATCATAAATATTGTCTCTGTGGTGTTGAAGAGAACTAATCCACATTTTGAAAAACGAGTAAATAGTCACACTGTGTTTTAGAAATCAATAATATTTTGACATCAAACTCTCGACAAGTATTATGATGAATGTGTATAAAATATATAGTTTTGTGTATTATGACTATCTATCAAATTTTGTGTCTTCTGTACAACTCAATAATAACTCACTTATGGAGATGAGAGTTTAATTTGATTTGTTTATTAGTTTATAAATGTGTACTTATGAGTTTTCTTTGCCACCACATTGACAGTATCTTCTATTATTTATTTACACCTACATTTTATTATTACTTTATAAATGTATTTTGTTTTTGTTTTTGTTTTTATATAATTCTTCTACCAATTTAATTTATAGGTAACTTTTATTTCTGAATTTATTTATTTTTCTTTTTTATAATCGTTATCAAAATAAAATGAAGAAATTTTGTCATATTTTCTTATATTTGTTGAATATATATTTAGTAAACATTAATCTTCTTCTTAATAAATAATATGTAAAGATCTTCATTTTGTTTCGAAAACATTTTCTGTATAAAATATTGGGCAGTGTATTTTCTTCTATATAATATGTTTTTTTTTTTTTAATATTAATGGAGTATTTTTGCAATGTAGTAATTTATTAATTTTTTTTTTGATATTGTCAGACTTATGTGCTGATTAAATCAATAACAATTTGCAATATATTTATTAACTTTAGAAGAAAACAGACTGCACAATTTTGTATTTATATAAAAAAAAACTATATGTATAAATAGATAATATAAAATATATTTATGTTTTTATTTTCTTTGTTTTGTGAACAAATATTTTTATGTAATATGATTATTATTTAGTATTCTTTGCCGCTATATAACTTATAATTTCAATTGATATGTCACATTACATAACCAAAAAATATTTTTGGGACTTAACGCATTACAACCATATTTTAGGTTTAACATATTAAAACTATATTCTGGGGTTTAATGCATTACAACTATATTTTGGGGTTTGATGCATTAAAACTATATTTTGGGGTTTGATGCATTACAACTTTATTTTGGGGTTTGATGCATTAAAACTATATTTTGGGGTTTGATGCATTAAAACTATATTTTGGGGTTTGATGCATTAAAACTATATTTTGGGGTTTGATGCATTAAAACTATATTTTGGGGTTTGATGCATTAAAACTATATTTTGGGGTTTAATGCATTACAATCATATTTTGGGGTTTGATGCATTACAATCATATTTTGGGGTAAAAGAAACAATTTTTTTATTTTACGGTTATGTAATATGACAAATCATCTAAATTCTGTGAGGAATTAATATAATATATTATATTTATTAAATAATTTACGTTTCAATATTTTCCTTAACATTGCCATTCCTGTTTTTAATTTGAGATTTCTTCAGAAATAACATTTCAACTTTACTTTAGAGAATGCCAAGTATGACTTCTTTTTCATAAATTGCATTTTTAATATCAAGATACCTTTTGATTTGTAAATCTAAATTCTATATTTGCAAAAAAAAACAGTTTATTTCAATTATTTAATGAAATCAAACAAAATGGAATTTTGAAAATAAATAATTATACTCCGTACAACTTTCCAATCGGCTTATTCATTTATTCAACCTCTAAAATAACATTAGTTGACTTTCATTGCTACATTTAGATTTCGACTCCCGAATCAGGTCTTTTAGGACAATTAACATCGAGTCAAGTTTGTAAAGTATACCAACTTGTTTTTGAAAGTATATTAAACATAGAAACACTTAGTTGGTAGAATTTTTTTCATTCGGTTTTATCGTCTCGATGTTAACAACAATTACAATTTGACTAATCCTCACAATATTATGTGCAATATTCATATCCTTTTATAATATTTACTATAAAATATGTATTCCTTAATATTTATTGTATTTATATGTTGTATCATAGTATGGTATTGATCAATTTCATATTCACCTTGAACCCACATACACTGCTAATCACTCTTTCGTCGTCTTTCATTCAATTATGACATAGATACATAATATTATAAAAATCTTATCTTTCTTTCAAAAACAACAAATAAAATATGTTTACAATTTTATTAAATTCGTCGATAATTAATTCATATTACCAGGTCATCACTAAGACGTTGTTGGGAAAATGGAATGAAACTCCCCTTCTCAGTGGAGTGATCAATAATAATAATAAAAATAAAAAAGTTATAGCGCCGTTTAACGATTCATGATCATTCCAAGGGTGCTTATATTTGGTCATATGTTGTTCTGTCACTGCGGATATCTGGAGGCAATCTATTCCACTTTATAGGACCACTCACACTAAAGCATCGATCGTAGTTCGCCACCTTGACATAGCTCTTCTTACAAAGATGGAGGGTTATGGACGTTCCTCAACGTCCATAATAAATTTTCATTATAGGCTTGTCCACGCTCCTCAACATCGTGGTATATAAAACAAACTATGGGAAATAACTTTTTTTTATTTATAATAAATGCATGCAGGACAATATTTTAAAACATTTTTCAGTTAACAACATAGTTGTAATAGTAGTAGTTGCGCAAGTGATCATGTAAACCAGTAGATGACAGGTCGTAAGCCCTGTAGGTGCCTTCCCTTTCATTCCCGGTTCTCCTATTCCAACTTTGTCTCTATTGAGATGCTAAAAATTTGTCATAAAAAAGTAGTAATACTTGTAAAATATCATCCGTATTTGCAATTTTGTCATATGTAAAAAAATTAAAAACACAGAGCACAACATTTCACTTACAGGGCACTCCCCTGCTTGCTAAGATATAGGACTAATAAAGATATCAAAGAATTTAGTAAAAATATGGAATCAAAACAAAGTATCTTTACTTCAATTTATTTTATTATAGAATTCTACAAAATAAATAACTTGGGGTGCCTGCTGCCAACCTACCAATATTTCAATTTCATTTTGAAAAAATAACTAAGATAGTTTGGATATTCATAAAGAAAAATATTTCTTAACTTTTTGGTTATGTTCTGTGTATATTCTTGTAGAAAAATAATAAGCATACCCCAATTTTTCAAAATTATCTTTTATTTCTAAAAACTATAAGGCGTAGAGCAATATATATATTTTATATTAAAGAAGACAAAAATTCTTGAAAAATATTTCTTGATATTTGCATTTATGCTTCAGGTTCAGTAAGAAACCTCAAAAAAATTTATTTCACAATAAACCTGAAGCATTTATGCAAATGTCAAGACATATTTTCCAGATATATTTGTCTTCTTTAATTTAAAAAAATACGTCTTGCTCTACCTACGCCTTAAAGTTTATTAAAACTACAAGATAAACTTTGAAAATCGGGGTATGCCATTATTTTTCTACAAGAATTTATACAGAACATTATTAAAAGGTTGAGTAATATTTTTCTTCATTAATACCCAAACTATGTATGTTAATTTTAGGATGGAATTTCAAATTGAAAAATAAGTACACTAGCAGTAGGCGCCCTCTTAAATAGAATGTGATTCTCACAACATGGCTTTTTATATTATATTCATCAAAATACATAACCACATTCTTTCAAAAATATTATTTATTAATTACATTTGAATAATATAAATCTCTTGTTGTGTATAGATTATCTTCAGGGCAGGGTAAGATGTAAGATCTCAAATTAAATTTATAATTGTACAAGTTGACGAAATCTTCGTCAACCATTTCATTATTTAAGACATGTATATTCAAATGAACAAAATTTTACTTGGTATAAATTGTTTTTTTCTTTGGTAAAAAAGTCTGATATTATTTATTATATTTGAAATTCAGAGAGTAAATTTAAAAATCCATAAATTATTGTGTGAGATTAAACCTTGTTTTAAATAATTTATACAGAGTGAAATTTTGTACATTGTGAAATAATTTTGGTAATTTTAACATAACTTATTAATATATTTTATTTAAAATAAGTAATTTTAAGTTTAGGGCAATCACTATTTCGATTAAAGCTGTTTTTAAATTTTTCACTTTCAATATATTTTTTTTCTAGTAGGTATTCAATAATTTTGACAGGTTTCAAATTATAATTTTTTTATGACATTGTATAGGTACTAATAATAGTATGATGGGGACTAATCAGATATCAGTACTATTGTAAATGATGTTGAAAATTAATTGACTAGAACAATTCTGATTTACTAATCAAAACTTTTATTTTCTCTCAGATCATTTTGAACATTGGCAGTCATATTGTGCATTTGCAAGAAATCATTTTCTTGATGATGCAGAAGAGCTGCAATGCTACAATTCACGTGGAAGTTAATTTTATGGGTAGGTATATCAGTAGCGGAATAGCTAATAGAAGCCGAAAACCTTGGCTTGCCTACAAATATAATATGTAAAATATATAAAAAAGATTTAATTACTGGTTAGTAAAACTGTCATTTCAAAAAAAAATATTACTAATTCAAGACCTATTTTTTTTTATTGTTTTATTGCAAACACACTAAAAGATTGGAAATTGAAACTTAGATACAATCCTCTTCAGGGCCACAAAATGTAAATATTGTTTTGGCATCTGATTCCAAAATATTTTTCATGGCCACTGAAATAATCAACGATGAACTTATGCTAAAAGAAACTTAATATTCGACATTTCCCAATTTTGTTTCAGGTTTGCATAGTCTGAAGGTTCTAGGCACGCCCCTGATATATATGAGAAAACAACAAGTAGATGTGTGTATTGCTTTTATACATTTTCAACATCGTCTCTTTTAGAAATTATTTCTCGTAATTCGCAATACATACTATACGATACACAACATTTATCTATGCTAATTTGTTTTTATCTTTTGTTTTAAATTTTTGGAGGTTCCCAATCTGTCAAACGATTTGTCCCAATCATAAATATAAGAATATAGGATATCAAAACAACATCATATTTTGGCTCATATAAATTTAATTTGTTGTACACAAAATTAATTGTGGAATTTATTTATAATTTTTTTTTCTTTTTATTTAACACCTGTGATGTTATGTATTATTTATGATCTCAATGCATATATGTATATATATTATACTGTATGAATTTTCATATTTAATATCAAAAAAATATTATTTAGATATCTTTTAAGCATGTTTTTTTTTAATGTAACAAATAATATTAAAGTTAAGAAAAATCACACAAAAATATCCCTTATCAATGATTATCATTTGTTTTTTTTATTTGTAAATGTAATATTTTGTGGCTAGTTTTATTATTTTGTTGAATCGGTGATGACTTGAAATTATTATTTCATATTTATTTTGCAAATAATTGTAGATTTACTTAATTTGTTGATGACAAAACCAGAAATCAAATAGAGGTTTCTAAAAATTAGAATTGCAAATTGTCTTATTTTGTACATTACTTTTGATATCATTTTTTTTGCACTATAAATACCTGTACAGCACACGTTTAAAATATTAATTTAGAAAAATAACCTAAAATGGCATTCAACAAATTCAGTTAACATGATCACTCTGTGATTGTGACACGACGCAATTTATTTTTATTGAGTAACATAAATCCAATATTTTGATCTATATATGTTGTAACAATTCCTTGAAAAAGTAACTACTTATAGATTTTAATGCCATCTATTGATATATGTAACTACTAATATAGAAAAGTTCATTTCACTGTATCACACTGAATTTTCTTAAATATTCTTACAAAGTTTTAGTAATTTTGTTTGTGGTAAATTAGTCAAATTAATTGTAAATATAATATTGTTTACTTAATTTGTAAATGTTGCTAGTAGTAACCTTGTTGGAATGTCATTTACATGTTGCCATATAATGAACGAGTTGTCCTGTGTTCATAGTAATGTTAATATTACTTACATACTTTGACTCATTACTTTTTTCGATAATAAGTTTTTTTTTCCTATTATGTAATGTGTATTACATATATTAAATATAATATACGACAAATATTAAAGTAATTATAATTTGAACAAAAGTTTTAATTTGATTGTTACAAACATTTGTTTATTTAGGACTGAAGAGCTTTCACGTTTGATTTTTTATATCACTATTGTTTGCTAATAATTTATGAATGTACATTAATTTAAATACTACCACTATATTCAAATACTACTACTATGAATGTATATTTAAATACTACCGCTATATTTAATTACTACTAGTATGAATGTATATTTAAATTCCGAATCTTTAGCCATTTTTTAGACAATCATTTGAATTTTGTGTCGGTTCAAATGAATTTCACATTGACTGTGAAAGTTGAACAATGGTTAAGGCGGGTTAACAGTTGTGCTCAATTAGCTTTTGCATTGTATGTGTGTATCATGACATTATTTGTGTATTTCTGTAGCCAAAAATATTTCTTATCGTGTATTCGAAGTAAAAATACTAATGCATTGAAGCACTTTTTTGGTATTATACCATAGAAGTTATTCAAGCTTTTGCATGAGTCAATGAGGATTTATATTTTGTAAACATCTTCACATCATTTTAATAAGTAAACACATCATATCATGTCACTTTTATTAGGGTAGGCAGAGAGAATCAATCCCCAATACATTTCTTGAGATTTATCATCTTTTTAGTTAAAAATATTACCTTCAAATGTGAAAGTCTTAAGTTATAAAGGACATTGTGTCCCTCATCAAATTAAAACTGCAAAATTGAAATTAAATGTGTAATTGGTTGTTTTTTTTTTTTCATGTCAAAAATCATTTGGTAAGGGATTTAAAAATATAATGTTAAAAATTTCCGTTTATATAATATTTTTAGTTTACTGAAAACATTTTAATTTAAATGGCAACGAATGCTGCCTCAACATTATAAAATATATATTTGTGTATATCAAGTGGATTATAATTATATTATAATATAAAATTATCTTTAAGAATATTATTTTATTTATAAGAGGCAACAATAGTTAATAAAGGAGCTTCTTTTGTTAGTAAAATGTTTTTCATTTCCTCCTCCTAATCCCAATCCCCCCTTTGAAATTTAATCTTTCTTATTTTATAAAAAATAATCTATCATTCAATGAACCTGAATTGGTATTTGGCTGATCTGGTAAGAGGCACGAAAAGGCTGTAACATAACTATGACTTTTGGAGCTCCTTAGTGATGACCAGTCACATAGGAATCTGGATATGATAAAATAAAAACATCTTTCTATAATTCTAAAAACACATATAAAAGGTCTATCTGATATGAGGTAAACCATTCCATAACTTGTGTGGAATATAATTTGAATAATCGGATCTGGGGGCCTAGACAACGTATCATTTAACCCAAGAAAAGATAACTCAATATATGGAAGTGACAGTTGCCTGTCACATGACAACTGTCACTTCCATACATTGAGTTATCTTTTCTTGAGCTAAATGACACGTTGTCTAGGGGGGGCAGGAGTTATTTTTCTGGAAATATGACATACAGCTTCAGTTGATACCCACAATCATAGACTAAAACCAAATTATAAAATTCTGCAAGTTCAACTAAAAATTCACATGAGGGTATTGGAGTATTATTTTTATTTCAATAAATTTGGACTATAATCATTAGATGACTATCTGTGAACTTTGAATTTAATTGGAGTACAGAAGCGCAGTCTCGAAAGTAGGCGTGATAACTCACTACTCTTGACCGGCTTCATGATTTTCAACAATATGAATTAAAAGTTTTGTAGGCCTATGAACTTTGGACTCTGTGAATTGAGCGGATTAAAAGTTATAAGGGACACACAAAATGTTCTACTTCAAATTCTGAATTTATCCATATATGCTACGAAGCCTCAAAGTTGGTAATTTTGGCATACAAAAAGTCCACTCCACCATACAAAATGTTCCTTCATACACCCGTCTTGGCTTTATGCTGTTGATTTGTTCAAGAGAATTTAATTCAGTTGGATAACTTGAAAGAATAGATCTGAAACTATGTAAATATAGTAAGTGTGCTTGATTAGATAAGTTTTGATTGCAGAAAGTGCTCAAGAGTCAGTCTTAAAAAATACCTAAATTATACACTTATTTGTTTCACTCTGACAGTGTTGACTGTAGAATTCCACTATAAAAATTAAACACTGTTTTTTCTTCTACAATTATTTTATTCCTATCCGGAACAACCGTTTCGCCTGGTGAAGTACATGGTGTGGTTTTTTTTGTATATACTATTACATTGAATACAAATTTCAAGAAAATGTCTAATAAAAATACAATCGGCTCAATATATTCAGTAATTAATGGTAGAAAATATATTGCACACTGTTCTATTCCTTACCTCGGCAGAAAAGAGAAAGAATGAAAATTTAAATATTGCATCCAACGCACTAGGAAATAGCATAAAATATTGCAAAATCAAGATAGACAAACTTCGGAATAGATAAAATTAAACGCAAAGAATGTAACGCTCAGTACATAGGTCAATTAGGAAGAGCCTTCAACACGTGTTTCGAAGAATCAATCTCATCCACTATAAACATAATATTACAGATGAAAATAAATCAATCCCGCTACAACTTTGCAACAAAGGCCTGAAATTAAACATATTGGAGCATCTAGAAATTAATAAGAATCTGAACAATAATACCATCAATGAACAAATTACCATAAATAATTCTCCCTTACTTGTGTATAGTAAGATATTATTTTAAAGTGTATTTTCACTTAAATGTTTAGTAAGCAAGTACCTAAATAATTAAAAAGTGGGTATATCCCACAATGAGTATTCTCCATAGATGAATATTCCTCACAGCTGCAACATTTAAATCTAATTGTGTTCTGCTATTCAGCCCCCCTAGACAACGTGTCATTTAACTCAAGAAAAGATAACTCAATCTATGGAAGTGACAGTTGTCACGTGACTGGCAACTGTCACTTCCATACATTGAGTTATCTTTTCTTGAGCTAAATGACACATTGTCTAGGGCAACCATACTCAACCTGCGGTCCGCCAAGCTTTTTTGTGCGGCCCTAAACACATTTATTATCAGGGATTTGTTTTACAAAATCTGGCATCTTGAGATTAGAACGATTCTAATCTGAAAGCTTATTTTTGAAGAACAAAAAGAGGGAAAGGAGTAGGTACATCAATTTTTGGAAATTAGTTCCTGAAAAATACAAGACTAAAAAATTGTGCTTTCCTGCTCCTCACATTGTTTGCATCAACATATCTTTGTGAATCATCATATTCCAAAAAGAAATATGCAAAAAACGTATACAGGAATCCACTTACTGATTCTCACCATGATGACAATTATTATAAACTCGATTTGTCTAAAATTGTTGAAAATTTATCTCAATGCCAAAAATCACACCAATTTTGAAATAAACGCTTGGACACACGTTACTTTTGACTTTTACTTTTTTCACTATTGCAATTTTTTAGGAACCGTATGCTGATAATGATAAGCGATATGTATTTTTAAAATCTCAAAGTGTTTTCCAAAAAATGGGATGTGGGGGGGCTTCATGATTTTTTTTGTCATACCATATTGTGTTGCGGTCCGCGTAAGTATACAAATGTATGTATGTGGCCCGAAGAGTATCATTGGTCTAGGGGGACAGTCTGGGACAGGTAATAATGAGGAATAATAATAATATTTTAAAAACAACCATCCATCCCTTTTATTTTGTTGTAATTTATATTCCATGTAATATTATATAAGAAAAAACCACACCATGTACTTCACCCGTTGAAACGGTTGTCCTGGATAGGAATAAAATAATTGTAGAAGAAAAAACAGTGTTTAATTTTTATACCTAAATTATACATTAAGAATGAACTGAAGATGAATTGAGATGAAGATTATGGTACTTACTTAGAAGATAAGCATGTATAAATACATATATTCTAAGTACCAATGTATGGTTATCAATGCTTATCTTCCAAGTACCAATGTATGGTTATCAATGCTTATCTTCCAAGTACCAATGTATGGTTATCAATGCTTGTCTTCCAAGTACCAATGTATGATTATCAATGCTTATCTTCCAAGTACCAATGTATGATTATCAATGCTTATCTTCCAAGTACCAATGTATGGTTATCAATTCTTATCTTCCAAGTACCAATGTATGGTTATCAATTCTTATCTTCCAAGTACCAATGTATGATTTTCAATGCTTATCTTCCAAGTACCAATGTATGGTTATCAATGCTTATCTTCCAAGTACCAATGTATGGTTATCAATTCTTATCTTCCAAGTACCAATGTATGGTTATCAATGCTTATCTTCCAAGTACCAATGTATGGTTATCAATTCTTATCTTCCAAGTACCAATGTATGGTTATCAATGCTTATCTTCCAAGTACCAATGTATGGTTATCAATGCTTAACTTCCAAGTACCAATGTATGGTTATCAATTCTTATCTTCCAAGTACCAATGTATGGTTATCAATGCTTATCTTCCAAGTACCAATGTATGGTTATCAATTCTTATCTTCCAAGTACCAATGTAGGGTTATCAATGCTTATCTTCCAAGTACCAATGTATGGTTATCAATGCTTAACTTCCAAGTACCAATGTATGGTTATCAATGCTTATTTTCCAAGTACCAATGCTTATAAATTATGTCTATAATGGAATTCTACAAAATAAAAACTTTGTCGATCATCAATGCTTATCTTCCAAGTACCAATGCATGGTTATCAATGCTTGTCTTCCAAGTACCAATGTATGGTTATCAATGCTTATTTTCTAATTATCAATGTATGGTTAGAACAAGTAAATGAATGATAAGAACACAAGTAAACAATGGTGTTATCGTTAGGTTACAGCTATCCAGTACATCAATTTTTAGCACAAGTGGGAGTAGAAATATGATGACGAAAGGTTAGCATGTAAATAAAAAAAGTTATTGTTGATGAATTCCGTATAAATATTTATTACAACATCATCATAGAAGTAAATACACAAACAATCATGATTTTGAATATTACAATTACTTAAGTGTGACTTTATCTACTGTGACAATGTATGCTTAAATGTAATGTAACTGCTTACATCTTTACTTAGAATCACCAACATTTAATTTGCACACAACATTAACAAAACGAGAATTGTTATTTTTAATTTTTTTTTTCTAAAAAAATATGCATCTAGGCCGTTCAACTTTGCATTTCTATTATATTATAATTTCAATTTATAGACATAATTTATTAATTTGGCTATTTAAAAAAAAACATTTGCTATGTTTCATTACATGACATATAGTTAATATTCAAAATAAGTGCCAAGAAATGTAAAATTTTGTGTTGTAATACACAGTAAGTATATTCTTTGTTATAAATTTAAAACAACTACTGCTGTTTTTATTTGTTAAGCAAATTTCATTTAATAAAGATATATTTGTAGAATTATATGTGTAAAAATTTTGGACAATATTTAAATTTTCCTTCAACAAAAAATGAAAAAGCAAATGTTCATATATTTTTGAGAAATTGTATGTTATAAATTAAAATATATATTCATTACTTATGTATCAATAATATTTTACTACACGGGTGCCCAAAATAATGTTGCTGAAATAAGCATAATGTTGGCAACATATGGTTTCAAATTTACTGAATATGGTTGGCATTAAATATAATTCAGCAGGTAGAAAAATTTTACCAATATTTACTATAGCTGTATTTTGAGAAATATTTTGGAATAAGTACAATTAAAAAACAAAATTCGGAGATTGCTAACCCTTTAAAAAAAAACAATTTCAGCAATCAGCGATTATCAACATTTTCTATTATGAAGTCTCCAAAGTGCATAGGTCCCAAATAATTTTAATAATGGTTGATTAAGGTACATAAGATAATATTAATCTCGATTACTTACATAAATACTAATAAAATATGTAAATATTATTTGATTGTAAAAAATGTTTATGATAAAGCATAAATATTATTTTGACAGTAGGAGACTATAAATTTTCTAACTATTTAGAACATTATCTTGGGCTAAGATGATACATGTAGTGTTGTTTATAATACAAATTCAGTCACAAATTGTAAATTATTATAAGTACCTACTTACAATTAATGTGTAAATAGGTAAATAATTTTATTCAAATAAGCTTGGTTCAATAAAATACACAAAATATGTATGGAAAATATTTACCAAAATTCTTTATTGTGAGCTTTTCATTTTATGTATAATTGCAATGAAGAATTTGTGAAAGTAAAAAGATGTATGCGTCAATTTCATATGTTAAATACTATATACAATCAAATGCAAATGTGTATTAAATTGAGATGTGCAAGTATTTTAATAAAAAATAAAATTATCAAACAATTTTACTTTTTGAAATGTTTTCACACTGTAAAATACAAAACTTGAGTTTGTTATAATGTGTTAAAATTTTCATTAGAACACAACAATACACAAATATTAATTATTGAAATAACAATGTTAGGTTTAAAAGTATTACTAAAATAAACATTTAAACAAGCAACAAATATGAAATCTTATATACTTTACAATGAACTGACATTTTTGTTCATTATTTTACTATTATTTCTAATCATAATATATGAACTCCTTCTAATGATTTTCAATGTATTTTACACAATTGTCTTAGTACAGAATAGATTTCTATTTCACTCATAACTTTGACATATTTTTTTATTAGTTGGCACACATAACAACAGATTGATCATTATTGAAAATATTCTAAATTTAATAAATCAATTTTTGATAAATGAAATATGTTAGTAAGTAAACATTAAAATAATTAGAAGAAGTGCACTTTTATATGTTTAAGGCTTCAAATGATTCATAATTATAAATAATATATATATTTTTTACATTAAAATAATTTTAAAAACAAAAACTGATTGTGTATCATTAGATTGATAATATCAAATAACTCGAAAAGCAAATACAGATTAACAAACTGATTGTGTATCATTAGATTGATAATATCAAATAACTCGAAAAGCAAATACAGATTAACAAACTGATTGTGTATCATTAGATTGATAATATGATTATGATAATACAGATTAACAAACTTACTTTGTTTTTTATGAAAAGTTCAAATTTTATTTTAAAAGCTGTTTAAGAGCCATTACTTTTTTCTAGCAAAATGATACTAAAAGTTTTCAGTCAATATATAAATACCTGATTTTAGGATAATATTATTAATAGTTGTATGCAAAATGTGACTAAAGTTTATTAAAATGGATAGAAAAACTGTGTAACCACTAATCACATTAATAAATACAAATAGTTGTTCTACATTTATAATATAAAAAGTCCATGGAGAGCTTTGTATGAAAATTAGATACTTAATAATTCATATCACAATTATAAATCTACCAAAACTATGCAATTATATTATAATATATTATATTTTGTAATATGCATTAATCATTCATAATGGTAGGATAAAAAACTACACATTTCTTATTTATTTTTGTCAACAATAATTGCAATTTCTATTTTTTATTAATATGGTACATTACTTTATCTACCATCACTAATTACACATTATTTGTATCTCAATTATATTATATAAAAAAAATATACATCTATTTTTTTAAAAACCCTTCGCTGTGATAAAATTAACTTATAATTTTGATCATTATGGTCAGATTGGATTATATTTTCACGATTTTTAAATACATTTCATTAATTCATTCAATGAAATATATTCGCGTATCATCAGGTACATACAAATATTCTCTCAGATATGCATTTTGAAATTCAAATCAAAAGGCAAAATAAATTTATAATTTTATATAGAAAGTATTCCTGTAGCATGTAAAAATTCATGTCAAACAGTTTATCAATCTATTGAAATAATAAGAAGCTTAATAGACAAACCAAAATGATTCCATTCAAGGGTCAAAAGAAAATTGAATTAAGTGATAGTTACATTTATAAATACAGTAGATAATTTCAATACAGCGCGATTTTGTAAGCGAAGGGTCTTTTTATATGAGTTAATTTTATTGAAAGAGATAAAGGCGAAACAAACACCAAATCTATATAATTAACATTAAATATTGATAAAGTACACCAAATCTACCAAACTACAGTTAGTACTTTTTTTTAACATTTCATTCATTGGACACAATTTTATCGTAGATAATAAAAGTTTGTCTTAATAACATATAATAATATTGTGTTTATGGTTCTAATACAAATTCAATATTGTTCTTTATAAATATTACAGATAATAAATTGATTATTCAGTAATACAATTAGGCACATTGATTGTAAGTGAACAAATTGTTATTACACAATAATGATAAATAAGTGAATTAAGTCCATAAGAGCCGGGTAAATATATATAACAGGACTCGAGTAAACCCATAGAGATTAACACATCACAGAGCAGAAAACTCACATAGGTACTTACATATGTCTGTTATTATGACTCCATTCTAACTTCTAATATGTCTACATACTTTTTAACTACACACTCTTCTATTAGTAGTACATCCACTGCAATATTTTTTATTGTCATATTACTTAAATAAATTTAGGCATATGGTAACATTTTATATACGGTAGTCAAAGATTTCCATATAATATACTAGATGAAGTATTCCGTGCAATGAGTGAGTCATGGTATATCGCGTGTTTGATTTCTTGGTTGGCAACATATTGCAGTTTCCATACATTTGAACACTTCCTAGATAACTGTTTTTTAAATCATAATGAACAAAGAGTTTTTCCGACAAATAAATCCGAAAACAATTCACATTAGTCGTTATTCTCTGTAAAAAAACGATGTTTTCTGCCCACCTTGTTTTCAAAAGTCCCGCGGAAAAAATCCTCACTTCGATTCATACAAAATTTGCTGTGACATCTAGCATATTAAATGAAAATCTATGGGGATACTTCAAAACATTTAAACGGTGCCTACTTGAAATTGTTTCTAATATTCACATCACATTATAGTTGCCAGCCATTCCGATATATTGGAACTGAACTACTGCACTGCATTTTAAATCAAATGTTGACAGTAAGTTATGTAATACAAAAGTTTAAGACGCTTTAAAATGACCAAGACAAATTTTGTAGATCGGGTTTTATTTTTGATAACATACCTAATATCACAAAAACCAGTTATGTTTCATTTGTTTATTTGGTAAATGTGATATTTATTTAAAAAAATAACCCAATATGTGATGTTCATTGTAGTATAAGAGCCCGCGATTCTAGACAAATGACAAAATTGTGAGAATAAAGAAATTGACTAACCATATGCCTTTAATTAAAAAATTATAAGCGAGGATGACGAAATTACCATCTCGCCATATAACACCTAATTTCTAAATTTTATCACAAAATTGTTATTTTTGAAAGATAATAATAGTTATTATTCATTATAATTTAATGAAAAATGCTCTATTTTTTATTATAATAAGAAATTAAACATAATCTCTATTAAAAATATACAAGTGAACCTCTAATGCTTTGTGTAACTAGTTTTAAATTACTTTGGTTACATCCATCGAAATCTATTACATATTTTCGTGGAAAATAATAAATTTAAATGGTTGCCAAATGATTCAAACACTTTCTAAGGTTTAAAGTGAAGGAAGTGAATTTGACTATCATTAGCCCCTTGAAGTTGAACATTTGTGAATAGGAATTTCCATCAATGTCAGTTATAAGCAACATGCTGTCTTTACATAAATAATTTTAATGTCATTATATTTTTACAAAGATAGTATAAATGTCATTCTATCATTACAGAGATAATGTAAAGTAGGGTTTTTTTGTCAAAATGTAAAGTAGGGTGTTCCCTTAAAGAAGTTGTTTTTTTAACGCATACTTACCCTTTTAATTTTTTTGGTACTGTGTCAAAACGATTATGATATATATAATTTTATCATGGATGTATGTTACATCCATGAATTTTATAAACTTAGGGCTGCGTTCACAATGAACGCCCAGTGCACTTAGTGATGCTCTAAGTCGTTCAGAATGACCGGAAACAGATACTTGAGCGTCAAGTGTACGCTCCAAATGCTCTGTATAATCGTCGGGTGAAAAATGCTCTGACATAGTATCTGTTGCCTTCTATTTTATTCTATTTTATTTATGGATAACCTAGTCTTCACACCATTTTTGTAAACCTAACCTACAAAAGTTTGGTAAAAATAGGTTGGTTAGGTTTGTTTGTAGTTATAATTAATATTTAAAAAAAAAAGTAACTAAAATATTAAAATAAATGACTAAATTGGTATTTTTACCAAACTTTTGTAGGTTATGTTTAAAAAAAATGGTGTGAAGACTAGGCTATCCTTTATTTATAGTTAGTGTGTTCTGTGTTTTATCTGTGGCAAGATGACTTCTATTTGTTTCTGTGGTATCTATTATGTCGGTTGACATTATTTATGATGACAATATGCATTCACAAAGGGGTTAATTTATAAAAGTTTCAATCGAAAATTTCCAATAAAAGGTCAGAGTGCATTATTTACTCCACTGCTCAATTGTTGTCTTTCGATGAAAATGTAACCTAAAAAGACACATGTATGATGAATTACATTTATCATATATTAAAAAAAATTTAATTAGACCTCCAGGTGCCATGCATCAAGCTTGATGGATAGCGAGGGTAATTTATTCCCTAAAAATATAATTTCTTAGTTATCAATTCAAAATTAAGGCAGCACTGTTTATTATGACGTCCTACGTTAATCCATGGTTCCAATGTACTCTGGTAATAAAAGGACCTTACCAAGATTTGTATTAAATGAAGTAGATGAAAGCTTACGAAAAAAATGAAAATGCATCGCAAAAGCACATTTACAAAAGTCTGCATTTATGATATTTGATTAATGAAGTTTCATTGAATACAAGAACACCCGAAGATTTATCCAGACTGCAAAAAGCAAATTTTGAAAAGAATTGTGATGTTGGCATGTATATCATCAACAAATTAACACAATGTGGGCATATTGGTGTTTTACTTACTATAATAAACATTTAGTTCTAGAATCCTTCCACACTATATCAATTCTCAGGTTCGGCATCATGTTGGCATAATTTAACTGTAACAATATTTATCATGTGAGTTATTAAGGTCAAACAGAAAAAAGAGGGTAGGTATGTGTTTTTGATTTCGAGAAAAAAATCGTCCCTTATATCTTGGGACACCCTAATAATATATAGATAGTGTCATTCTATCTTTGAATGAAATAATTGTTATGCAGTTACGGTTTAAAACTTTTTTTATTTAAATTTACGTGGACGAAGAATTCTTTATATTATTTTATTTGTTCTGATGATATATCAGTAGTATATGATTAGATGTGGGCCTGATTATTGCAACCATTCTATAGTACTGATTATAAATACAAATGTATCACAATACATATTGTTTTTTCCATAAAAATCCCAATAGTTTTCGATGGCATTAAGTTGACTGCTCTGTGAGGCAAGCAGATTAAGTATACATAGTTTGATAAATAAATATAACTAACTGTTATACATGAGTAATTATATAATGAATGCATTGAAGTTTGAAAATAACAACATCATTGCAAATCAGACTTTTCCTATACTTATTAAACATGAGTAAAGTAAAGCATCTTTGAGCTAAATATATTTAAATATTTTCCTGCAAAGATTATCGTTATTTTATGTATTTTTTTAAAGAAATTGAGCTGTTTTGTGACTAACCACTGCCTCTCTAAGGATATACTTCTAACGAGCCCTAAATTACCTACTTTATACCTAGCGTCAAGTACTCATCTCTAAACTACAATAAAAGTTTTTTTTACCTTAAGAAACATTCAGTACAATTTTAACAATTATAAAAATATCATTTCAAAGAATGCAAATATGATACAAATATCCATAAATTGTAATATATTATAATTATTATCATCTATAAAACATCGAGGCTAAAAATTTTTTGGTAGCAGCCCATCTAAAACACTGAGAATTTTCCATGCTTAACACTAATTACACATTACTTTGTATTATATTTATATTCATATATTGTGAAAAGACAAAACTGTCAATGCCATCTATAATATTTATAATAAATTGATTGAAAACTACACAATGACAAATATTTCTGGAAACATGTACAATGATAATAATAAAAATGTAAGAAAAAAATACTGTATTGCCTGATAAAATTGGGATAACAATACACTATGCACATTTTAAATATTGAAATTTCAATATTCAAAAATCATAAAGATATATCGTTTGAGGCAATGAAATCGAACAATTTATTAATGTTAATATATTGAAAAATTGTCAAATAATAATCTGGGAGTAATAGATTTGATAACTTGTATGGGAACTGATGGTGAGTCTACTAATCCTTGGACATTCCTAAATGTCTGATAAAGTAAAATATTCACAATTGAAGTTAGTTCATTTTGTGAAATGGATTTAATTGGGCAAAAGAAAAATTGAGTAAGCTTTTGTGTCATATTTTAATAAGTATGTTCTGAAAAATCTTTCAAACAGTTAATAACAATGGTATGTGGTGTAGATACTGCAATAATGAGTAATTTATTGAAATTGGGATATTTTCATGTTTCTTGTTTTGAAGACCTGTGGAGTGAATGTACCACGAAAAACTCAAAAAATAGGCAGAGCCAACGTCTCTTGATAGCTAATGGGATAAGGGTCTGGAAAAAGACACTAAGAATCTCGAAGAAACACGAAGAGGCCAGAATCTACAACGTAATATCATGTTGAATTCATTGATTCAGAAGAAAACTGTATGCTCTTAATGGCAAGTTTAATAAATCAACATACAAAGAAAATGAACAATTAAAAATATATCTTGTTTATATTTATTTCTTTATAAGGTTAGAACCTGCCTCCTTCTTACACTTATATCATGATGATAACTTGGCATGTGGAGAATGACAGGAGACCCAGGATCAACAAAAGATTATAATAGAGTCAAGATGAATGAAATAAGATAAAGAAAGTGTAATGTTTAAAATAAAACAACAGCTAATCTCCTAAGTCCTAAGTGGTGATGTTTTAACACAGATTTAGGAGGAACATTAGACATAGAGATATGACATCGAAAGACGAGATTTATCTAACATGACATGAGACATATAATAATTAACACACATTGTTTTTACCTATGATTAATATTAAAATGAAACTAATATTGATTTAGGTACTTGTGGAAGTTATCATAGACAGCAATATTAAGCTCATAGTATATGTTTTGTTAATATAATGTCTAAGAAGTGCCCATATACCAAATACAGTCACATGGTTATTTCTAAATTTTACGTCTAATATCATTTGTAACACTACACCCATCTTATGTTACACAAATGTGTTACAGGGGGGTTCCCAATAACTGTCTGAGAAAAATCTAAGCTATATTTTGAGAAGTAAGTCCAAATAACTTTTTTTCCGAAGTCATATATTCTTTCTTAATATGTTATTCATAATTTTAAAATATATCGTTCAAATTTTTGAAAAAGCTCATCTTTACAACATAATCAGACCACATGTGTATAATAAACATTTTTAATTTTTAAGCTGACTGAGGAACGTAGGGTGGTATCAAAATATTGTAAAGCAGAGTGTTTTAAATATCGAAAATGAGCTCCAGAAAACGTTCTTTGGAAATTTTTCTAAAAAATATGACCTTAAATATTCCCACATAATTTGTTTGGTTATCCCTGTGACACATAATTTAATAAATTGTACTTAATGTACATACAAATTATTATAAAATGTCTTAAGATATAAAGCTTTGATAAATTTTATTTAAACATCAACTGGGTTTTATATAAAAATACATTAAGACTCGTGAAACTGCCAAGTTTATCATTTCATTTGTTTCTATGCACACTTTTGATAAAGCTGTGAGTATTATTGTGCACTTTTGAAAGATGTTATATTAACATTGTGAATTGAAATATATATAAGTACATAGTATATCAGATGGGATGGTACAAATTAGCCAAATTAACTATTGTAGTATTTATTTGCGTGAGTGTTTTGTGAAAATCAATAAAAAAATGTCAATAATTTGCGGCAGACCTTATTAATAAATATATTAATTCTAAAGACGATAGTAATAATAGTTTAGATCACCTATTTAAATTCAAATTTTGAAATCACAAATGTTAGCCTAGTAAAGTGAAATGGACAGGATTTATACATTTAATGCATTTTTTTGAGATAAACATCGATAATAATACAATATTATTTTAATTACAGATAGAAATATGAAAAAATAGACAATGGTGATAAAAGATTCAACACTCTCTCACATATTTTTATTTTAGTATAATATTTTTTTATTGTGACCATAGTATCATTATGGACTTAGTATAAATGTGCATTGACACCTATAAATGATGAAAATATTATCATGGTAAGAGTAGGTACTTATAAAAATGTTTAAATTAAAATTAATTATTCATATCATGCAATGGCTACAGAGGTACACACGGTTTATCTATTGTATAATATATAAACAGCTTTAATAATTATTCAATTAATTATGATTAAATCTACTTTAACATCTCATTACAAAACGAGTGAATACACTACCTAATAAATTGATATAAAAACAGTCCCCTGTATATTATGAAAGCTAAATCTTAAAATATTCAAATACCCCATTGAGTGTAAAATGAATTTACAATGAGTTACCTTATATTAAAATGTGTTCAAGTTAGAATTTCTTATTAAATATATATTAATGTTGTAGAAAAACCCTACGTTGCCACAATTTGAGAAAAATATTATTGAATATTAGAAATATTGTTAGTAAGCAAATGGAAAATAAATTTATTTCTATATGAATATTATAATGATGAACCAGCTACTGTCATAAGTAAACAAAAAAAATGTACACAATTATTTATAATATATTAAATTGGAGCTTGAAAATATCACATAACCTCAAAATCAGAGTGCAGGTGCAAGGAAAATCAATTTTAGAAAGAAACGCTTTTAAAACAACCATTTTGAGATATTGGCATTTGAAAATTTACAATTTTTAAGAAAATTACTGCATACTCTCTACACCATTTCACAAAGAAAACTTTCTCTCTTGAAAAATGTCAAAGTATGTAAATAAAATATTAGAAAGTGTTATTCAACTTTGTATTTCTGCATATACTATGTAACAATATATTAAAATACTAACTTTTATATTTGAGTTGAGGTTATATGAGTATAATCCATCAAAACATGTTTTATGATTTGCTATAAAAATGATTAACTTACTTTGTTATCTATTATGATTTTTATATAATATATGATTTGATATTTTATCTATCAATAAATTAGGTACACATTTATTAACTAGATATTTTTTCTCTGATATATATTTCACAGATGATTTAATTTGAAGCAATGAATATACTACCGATGATTAATATTGGTACTTAATTCGTAGAATTTCATTACAAATGAATAATCAATAATTAAAAACATTTAAATAGATTTTAACAGTTAAATCCTAGCGTTGAGCATGTTTTGCCCTGCTAAGAACATTGACAATTCAGATCTCAACATATACCTATATTCAAAATGATAAATGCCATCCAGAATAAATAAGTGATTTAATAAACGTGTTTTTAAAGAAACTGTTAAAATATAAGAGTAGAAATTAATCGACAGTTTCAAATTGTTTTAATGACAATGTCAAGTAGTTTCAGTGAAAATGTTCAGTCATAGTAAAACAAATCTGTAAAAAATAACTCTTTTGATATTTTTAAAATGGATTTCCACACTATACATACCATCACGCCATGTCCCTTGCGGGGTAGGCAGAGAACCAAGTGCCACATTTTTCTATCCTGGCACACATCCCTCGCCTCGTCCACATTCATGCATCGTCTCATACATGTTTGTCTATTGCTCACACTTCTAATATTTCCGTCTTTCAAAATATCATTCACATGGACGTGCCATCCCTTTTTTGAGCGTCACCGACCTCTCATTCCATTCCTATCCGCTCTGTATATTTTCTTCGTCGGGCGCTCTTCATTCATTCTCCCCATGTGACCAAACCATCTCAATGTGTTCACTTTCATTCTAGTAATGACATCTTTCTTTTACTTACATTCTTTCCTTGTATCTTCATTTCGAACTCTGTCATACATCGTTCTGTTATAAATTCTTCTGAGCGATCTCATTTCAACTGCATTTATTCTGCGACTTCTGCCATGTCCAGGTCTCACTTGCATACTGTCCTCATTTCTTACCCTGTCATACATCGTTCTATTACATGCATTGTTCTATTTCCACACCATTAAAACAAAATAATACAATTATAGTGTTTTTAATTACTTATTATTCATTTAATATATGTATATATCTAGCAACTAGGTGATGTCGGTAAAAATTATGAGTTGGACCCCCCATAAATTTATATCTATTATAAATAATTATCATTCCACTTATGACGGTCACTGTATGATTAATTACATAACTTTATGAAAAATAATTATTTTCAATTAAATTTACCAGACTATTAATAGTACAATATATAGAAACACTATATTTCTACCTTATACATTTTTTTATTATCTGAATGATTTCTCTAATTAATCATAAATTTACATATTATGATAAAAAATAATTATATACGTACCTCCTCGTTCCTTTTATCAATCAGTCCATCCAACACCCAACACACTAAATGGTGCACTTAGGTGATTCATACCTCATTAGGAGTATACAAACTCTACAGTAATCAAAATATATGTATTATACCACTAACGAAAAAGAAATAAATACAACTATGTTTCTAAGTAACTACTAAATCTATGGACAATTTAGCTGTATGTGATTTAGTGAAAATAAAAGCTAAAAAAGCAATATTCTAATAATTTAAATTTTAAGTACGAACTAGTTCAGTTAAATTTTACCAATATTATTTTTTGTTAATTGATTGAATTGGCATTCAAGTTATGACTTATTTTTGACTAATATTTATGTTAAAAATAAAAAAAAATATTTAAAAAGAAAAAACAATATTGATGAAAAAAAGAAAAAAAATGTCTGAAACGTTTCATCCTAATGTGACGATACTTACAATTTTTTTTAAACCATTCTGTAGTGCACTATATAATATAGACACAACACTATTGAAGAGTTTGAAAGCAAACCTTCCGTCAGTCAAGGTAGTCATGGGTTGGCAAGATATTATTTCCATACACATTTTCTAATAGATCCATGGGTTGTTTTACATTATTTATGAATGTTTTTATATGATTATTGACAAATAAACAGGAAAATACCCTGTGAAATTGAATAATCTGATGAAAAATATTATATAAAAGGCTGATTGGCGTGTACTTGAAATGGAATTCAAAGATAGATTGCATGTTCTTCATCTATGGTTTTGCATTTTTCTTTATCCAATACAATTTGTGATATTCACTATGATATTGAAATGATGGTTTCTCAAAACTACTTCGAAAATAACACGGTCCTTCTAGTGATAACAATACCAAAAGAATTTATTCATGGGAATGGTAAATAAATTATTAAACACCACCTTGAATCAGTCTTCAGTTCGTGGAAGACTGTGCAGGAGGAATAAATATTCTATGATGGTATTTTGATAGATAATTATTTATGAAGAATATAGATAGTATATTATATGCATAGATAATTCTTTATTTTCTATGTCAAATTTGATGAGAAATTTCATAGATAAATTCACCAATTTCAGAACAATTATTTTATAATATTGAAAATGTAACATCAGATTCAATTATAAAAATTTCTTTCTATTTTATAGTTTGTATTAAACTATATATTAAAGATTTTATTGATTCTTCATCAGTATTGTTTCTTTGTTCATTCCTACATACCTACATAAAATTCCGAAAATTATTCTAAATCTGAATCATTCATCTTGAACAAAAACTGACTCGAGAAATTGGTTATTTCAAGTTTTTCGATGAAAGTTTCATACAAATTAATCCGATTGGACAGCATCCTATAAAATCATAAAAACGAAAAAAAAAACAACAAATGAGAAAATGATAAAAATGGAAAACAAAAATAAAAAAAAAAATATAGCAGTTAATAAATTTTTATTTACAATCATAATCAATCAAAAATATATAATAAATGCACATGCATTTAGATATCCCTGAATCCCTATAAATCAACTGATCATTATACAATTAAAATTAATAAAAGACAAAAAAAAAATATTTAAATACATTGCAGTATCGTCCAGGCTAACGTGGACTTGTCACCGTAACAAGCGTCAGACGTGATGTTTCATCTGGTTGTGAAACGCAGACAAAATATACAAAAAAAAAAATGGTATTTGAGGACATCACGCAAGACGTACAAATGGCCACGGATATTATGCTTTAAAACAAATACATATATATGAGCCATTATCAGTCGCTTACGACTCGTAACTATTATTCATATTATTTTTAACAAGAAAGCGTATTATTATAAATATAAAATGTATTATATTAATTATGTATATACAATCACCAAATAATGAATCGACGACGTTTGAAACTATAACACAAAAAAATATATTATAAGAATCACAATATTTGTACGGATGCATCATAATATACATACACACTAAATTAAAAAAAATGAAAGATTTACTTTTTTGCTGACTGAATTATTATTTTCAACAATCACATAGAAATGTACGCGTCAAATTGGACAGAGAATATTTTTACAACTAAACCATAGTACGTGTTGTTTCATTTATTGAAAAAATGTAAAATGTGAAAGATGGATAACCATACACTATGCAAGATGAATTGATTGTTTAAAAATATTTGCCTGTAACATTTATTAAATGTAAAACAAAACACAATTTGCACAAATTAAAATAATGCTTGTTAAGTTATTATTTTTAAACAAATAATAAAAATGATATTACAATATATTTGTGAATATATTGAAATAAAGGTAATATAATTGACACAAAATATTTAAGTTTGATAATTCAATAACAATACAGTATGTTGATTGTTATAAAGGCATTGATTTTCATACATACCATCTCGTCGTTTCCCTATTTGGGATAGACAGAGAACCGAACGCCAGACTCTTCTATCCTGACATACATGTTTTGGCTCATTTACACCCATACATAACGTCATACATGCTCTTCTATTATTCTGAATTTATGTTCCCATTTATATGATCATGCCAACTTTTTCTCGGCCGGTTCCTACATCTCATTCCATTCTTTTCAGCCTTGTATACTTTCTTTGTCAGGCGTTCATACTCTCTACATGTCTGAACCATTGCAAAGCATTTATTTTCATTCTACTCACAATATCTCTTTCAATCTTTACATTTTCTTCTGATATCCTGATTCCTTATCATAATATATCATGAAATGCTTTGTCCTAGGGACCTCATTTCACTGCGTTAATTTTACTTTCATATGTCTTCTGCCATGTTCATGTCTCATTTATATCTCACTTTCATACGTTTAAGACAGAAAAAATATACAATTCATAGAAAATTCACCTCTTATCCTTGTCGTAAAAATATATACACTTTGCATCAAAATATTTATAAATCCATTGAAACTAATTTTCACATTTTACCACAAATAAAAAAGTTTTAGTCATAAAAACAGCTCTTAATAAAATATTTAGCAGAAATTAACATTTGAATATGTATGAGATTATTTATACCTGTATGGTTCAATCTTAACTAAACATAATTTAATATTTGATTCAAACAATAGATAGTGTGTGAAAATTATGAGATTTAAACAATTTATCTTTCAAAGCGACTAAATCAATCAAATAAAAAGTCTGTCATAGGAATTAAATATAATTTTAAAGAAAGAAAAAACACAATCTAGTACCTACTAATTTGTAAATATAAAAAAAGGAAAATTGTACTTAAACAAATCTGCGTCATCAGACAGCTCTAAATCTCTTCTATAAAGTTAAAATCGTTTCGGATGGATAAAAGATTAATAACTATTTATTTGTTGTAACCAAAGAAATATTAAATAATCCCTCGATATAGTATTTAAATGAACCAACACATTACAATAATATATTTTATAATAGTTAATGAATGCGCAAAAAATAAAGAAAACATTAAAAACTTCAATACACAAAACACTAGCGCAATCTATGCAACATCTCGGTACTTAAAAAAACAATCTCGCCTTATAAAAAAAATACAATCAAACATGCATGATCACAACGATATACAAAACAGTGAACTATTTATGTAATTTTTAGTATGCGAGCTGAACTATATGAACAGGAACTGTTAAATTTAGTTTCAAAAGTATTTATTAATATAGATCCTTAACATTTTCAAGTTAAGTATTAGGTCCACACCTTACTCGGTCAAAACTTTTAATAGTTTGTGGGAAGTGTTTCTCCGAGTATCGTATGGACATATCTTGTTTCAACTCTAAAATGAGAGGAAGAAGCGATTGCTTCGAAATCAATCATATAAATAAAATAGCTTATTTATGGTATAAATGAAGTGAATAGTTTTTGCTTCGTTCGCATTTTGGAAGTAAATGTGTTTTTTTTTTTTTTAATTTAATTTATATTTCTTAAAATTCAATCCCAGACTATGAAGTGAGGAGGAATAAATATTGATTTGCCAGTTAGGCACTGAAATTGATTTTTCAAAGTCATCATCTAATGATGAAAAAATAATTGAAAGTGGTTAATTTGTACTTAATTTTCAATCAGAACATGCAGAGCCACATGGCATTTGATTCTCTTTATCTTGCAAGGCACATGAGTATGTATCTGACTTCTATAAAATCAACAAATGACATAATTGGTATTTATAAAAAAGAACTTCAGATCCAACTCAACATATTTTGTTGAAATTGATTCAGTTTCTAATCCGATATAGTTTAACTGTTTTAGTTTTGGATATCAAATGATGGAACTGTCATAATACGGAACTATCAAAGATATAAATAAAGCTGGACGTAACATCAATCAGGGCAGTAGTTAACTAAAACAAATTCAGTACATTTATCACAAAAAAAAAACAATATAATAATTATTAATATTATTATCATAAGGAAACCCAAAATACGCGCTATATTAATTATAATTAAACAATAAAATTAAAAATGATTATTGCAAAATAAGAATTTTTTAATTAAAATAATTTTATCCTCACACCACAAAAAATGTAGCTGGTAGCGAAAAAAAGAACACACTAAATCTACGATAAAAATAATAACTAGAGTGACATATTCAAAAATACGTATTAATTATATTATATAGGATAGTAAAAACCGTACCAAACCACAGTAAATGCGTACGCACCCTACTGTGGGTAATTAATTAAAAAATATATATATATTATTTCACTAACAAGTTACTAATACATCTATACTTTGTTGCCAATTCACTAAAAAGTTTAAATCATAAAAGGAGACAATTTCATTTACTCCAGATTCAACTATGCCAACTCAAATTTACAAGATGTGTTTCGATTTAATCAATTATGAAAATATTAGTGGTTCATACGTGTGATCTTTTTTTAAATGGTACGTTCATTATTTATCATTACTTTAATAACCAATATATCTCTTAACTATAATATTTAGACAGAAGATTAATTTTTCATTATTAGTGACATCAAGGAAAAGTTATAAAAACCTTTCAAATGATTCTGTCATAGATATGGTTTCGTATTATCAGAAGAATCTTATTGAATCGGTCGATTCTAGAGAACTTAGTTAATTTTCTAATACCCATTATCAAAATATCTGAAGCAGATAACAATGCACGAGTGAGTATTCTATTCATACAAGTAAATTGCTTTATTCTATTCTTTATAAATATTTTTTTGACAAATTTCATATTTCAATAGAGAGGAAACGGGAATCAGAACTGGAAAATCAGGTATCTACAGGTCATACAACCAATTGTCGGCTGGTGGTCAGAGTCAAACGATATTTGTAACTATTTGGAGACTTACAATGTTTATTATTTCATGAATAAACATTGTAAAATACAGTAAAATTACTGTGAATGCTTAGAATTCAAAGGATCAATTTTTAACTTTTAAGTTTTTTTGTTCCTGTTATAGATGAATTATATCTCTGATAAAAACGACTATTTTATAACATAAATAAAGAGTTAGCATAGTAGTAACGGAGTGATCTCTCTTATAGTTATATAAATTAATTTTTGAATTTTTTTATTTAGGTACCATAATATACATACATTTTTATCAAAGCAAGTTAGGTGCGTTTAATTCATATAATGTAATATGCATGTATAAAAAAATCTCTAATCAATAAAAATATTGAATAGAACATTATATATCTATATATAAATGTATACATATATGATTATTATTAATATTTTATTGAACACCTAACACCACATTGAAAATTCTAATTTTTTAAAATTTCAACAATTAAAAATTTAGTAATAATAATTATAAAAAAAAACCTACTCACTATGAATCACTAATTTCACTATCAAGCAATGCAATGATAACATATAATAACAATAATTATTGTAAAAAAATCATGTCGAATATTTCATACATTCCAAGGAAAAAAATGCATGATCACAAACAATATA
This sequence comes from Molanna angustata, assembly GCA_963576475.1. Classification (NCBI taxonomy): domain Eukaryota; kingdom Metazoa; phylum Arthropoda; class Insecta; order Trichoptera; family Molannidae; genus Molanna; species Molanna angustata. The sequence continues at coordinate 18,673,225 of OY754988.1, read as the reverse complement.
CATTAATATAAAAAAAGAATCAAAAAATTTATGCAAGTAAAAAAAATGTTTTAAAATGTGACTTTGTTTGAATTTACAGTTTGTTATAAAAAAAAATATGTACACATTTAATTAGAATAAAATAAATGTAAACAAAAAAGATCACTATCTTACAAATTAAAATAATGAAAATCAATATTATCTATATTAATATACAGAAATCACAGAAAAATCTTCAGATTGTTTGCCCACTTAAAAAAATGAAGTTTTATTCAAATTATGTACAAATTTTCGCATTTTGAATTAAAAATCATAATAGATCTGCAAAAATGAGTGGGAATAGGGAAAAAAATTAATCCGCACTAAACAAACACAAATAATAAAAAAAAAAAAACTTACACATATATATTATAAAAGATCTTTTTTTTAATCATATGATTCTAGAAATAAAAATCATATTTAAAATTAAAATTTAAGACATACTTTATATGATACCATAGAATAATAATAAAACTATAGAATACTCATTCCCATACAATACTTCGCTGAAAAAGTGAAGCCGTTTTATTGGCCGGCTCGTATTAATATATGTATGACTCTGCTGGTAGACATTGTTCGTATAGTACTACTTGTTATGACTGCGTAAATAATTTTGCAAGCAGTTAAAAAATTCCCTATTTGGAGAACATATCACGCAGACGGCCAAATGATTAATGAAATGCTCGTAGCAAAATGTTGACCAAATTAGTCAACATAAAGCAGTCGCGTTTACTGCAGGCTAAAGAGTATTCTATACTATTATTATTCTATGTATGATACATAGACCATTTTGTATTCCCTAAAAAAGTACCTATTTTGTGGTTACAGATATATTTCAAAATCAAAATATACGCAATTTAAAACTGCCTTAAAAAAAGCATTGCATTGGACACCAAAAAAAAAGCCTCTATATTCAATTCAAAATTAAATGTTTATCTATAATTCATAAACAAAACTATTATGAAATTAATTCTGATGAAAAAAGAAACACAAATCTAACTAAAAAAAATTAGTGCACAAGCCAAGACTTTACAGTCCGCAAATGTTTATAAAAACAAATTAAAATAAAAAGCACATTTGAATGAATTTATGAAATTCAATCGTGCATTTATGTCTATTTATTAAACAAAAAAAAAATAACAAATTATTATGTACTTTTATCACATTACATAACCTTAAAGTGAGAATAACGCCATTTTTTGCATTCGTTTAAATAAAAATATTAAAATCAAGATTGACGAGTCATTGACGTTAATAACAATTTTAAAATTTTCTATCATTATTGATAAAGTATATGTCATAAATTTATATTATGAAATTAAAAAAAAAATAAATCAAATATTTTTCTACGATGGGAGAAAATAATCAAGGTACAGCTCAGCTTCCAAAGCTGTATTTTTTTATAGTTTTTATTGTTTAAAAGTAAAAAAAATAATCCAAATTAAGATTTAATATTTATATTTAAATCATCAAGCCTTTATCTATTAATCAATATTTACAGGTATATAGATAAATAAAAATACAGGTTAGAATTGAGCCGTACAGTATGTATGTAAAAAAAATTTAATAACTAACGTGCAGCAAAATCTTCCAATTTATACGAATAAAAAAAAAATTACATCTAAGCAAGCAAAAGTTAATTAAATTAAAAAATATATATTTAAAAAATTCACACGGGACAAGACAAAAAAATAGGTACAAAAGTTGCTTGTGTTGTTTCACAATATTTATAATTAAAAAAAAAAACAACATATGTATTGTGAAATATCTCAAATTTCTTCCTCTCTTCGCCAGAAATATTTTGGAATTAAAGACTTAAATATTAAAAATATATTATTTTGACAAAATTGTATAAGAGAAAAAAATGCCTATCTTTGGTTTTCATTCTATAATGTATTACAAGCGAAACTATAATTATTTGGATATCGAAATATGTTATTATCGTATATATATATTTTTTGTTGTTGTTAAAAACAATACCACTAAGCAATGGCGCGACTAACATGCCATTTTCAAAATTCCAAATGATTAATACCACTAAAACAAAAATAGGTCTCCCTCATAACTCTCGCAACGAAGAATAAAACGAAAATTAATAATGAATACCTTGACATTGAGAAATGCAAAACTTAAAATTAAAAACATTAGGTTACTAAAAAGACAATTTGTACAGATAATCAAACACATCCATATATATATATATATATATATATATATATATATATATATATATATATATATATATATATATATATATATATATATATATATATATATATATATATATATATATATATATATATATATATATATATATATATATATATATATATATATATATATATATATATATATATATATATATATATATATATATATATATATATATATATATATATATATATATATATATATATATATATATATATATATATATATATATATATATATATATATATATATATATATATATATATATATAAACATATATATAAATATAAAAAATCAATCAATCGAAGTCGTGTTAATTAATTGATGAAATCAAAAACAAAATTCATTCTCATCGTACATCGATCAAAGAAAAAAAGTGTCGAAGAAATTTACAATTCAACAGGTATTTTTTTTTTTCAAGTGACTGGAAAATGTAGTTTTGCGTCGACAATATTTCGCACAAACGTTCGAAACAACCCGCAGTTTTCATCCAGATGTGAGCCCAAGTCCCGCGATGTCGTTGACGACGTCGTCAAAAAGTGAATCGTTTCTCTCTCTCCGACCGATCGTCCACCGATAAACAATACAACAAAATTAAACCGCACAAAGATCCGTCGTCAGTGTCTCACTCGTCGTCGGTCTCCTCATATTTCTTCTTATAAAAAGTTACAAAAATTATCACATTAAAAAAATCCTCTTCGTACTCTTTTCTCATTTTTGATGTCCTCGTCTCGTTAAAAATATCTTTTATTTTTCAATCACGACGTTCGATAACGTTCAAATTCCCACCGTTTTCATCGTGATCCACATAGCATAATATTATCTCTGTTTTGTGGGAAATATTTTTCTTTACGCAACAATAAAAAAATATCAACAATCGAAGAGTGCGTTTAGAAAATAGAAAAAGAAAAATCGTAAATGTTTTTCATATATATATAATATATAAAAACAAACAATTCTGCCGACAGTTATGAAAGCAGCCTCACACTATAAGTACTTTCCACAAACAATATCTCGCACAATGATTAAATGTCGTTTTTTTTTTAATTAAATATTTATTTTATGCTCACACTAACACGGTAACAAATAACAAACACATTTTTTTATTACTATTATTTTACCACAAGATTCTATTTATTTTTGGCTCCTACTGACTTTCCAATTGGTGGCTACTAATTATTACAATTTTTTGCATTTATATGTATCTCTTAATACCTTTCCTTTTGCGGCAATTATGATTATTTTTATATACATTTGAATTATACGGTTTCGAAAATGTACCAAGTCATAGACAATGCACCATCTTTGGAGGAAAATGACAACTTCAACGGGAGATACTAATAATATTCAATTTTATACGTTCAAATTCAATGAATCAACATATTTTATTAAGAATTATATCTCATATATTCTGAAATCACTTTTTTTCTCTTTTCTCCATTTGAACAGTACTTTTTCAATTGATCACAAAACAACATTCAACTTTGATTCAATTCATCATGTTTCCATGTCTTGCCGTCGCTTTTATGTTCAGTTATTTATCTTCATTTAATCAATTCAGTTATTTATCTTCAATGAATAAATTCAGTTATTTATGTTCATTGAATCAATTCATTTATTTATCTTCATTGAATCAATTCAGTTATTTATCTTCATTGCATCAATTCAGTTATTTATCTTCAATTAATCAATTCAGTTATTTATCTTCATTGAATTGATTAAGTTATTTATCTTCATTGCATTAACTCAGTTATTTATTTTCATTGCATCAATACATTTATTTATCTTTATTACATTGATTCAGTTCTTAATTTAGTAAGATAAGTAACTTATTTTCCACACTTACTCTGTACTGTTTCCAAATTGATTCAGTACATTATGACACAATATCCATTTTAGATTGGTAGCTAATACTGTCTAGTATCTCATTTTCAATTGCTATGGTACATTTTTCCGTATGTTTGTTAGCCACATTGTTCTGGTCTGTATTGTATTGTTTTATTAGTCGGCGTTGTTGACCAGCGTGAGCGTGAGCAGCGGTCAGTCGGTGAACCAGAGCTGGGGGTGAAAGTGCGCGGGGGGGCTGGCGTACGCGGCCAGGGGGTGTTGCTGGGGGTGGTGATGGTGCTGCTGGGGGGGAGGGGGCAGATGGGCGGGGGGCAGACCTGCGCTGCGGGCCTGGTGAGCAGGGGGCGGGATCGCTCCACCACTGGAAACAGAAATAAAAACAAATTTGAGATATAACATATTTAAATGCTGATAATTGATTCTAAGACCCATTTCACCAAATAACTGATGTATAGGGCTGCGTTCACAATGAACGCCGAGTGCACTTAGTGACGCTCTAAGCCTTTCAAAATTAAAAAAATAGTCATGCCCAGCATCAATTAAATGTAATAAATAAATATTTTATATAATCTTATATATATATATATATATATATATATATATATATATATATATATATATATATATATATATATATATATATATATATATATATATATATATATATATATATATATATATATATATATATATATATATATATATATATATATATATATATATATATATATATATATATATATATATATATATATATATATATATATATATATATATATATATATATATATATATATATATATATATATATATATATACATATATATATATATATATATATATATATATATATATATATATATATATATATATATCTTTTTATACAAAATATAAACAAATACAATGCACAGTGGGGGGCTTATTACCATTAGGCAATTCCTTCCAACACATCAGAAGTGTTTTTTTCCCCTTAGCGCTTTTTGTCCCGTTTCTATCGGGGTACGCTTTGACCATGATCCTGGAATTGGCAAGTCTGGTTATTACATTGAAGCGACTGCCATCTGACCTTCGTAACCCTTAGATAGGGGAACCAGACAAATTGGATCATGGCTACACATAGCTAGTGATATAAATTCACACATAGATTTTTTTTAAAAATCCAGAGGTGCGTGCCCCGCCTTTATTCGAACCGTCGACCTCACGCATGTGAGGCGACGACCTTACCGCTGGGCTATCACTGCCATTTCACACCAGGAGTGTTTTTATTTTGTAAATATGTAAATGAACGAAAACAAACAAGTTAAGGCCCCCATTCACGATCGTGCCATCCATCCAAATGGCTTGCTATCACTCCAAAATGCGCTCGTGAATGTCAAAACCCACGCAGCCCAATTGGCCTGACACACCAAAATGGAATTCCAAACGATCGAAACTCCATAGTGCCGCGACAAACTGGACGGCGCATCTTGTCATTATGACATGCTCGTGAATGTGAAAACAAGCGGTATATTGTGCCATCTCATTGCGCCGAGCTGTTTGACATTCATGTGAATGCGAAAACATTTTCTCTTTGGTTTTTTTTATTTTTTTATATAAACAAACCGCTATATAGCAGTTGTATAATACTCATGTTCAAAATTTCAATTTCAAAAAAAAATAGAAATTATTAATGTGAAAGCGCAGACCGCTTTTGTATACTAATTTTGATGGTGCGATGGCGCGCCTGTGAGTGTGATGAAAATTTTACAATGCTCTAAATGGAGCGACGCCAAATGACACAAACGTGAATGGGCTGCTTTATATACGCACCTATGATGATAGTGGTAGGTTGGCGGTGGCACTCCGACACCTACCCCCACTCCCACGTAGAGGGGTGGGGCCCGATGCTGCTGGGGTGGGGGGTAACCTGGGGAGACTCCGCCCCCGCCCCCCGGACTCCCGCCCACCATGCTACTTCCTGCAACACCTCCGCCGCTCGTCCTACAACCCGAAACAAACAAAATAAACATTTTTTTACCATATAAATGATATTTCACAACATTTGAAGTGCCCTCTTTTTCATTATTTATGAAGTTATTTGACCTGTTTGTGAAGGTGACCTTTCCTGGGAGGAGGAGGTCCAACTGTCCTCTCTTGGTAGGTCTTCACAATTTTACTGATGTGGCCATGGTCTTACCAGGAGTTTTAATTTGAAATCGGTCATCACTAATAACATATTTGTCTAAGGTCATCATAGCAAAACATCACTTTACAACGATAGGCATTTTAAAAAATCATTTTGTTAACTTTATTCCTGTATTTTGTACGAGTATTTGTTGCAACATTTTAAACTGTTTTATATGAATAAACCCGAGTTAAATAAAATAGTTATAAGACCTCACAAATAGTGGGAACTGTTTGATAAAAAAAGAATATTTAACTGTTGATATATTATTATGATACATACCTGTAGGAAGGTACTCCATGATTCCATCCGGCCTTGAGGTGAGCCGCAGGTGGTTGATAGTCTCTCATGCTGCTCATCTGGAAGTACAATACTTTATAATAATACCCAGCATCTTTCATCAGCAATGTTTTCTTGGCTGGCTCCCAACTGTTTTCAATTAATAAACATTTTGTCAGTCATTCTTCATAAATTCTTTCCATATGTAAGCAAACTCATTTCTGTGGCATTTATTTTACATTCATGCTTTTTCCGCCATGTCTCGAATGCACATGGCAAATTGTTTAAATAAAAAATGGTAAATAACTTACACTGTCACGTTTATTGTGATGTATGGGTGTGTAGTGTCCACACTGATAGTCCTGGGCGGTGGTTCTGACCACATGATTGGGCTGAAAAGTATAATACAGGTGTTATTGTGAGATATAACTTCTGCAAATATTTTTAATATATTATTGTGTATTTTTTTTGTTTCCGTTTAGTACATAATTTTTGTTGGTTCAGAAAAAATCGCAAACATAATCAACATTGGCGCTACAACCGTATGTGGGCCCTGGCCTCCTTCACCATTCTTTCTCAAAGCTTCTTTTGCTTTGAAATGAAGGATAAAAAAATATTACACGTGAAGTCGTAGATTGTTTACATTCAAACTGCTTATTTCAAACGCAGTCGTTTTAAACAGCAAACAAAGTCAAATACAGAACATACACAATCTATTGTGAAACGATATAAATGTTAAATAAACAATTACACTAAGTTTGTATGAAATACGAAATTGTTCAATTTTATCAAAATATCAAATGAATTGAGCTGGAAACAGTTTTATGTAAAATATCATCGGTAATACACAAATTCAAGTTTCAGAGCTCTACCTGGTAAGGAAATTTCAGTATGAGTGAAGATAAATAAAATAAAGGTGTGTAAAAAAGAGGTTGTATTCTGAAAATATGAGGTTAGGAATGTTTCTTTACTACAGTTTGATTAAAGGAATTATAAATATGAGATTGAAGGGCAACTGAGGAATATGAATATGAGATTGGAAGGGGTGTGAGAAATATGAATAATAGATTTGAGGAGATGTATTATGATACAGATAAGTGAAACATATAAATGTTAGGTTAGAGAAGTGAATAATATGAATATAAATATTATTTTGGAGATGAAGAATATGAATGTAAGATTGGAGAAGTGAGAAATATGAATGTTAGATTGGAGATGTGAGGAATATGAATGTTAGATTGGAGATGTGAGAAATATGAATGTTAGATTGGAGATGTGAGAAATATGAATGTTAGATTAGAGATGTGAGGAATGTGAATGTTAGATTAGAGATGTAAGAAATATGAATATCAGATTGGAGATGTGAGAAATATGAATGTTAGATTAGAGATGTGAGGAATGTGAACGTTAGATTGGAGATGTGAGGAATATGAATATCAGATTGGAGATGTGAGAAATATGAATGTTAGATTGGAAGAGATGTGAGGAATATGAATAATAGTCACCTGTGACGTTATGATATAGTCATTTGAAGGTGGCTCCTGTTTGGCTTGGCACTCGGACTGGGCCATCGCGAGCAGCCTCTTCTTCTGGTGCTGCTGTGGTTGAGCAGTGGCACCAGATGAGGATGCGACCCCCGAGGACGGGGCCGTGTTACCGTTGGACACCACTACCGAGCCACCAGTCGTATTATTCATGGAAGATGTCGATGGCACAGAGTTGGTGACAGATGACGTGTGACCACAAGACACTTGGCTGCATGGTTCGTGCTTTATCGTTTGCTGAAAAATCAGAATTGAAAAGTTTTTTGTTTAAAAAATCTGTCAATGACAGAACGTGAAATTATGCGAAACTAACAATCCAATGAAAGAATGTTGAAAATTTATTTTGGTTTCCATAATAGATTAAATCATACCACCATGGCATACCCCACAATGTGGAGTAACCAGTATTAGGTGTACGGGTGTGTATAACACTATATGAAGCACGTCACATGCGTGTATTCCCAAACACCAGTCGTCTCACCTAAAAAGGCACTACATTCAGAGTGGGATATTATTATTGTTGCCTGTTGTATTTTCGATTATCAGACTCTTACGGAACACTTGAAAACGATGATGATAGAAAGGAGTGGAAGCACTATTCTAAGAACAATCAGTTTTGATTTTATAATATGTTGCTGGGAAAACTAAAATATATTTGAATATACCTGCTGTGTGTGATAATGATTTTGTTGCTGGGATTGCTGCTGTTGTTGTGCTTGATGTTGCTGCGGATGGTGCTGACTACTCGACTGTTGTTGCTGGTGCGGTTGCTGTTGCTGCTGCTGATGGTGCGATTGCTGGTGCGGTTGCTGTTGTTGCTGCTGTTGATGGTGTGGTTGCTGTTGTTGTTGCTGCTGGTGTGGTTGCTGTTGGTGCGTTTGCTGCTGTTGCTGTTGATGCGGCTGTTGCTGTTGATGAGACGATGGCTGCTGCTGTTGTTGCTGCTGATGGTGGATGGGATTGGGCTTGGTGCGAGGAGACACCGGTTCCAAAAGACCGTTGCTAGCAATACAATTGTTCCCACTGCACTCTCCAACACCTACAAATCAATAAAGTGATATGAATATTAACATCTTGTTGATAAAAATATATATTTGCAATTTTTTAATTTCTAGTATGGTCATTTTTACCGACTGGTTTTTTTTACATCTAGGTCCGAATGAAGAGTCCGACCTAAATACTAAATTAAAAATACTAACCATGTTTTCATTGCACAGTCACTCACTTAAGTTAGGAGATCACGTGGCTTCCTAACTGGAGTATCTTAATACTTAGCGCATCCACATTGGCATAAACTAGCATTTGCGAACTGTCAAAAAGTAAGGCTGATCGCGAGAACCTTATGAGTAGTTTAACCCCTTCAGTAATCATTAAAAAAATAAAAAATGTAAAAAAAAACATATTTTTTTTTATGAATGAATTTTATTTAATGAGCATAAATATCTATCACAAAAGCCATTTCAGGCCCAAAGTGGGTCGGAAAATTGATATTATGGTGCATAGTGTGGGTCAAGAAATAAAAGAATTTCAGAAAAAAATATTCATTTTTACTTATCACAATAAAGTACAAAATATAAAAAAAAATAAAAAAACACAAGTTATAAAATTAAAATTGTTCTTTTGTGTGGTAAATTCCGAAGCATGGAGCAGCACAAAGGCCTACATTGCAGGGCTTGCAGTAATACCGAGACTCTCTTCGGATCTTTTTTCCCCTCTCGTCACGCTTGCAGCAGACAGCACACTGCCTCGTGGGAACTTGTTTTTTGTCAGTTGGTGGAATGACTTCGGGAAAGTGCCTTTCCGTTAGCCTGAGTGATCCTGGCTTTTTTGGTGGCCGACCTTGTTTTTGTAAATTTTGATCGGAGTGGTAATTTGTTATAAGTTTCTCTATTAGCGTTTTTCGATACTGCAAATTATTCATTTTTCCTTCCTTTTTCTTGTAGAGTACAAAGGAATTCCATAGTGCTATATCCAAAAAGTGAAAAAATATTTTTTTATAATACTTCTTTGCTCTCTTTCGTGTTATTTCGTAGTCTTGTATTTGTTGATCTAGACGATCTACTCCCCCCATCGTGTGGTTGTAATCAACAACAAGTTTCGGTTTGAATATTTCATTACCGTCTTTATCTTTCTTATGCGTTGTGATAGTTTCGGTGTTATGGACAGTAGATAATAAGCATATATCTCTTTTATCTTTCCACTTCATAACCATGGTTTTTTCTTTCTGAAATGCTACTATTTCTCCTTTTTTCAATTTTTTTGTTTTGAGCTCTGGGGGTAAGCCTTTTCGGTTTATTCGCAGTGTACCATAGGAGTCAGTAACGTGTCCAATCAATATATTTGAGAGTTCCGGGGACGTGTAAAAATTGTCAGTAGTAAGACAATATCCTTTATCTAATAACGGATCCATCAGTGATAAACAACCTGGCAGGTCATAGGCAAAGTTTTAAATTTTTCGGAAATGACTGTTCCTTTTCCAGTATATATAAGGCAAGAAAATAAATAGCCCGATTTAGACTCGCAAAGCATGTATAACTTCACCCCAAATCGAGCTCTTTTTAGTGGGATGTATTGGACCCACCCTAATCGTCCTTTGTAGAGCATTAGGCTCTCATCAATTGTGACGTCTTCCTCAGGAGTATACAAAGTTGAAAATTTTTTATTGAGGTCTTGAAAGACTGGCCAAATTTTGTGTAGTTTTGGGTTAGGGTGTGATTCAGGATTATACTCGGCATTATTGTAGAAGTGGAAATTTTTCTTTATTTCAAAGTACCTTTTTCTGGTCATCAATTTGGGAAAAATCGGCGTTGAAAATACATCGCTGGTCGTCCAATACATCTTCTCCTCTGGAAGTTTGAGGATACCTTGAATTATATTTATTGTCAAATATACCATAATTTCATTTCTTGAAACAGGTTTCCATTGATAAGATGCGGTACTTTCTTGTTGTTCCGCATATCTATTTGTTTCCACAACCAACAAATCCAGCAATTCATCATCAATAAATAATCTAAAATACTGCAGTACATCATGATCGTCTTCTAAATCAAAGGTGCAACCTGGATTACCAATAAATGGAAATCGTGGAGGAGGTACATCAGGTTGATGGATATTTACTTGACGCCAAACACTTGGTTCGTCATCTTCATCACTGGAACTATCAGAAGACACATTTCTTTCATCACTGTCCTCGATGTCACTTTCATCTAAATCTACATACTCGAAGTCTGAATCGTCAGTATCACTCATCATGAAAGGAAAAAAGTCTATAATAATATATAAAAAGTCTATAATAATATATAAAAAGTCTATAATAATATATAAAAAGTCTATAATAATATATGAAAAGTCTATAATAATATATAAAAAGTCTATAATAATATATAAAGTCTATAATAATATATAAAAAGTCTATAATAATATATAAAAAGTCTATAATAATATATAAAAAGTCTATAATAATATATAAAAAGTCTATAATAATATATGAAAAGTCTATAATAATATATAAAAAGTCTACGAAAAATATATAAAATATTATCGGTGCAATCGATCGAAATTGAAGCACGTAATTCAATTACAAACACACAACCTAACTGCGCAAAACACTGGACGGTACTAAAAGTAATAACAGTACATCGCATAATGACAAGATGTACTTTGGGTATGGGGTAATTGGCAGATAGGGGGGTGGTACATCGTTTGAATCATCGCAGCTGTCTTTTGTCTCACTTCTACATACCATAAATCGTATTTATTTACGCCCGAGTATATTCGGGAGTGGTCTTTTCTGCCGATAAAGTTTGCCCGAGTTATCTCGGGTGTGGGAATTTTTGCAAATAATAGCCGCCCGAGTATACTCGGGCGTAGTCCTTAAGCGGTTAATACTAAAATACGAGATGTTTTCGATGGATGATGATTATAGCGACTTTGTCAAATATGTATTTGGTAATTTTGTAAGTTGTAAAAGAAATTGGTATTGGATTTGAGTGTACAGAATAAGGCTACTGAAATGCCAACCCCAGATGAAGTGGAAAAGAAGAATTTACAATAAACATACCTTGCTGTGGTTGATGTTTGACCCTGGCCTGTGTGGTCTCGTCCTCCGAGTCTGATATTGTGATGACCGAGAACGTCGGCGACGGCGTATCGTCATGTATGGTGATGGTCTGCTGGGGGTGCGATGAGGAGGACGACGTGGACGAAGGGTGATGGTGGTGGTGGTGGGGAGGGGGCACAGGCGCGGCCTGCACCACAGGCGCCGCCGCTGCCACCTGGGGCTGTGCGCCGCCGTGCTGGGAGCGACTGCACCCGCCGGAAACTCCAGAGTCCCACCCGTTGACAGACGGTGGCTTCCTACCAGACTGCTCTTGCCAGTGGCTGTGGTGGTTGTTGTTATTGTTGTTGTTCCTCCTGTGCGGTGGCGTGCCCTCCTTCACCCTCTTCTTCACCGGGCTTAACTGAGTTGGCTCTTTCTTTTCAGCGCCCACCCTAAAACAACAAAATAAAGATCATTAATATTGGGCATAAGAGGATTTCAGACTCTACCCCATTGGGAAAATGATGGAAATCTCTTTTATTTATTTATTTCCATAATACAACAAATGAATACATTATAACTTAACTCAAATATTACACCGGAACTTATTACCTCACTAGGCGAAGTCTGTTCTGAGGTAATTACATGAATGTTTACAGTAGCACAAAGATGAAATAGTGATAAAGTAGTGTATATACCTGTAATGGTGATGGTGTTGAGAGTGATGCTGGTGATGTTGATGCTGCTGGTGATGCTGAGGTTGAGGCTGATGATGTTGCTGGTGATGCTGAAGCTGTTGCTGCTGCTGTTGCGGAGCAGCTCCCTGGTGATGTACCTTATTTGACCTAAAATTTTAAACAATGTCGTATCATCAAAATGGAAGAAAGTAAAAGATCATAGATAACTAATAAGTTTATATTTTCTGAAATAAGTTTTGTACCTGACCAGAGGCTACTAGTATTCCAAATCCTATTTCACTTTACACTTAGAATCCACCTTCCTGCCACATTATTCTGCATATATTTTATAAGTATTACGATAAACGTTAATTCTAATTACTTCTACGATTAGAACACATCTACCTACCATTGTATTTTCTATTAGAAAGTTAAGTTCTTAGCGAACATTCTAAATTGGGATTGGATTTAAAATTCAAGAATAAGGCCGGTGATAACAAATGATGAAAATACTACCTCTTGGGTTGAGCATGATGATGGTGCTGCGGTGGCCAGGATGTATGATCCAGGGTTCCGTACACTTCTCCAACTTCTACACCAAACACCGGACGACCGTCCTATTGAAAAATCAGATTATTTTTTAGTTAGAATACTTTTTATACATAACATCCATTTGAAAGCAAATGTGTGGGTAAAATATATTGAATATACACTGGAAGTCTAACATGGCATTTGTAAATTTGATGTCAACATTGGCATTACAATTGCTGCAAATATAATGATGTGTTGCGATCATTCAATACTGGTTTCATGCCTTATTCACTCTTGCTTCCTCCCATAACTCTTCTTTCGATTTCCTCATTCCGTTGAAACACGCTATCCAGAAAGAGATTTGTCTACTTGCTCAAACCACTCATTCTCTACTTATATTTGCCTTGGCACAGTTGGTAAGCCGTTTGGTTTCTGTGTGCGGGCGTCCTGAGTTTGATCCCCAGCAGAGGAGAAATTTATTTAAATTCACTTCTCATGCTAATATTGCTTCTCTGGGCTGGAGACACTGGTTAGTTGGAAGAAATTGCCATATGGCAATAAACTCGCCAATTGCGCAGGGTGCAAGGAAGTTTTTATTATTTTTTTATATTTGACGTGCCGTTGTACTTTCACTCTTTTCAAAGAACTTTTGGCATTCATCCTCAGTCCATTTTGTATACACCATTCTTACAAGAAACTGTAGCTCTTTGATATTCTGCATATCACACATTATACCTACATAATTGTTCGTTTTCAGGCACTTGCGCAAAAGTCAATACACATATTGAATAGCTATGGTAATAGCAGGCGACCCTGTCTGATGTAATTGTGTATAGGGAAATTTGACTTTATGATTATTCTAACCTGCACTGGTAGTATCGCTGCCGAATCGACGGCAATAAGTGAGGCCCGCGGCGGCCATGCATCTGTGTCCAGCTGTAAGTGTTGCTGCTGCTGCTGTTGCACCATTGCCTGGTGTTGCTGCTGCTGCTGCTGTTGCTGCTGCTGGGGGTGCGGCGGAGCGACAGGCGGCAGCGGAGGGGGGGCGGCTGGAGCGCGCCAGCCTAGAACTACGCCCCGTGCGCCTGCCTCCACTACGGACACAGGAACATAGCCGGCGGACCCGCCCAGCGCGGAGCCAGGCGATGCTCCCATACTCTACAATAAGGAGAAACAAAATAATTGTAATCAGACAGACAGCCAATCACTCACTCTTGCCAGACAGAGTCATTATAACAGTCAACATCCAGTGTGGAATTATTTAAATAATATCTTCAGCCCGTTTTATTCCACTTCAGTACAAAGACCTCACCCCTCTTCCTCCACTTCTTCTGTTCCTGTGGAATTCCCATCAACTGAGGTTCAACGAACCTTTTAATTTTGTCCATCCATATGTTAGATAGACACCCTTTTGATCTCTTATTATCTGTCAAGTTCTTACGGTCAAAAAATAAAATCTATATTTAGATATAAATAACCAATTTTAACAACTGTGAACAATTTATGTGGTACCTGATATGTGGGCTGACACAGAATAGACGACACCAACTGATGCTGGAACGGATCAGGTCTGGCCGCAGCAGCATATTGTCTTCCAACAGTGCCACCAACTGCCCTGCTTCCTCCATACAGCTGGTACTGAAAAATAACAAAACAAACAATATTAAATCAAGTTGAGGAGCTGTTATAAACTGCTTAGGACAGAGATGTTTATATAATAATATGCTTATGTCTTGTCTGAGTTGGGAAAACCTGACACAACACTCAAAGGAGATTTAAATATATTTTTTGGCAAAGCGACTACTATGACAGGTAGTGTACAACCAGCTTTGAGTGTATATTGTTTTATTTTTCTATTCACAATCACATTTCATCCTTGATTGACTTACAAAAACACACAAATATATGTCCACATTTACAATGGACAAATACGATGGATCAAATCTTAATGTTGTCTCTTGATAAATTTCAATATTGTATGAATGTTAGTGAGCAGAGATATTATTTGAAGTTTAGCAAGAAACTGTTAAAATTATGGAAATTAATTATTGAGAGGACAAGAAAAGATTTGCAAGCTAGAGTATATTTTATTTTTATGTGCAACAGGAACCCATTCTCATTTTTGTTTATCAGAGAGTTATCTCATTCTTATTATTTAAAGTGATGACAATGGCTTGACTGAGATTATGGTTCAAATTGAAGCATATCTCCTTCCCCTGATACGGGAAGATATGGATTTTGCGAATGGAACCACGTCTGGAATGAATCATATGAATAGATTGAGGCCATGCCCCCCTAGACAATGTGTCATTCAGCTCAAGAAAAGATAACTCAATGTATGGAAGTGACAGTTGCCAGTCACGTGACTGGTTTACAAAGAAAAATATTCTGAATTCAATGGTACTATCAACAATTCTCAAAATATTATAGATAATAGTCATAAAAATATCATTTGACTCTCGACAGGGAAAAATCCAATGTTTGCGTATATGCAACTATAAAAATATTTGTTTTACATACACATTGGTACAAGTAGGTAAACAAGCCAAAAACAAAATAATATTTCTGATTTCAGACCTAGTGCATAATAACTGTGGCTTTCATCGTTTACAAACCAATTTCTCAATAGTGTTACAAAAAAGTTTCTTCGTCATTTCATAGATGGCAATGGTAAAAAGAGCTTATTTTCAACAACTACAATATCTATGGTGATAAAAATAGGGAGGCTGCGATGGGCAGGACACGTGGAAAGAATGGGCGATGAAAGAGTGCCAAAGAGGGTCCTGCACACAAAGCCACAAGGTAGACTAAGGGTTGGTAGACCCAAGCTCCGATGGCGTGCAGCGGGATGTGGAGGCTGTTGGTGTAAGGAACTGGAGGGGTGCATGTCAGGATAGAGGGAGATGGCGAGGAATGCTGGAGGAAGCCAAGGCCCACAGTGGGCTGTGGAGCCATTGATGATGACAATATCTATGAATAAAATATAATTATAATTGGTGAATAAATATAAAAAGTGTAATTGGTGAACGTTGCGCAAGCGCATAAAGTGATCACGTAAACCATCCGATGACAGGTCGTAAGCTCTATACAACCTTGTCTCTATTGAAATATTAAAAAAATTGTCATAAAAATAATACGTAGTTAATAAAATTTTCTGGATGTAATTTTAACTGTGCGTAAAAACAATTATATGCAAAACAATTTTTAGTCCATATAAATGTTCGACGTGTTGGAACATACGACGTCACAGAAAATGGTGTATTTTTGGCAGCCTCAAAAATATTGATAATTATAATATCTTATTTAATTTTTACACAACAAATAAAGTGTTTTTTTTTTTGTAAAAATATCCCACTGTTTAAATCTATTAGGTAGGTCGGGAATAAGTAGGATGATTACCAAGTTATCATACGGCGCAGTCCTCAGCCTCTGCTGGTTAATTGTGAATGTGAGATGGGTGTGCGTGCTGGCCGATGACGCAGGCACAAAGTTGCCGATGAGTGCCGCAGCCGGAGCCGTCGGCCCGACGCCGACTCCCACACCCACGCCCACTCCCACGCCGACGGTGCCGCCGTAGTCCACACCCGAAGAGCGACGACACACCTGGAAAGTGGACAAATAAATACTATGACAAGAACTATTCATGTTTGTGTAAATATAAGCAATCTGAATTGAATTAAAAACCTATATTTCTTTGTTTAAACCACTATCGAGTATTTTATAGGTAACCAGTTTCAGAGCTGACCCATTCCCTCATCGGACCGTTGTAGTGCTACTGTGGTTCCTCACCTACCAACAATGAGGTATCTGGTGGAGAATGAAAAATGTGAAAATTGAAAAAAAAAAAACTATATAGATTACCTCCATCATTTGAACGCTGGCTTTGACATTGTTGCAATGGGCGTAGTCAACAAGGTGGGCCAGAGTAACAAAGGCGTGATTCAGTGCTTCGCCCGGAGTTATACGGCGCTCCTGAAACAAAACATACATATTAAAAAGAAACTTATTTTTTAAATAAAACAAATATATATTTTTTTTAAATAAAAGAATTTAAGTATAATTAAATAGGCAAACGGTTAACTCTCCAGAACATCTTGTAATAAATATGCATATTATGTTCGTTTCAGAGTAAGAAAACGTCTAAAGCAACGAGCGACCATGGCTAAAAGGATTTTATCTGTGCGGTGTGACGTAATGAGTGCCGTATAAATGCAATTAACTTTTTAACATTACTCATATAGTAAAATTCAAGACGGATAAATTTTGATAAATCAGAATAGGACATATCGCGCATCGGCAACGAGAGTGTCACAACACATCAAAATACGAAATTGACTTATGTATGCCATAAGATCGGCTGTCTTCAACTTTATCTGCAAAAAAAAGTCATAATTATAGTGTAGTTCCTTGCCGAGATATGGCACAAAATACTCTTTTTTACGGAGCCAGTTGTCTAATTAATCTGCGGCAACTATAGTGTCATATCAACGTTAGTACAGAGTGGACGTGCGTAGTAGTGTCTGTGTATAACCTGTGTAATAACCCTGTTGCAGTAAGTAACTTTCATTTGTTTACTTTTATTTTGGCAAAAATAGAGACACAATATGTGATATGACAATATTTTTGAGTAATTCTTATGAAATATTATAAAGAAAGCGAATAAAACAGTCATAACAATATAATAATTAAACATAAAGTGTTTCATTTCATGTAAATATCATTCATTTTGTCTAGAAACAGACACATCAGGGGGGCAAGTCTGGTCAACCGTCGAAATCAAAACCTCATATCATGGATATAATTGTTATATGGATATAATAGAACTCCATATGATAATTATATGCATGATATGGGTTAATCACTAGGTTTTTGATTTCGCCGGATAGACCAGACTCGCCCCCCAGGAGAACTTTTTAAAAAAATATACAAATGATAAAAAGATTTTTATGTTCTGTGAATATATTATAATAGTACATTGATTAATCTGATTAAATATAGCATTACATTTCCAAAATATCATCTCAGTAAATTTTAAATGAGATTTTCTGATACAAGAAATATTAAAATGCGATTACCCAAAAACTACATTTTTTGTGTTGTCACACTCGTCGCCGATGTGCGATATTATATGATTTTGTGGATGTCATATTTTTTTGTTGATGAATTTCAAATTAGGGAGACGTCAGATTAACAGAGATATCCTTCTTACCACTTTTAACTGACATGGAAGCCATTTCCACAGATTAAATATGTATTTTTATAAATATATACAAGGTTTTTTTTAATACCTGGTCCATAGTGAGCATCCTCTTCAAGAGATCAATAAACTCCCGCCGATCGGCTTTCTCCGCCAATAACTGTCCACCCTCTAGATCTGTCGGAACGTTTACCTGGGAAAAAGTAAGAAAATTATAAAGCTGGCTGAAAGAGCAAAATGGCATTGAATAAAAAGAAAGCAAAAGAAATAATATTAATTTATCAATAACGCATGATTGTTTTTATACATGATATTTTATTTATGTTAACAATATTTGATAGGTTGGAAGAAATTACTAAATGGCAATAATATGATTTGACCGAATGAAATATTATAAGTTAGAAAAACAAAATATACACGACGATGTAGAATAGGAGATTGATGATTGCGAGGGTATGAATGTGTGGTATTCAGTTCTTTCTGCCTACTCCAGAAGGAACAAAGCATGGTTGTATGTATGTTTTCTTAATGAATGTAGTGGTAAAAATTAATATCTATAACTGGTATTTACCAAATAGATATTATTTTTAAAAGTGGATTGCTCGTATATTATGTTATTCAGCCATCAAGATTATTTTGCTGTGGAATAAGTTACTCTTCAGTCATCAAAATTATTTTGCTGTGGAATATGTTACTCTTCAGTCATCAAAATTATTTTGCTGTGGAATATGTTACTCTTCAGTCATCAAAATTATTTTGCTGTGGAATATGTTATTCTTCAGCCATCAAAATTATTTTGCTGTGGAATACGTTATTCTTCAGCCATCAAAATTATTTTGCTGTGGAATATGTTACTCTTCAGTCATCAAAATTATTTTGCTGGGGAATATGTTACTCTTCAGTCATCAAAATTATTTTGCTGTGGAATATGTTATTCTTCAGCCATCAAAATTATTTTGCTGTGGAATACGTTATTCTTCAGCCATCAAAATTATTTTGCTGTGGAATATGTTACTCTTCAGTCATCAAAATTATTTTGCTGTGGAATATGTTATTCTTCAGCCATCAAAATTATTTTGCTGTGGAATACGTTATTCTTCAGCCATCAAAATTATTTTGCTGTGGAATATGTTATTCTTCAGCCATCAAAATTATTTTGCTGTGGAATACGTTATTCTTCAGCCATCAAAATTATTTTAGTGTTCTACATATATGTTACTAGTATTCGCGCAGATGTCAAAATTCCAATGTAATAAATTAAGTTTTTAAGTTTGAAAATTCATTGGACCCAATAGGATCTGATTCGCTAAGAAGCTTCCTTTGTGAGAATAATGAGGTAAGTTTTTCTTTTCACATATTACAAAAATTTAATTTTCATTTAACAGTAGATTATGTATTTGAATTTAAAACATCTGCGTTCGACATTAGCAGTATGAAAGTAAACAATTTATGGTTTAAAATAGTAAATATGTATCTCACTTGTCCAATGTCATCGAGGCAGTTGAAGATGTACTTCCTGGCCTCCTTGGACTTGATCCCCGTCTCCAGCTCGTGCTCCTCGGGCGTCTTGAGCCTCCAGAAGGGATATGTGCTGTCCATGTCCCTGTAGAAGAACTTGGTTGTCTTGGAGGCATTGTTGAGCATGTGCTCCGTGGGCAGTCCCTGCGTCTGGCTGATGTAGCGGATCTGGTCGTACTCTGAGCTGCCCGGGTACAGGGGCCATCCCAGGAACAGCTCAGCCACCACGCAGCCCAGGGACCACATGTCGATGGCCTCGCAGAAGGCTAGACCCAAGATTATTTCGGGCGCCCTGTGAAATATCACACAACAATAAGTATTCTTAGAATGATCATAAGGAAAGACCTAAGATTGATCATAAGGAAAGACCTAAGAATGATCATAAGGAAAGACATACGAGGGGATCATGTTCAAATCATAAATATTTAATTTTAATTCATGAATATTTATCGGCTTAATATCTTGAAAGATCACATGGACTACGTACAGAAAAATTTTGTTTTTTTTTTGTTTTGTTTATATATGCATAAACCTCTCCGAAATATGTCAAGATATTTGACAATAACTATACATGTTAGTGATGAAACCCAAACCTTTTCTGCATTTATTTCTACAGGTGAACTACAAGACACTATCAACAAGACATCCTAAACAAAAAACTATTATAATTCTGTTTGATAAAATCCTAATAATATATTTGCGTTGAACATTTAATGAAATTATTAACTAACATTTTAAAACTAAAAAGATGTAATTCACACATCCATATTATAGAAAGAGAGACATCTCCACTACTCTTCTTATATCCGGGGAGGACTGTTGTGGTTTCTCAATTTGATTTCAATTACAAAACTGTGGCACTTCTTCAAACACATTTATATCCTCACCCTAGATAATGTAATGTACCTTCTTACGCAGTGCGTTGGATTAATAATCCAGTGGACTCTGGTTCTTGACACAATTTTATATATGTATAACACAAGCATTTGCTAACTTTAGGGAATGTACTGAATATGTACTTGTTTCAGGACATATTTCTTTAAAAACAATATAAATATAATGATGGGTGAGAATAAAGATGAGTGATGGCAGCGGCTAGCACAGTAGGTTAGTAATCCAGTGGTCGCAATTTGAATCCTGCCATGACCAATTTCGTTCACCTGTAGCAAAAGCATTTTATGAGGCTATATTTTATGTACTTTTCACAAGGACAAACTCATTCTTTTTTAAATAACAAATTATATTCACCTGTAGTATCGACTCTGTAAGTATGTGTTGCAGACAGCTTTGCTGACATGAGAAGCACTACCAAAGTCAATAACCTTGACTCTGTACGGCTGTCTCGCTGGCTCCACCAACATTATGTTCTCTGGCTTCAGATCCGCATGGATCAGACCCAGTTGCTGAAAATAACATCAATATTTTATAAGCTTTTATATGTTTGTTTTTTAACTAAATAATAAAAAAAATGCGAGTGCGACATTATGTGTTTGAAATTATCAGTATGAATGTCCAATTTGTTTCAATGTGAAATGTTTTTTAGTAACACAATTTATAAATTTTACCTTTCTACACTCAATCTCCATATAAACTTATAACTTTGCCTATCACACACTCCCGGGTGTGTAGTTTGCTAAAAACGGGATCTTTTCACTCCATGTATTAATATGTATATTTACCTTAAGTTTAAGCAGAGCCGTGAGGACCTGTTGCAGAATGGGCCTTATGTATTTGAGAGGCAACGGTGAGAATTTGTTCTGCTTGAGGAAGTCGTAGAGGTTCTGTTCCAGCATCTCAAACACCAGACACGTGTGGGACTTGTGCTGGAAGCACTCGTACGCTCGCACAAAGTTGAACTCGTCTGCATTCTCCTGGGAGAGGCGGGACAGAATGGATACCTGCAAACAAAAAATAACATTTATAATAACCAGGTGAAACTCTCACCAAGCACAACATTCATAAATTTTGATGAGGTGCTCTAAAATTTATTATTATCATTTATAACTTGTACATATGATTTGTACATTGGTGGGCATATTACCAATTGGCAATTTCTTCCAATCAACCAGAGTTAATATTAAATATACAATACAATGTGTCGTATGGCAATACAGTAATGACACGACAAAAATAAAAAAAAAAATACTGCGTGCATTTTATACTATAAGTCAGCGGTCGGGGAACTTTTTTAACCATTACCCCAAAATATTTTTGCGTAAGTCAATACTACCCTTTCCCCCCATTTTGAAAAGAAGACAATCTATGTATATTTAAATAAACATTATTTATTGAATTAATTTACACGGAAAATAAAAAAAAGTTACATGAAAATAGTAAGTATGTAATAGACAAACAAAATAAAATACTCAAATCGGATCAAACAAAATTCAGATTTTCAGGTTTCCCTTTCAGTTTTTGGAGAAATGATGTTGCTTCATGTTTGATGCAATTACTTCAAAATTGGGACTTTTTGATGTAACTAGCACATGAATTGATTAAGTTTGTAAAAATACTAACACGTTTATGAAATAGCAAACTAGAAAAATTTCCTTATTACCCCAAAAAAAACATTTTTACCCCATATAGGGTAATTTACCCTGGTTCCCAGACCGCTGCTATAAGTGGACCATAATTTTAATGCTCAATTATGAGCACATAAATGAAGAAATCATAAGAAGAAATATGAGATCTGATAGGGAAATTGAGTTCCAGAACTGATTGTGTAATTGCTATCACGAATATACCTACATTTACCCTATATATTTCATATTCAAATTGATGAAAAAAAAACATGCGGTAAATAGTAATTACTGACTAAAAGGATGTGGCTGTATATTTAATTAATCATGTTGACTGGCAACACCACGGTCCGTCGATATCTTTATCTAATAAAGTAAGATATTAATATTATTTATCTCAATCTATTTTTGAAATAAACCCACATACTGAGATTGGTTCAAAACAATTTGCATTCAAAGATAAAATTCAGTTTAAATACATATGTATAAATAAACAACAACTAGATAATGATGCCACATTGTATTTCAAACAAACTGAAAACGTCATTAAATAAGGGGCCGCCCCAGAAAGTGATGGCATGACCATGTGAATGATATTTTGAAAGAAGGAAATATAAGAAGCTTGAATAATCGACGAGCATGTATGAGACG
Source organism: Molanna angustata (assembly GCA_963576475.1). Taxonomy (NCBI): domain Eukaryota; kingdom Metazoa; phylum Arthropoda; class Insecta; order Trichoptera; family Molannidae; genus Molanna; species Molanna angustata. The sequence goes on along the minus strand of OY754988.1, from coordinate 18,650,029 downwards.
ATGCATGGATGTAATTATTATTATTATTATTTATTAGGAGTGGGTCCAACACGCCCCTGCACCGCGACCATAGGTTGATCTATTGTTCCTCCCTTAGGGGGATGTCACTTCAACAGCAATCCGGTTTCTTGAATAAAATCCCATATTTTGCAGATTGAAATGCCCCCCAGATCTTGGGGTCTTAGTATAAAGGCTCCCAGGTGTCTGTGTCTGGATTCCATTAGAGCTGGACACTCACAGATCACATGAGAGGCTGTTTCTTCATCTTGTTGACACTTTCTATAATTTGGTTCATCGGCGATCCCCATTATGTAATTGTGTCTTTTTAGATGACAATGCCCAGTAAATAGACCAGTCATCGTTATTAGTTGCTCTCTGCTGAGACTCAGCAGCTTTCTTGTCCTCTTTTTGGAGGGCCCTTCTATGAATTCTTTCGCCTGCCGTTGTCCACATCCTATGCGTGGATGTAAAGGAAGCTAGGAATGTGTGCAAAAATAGAGGAGTATGGCTCTCGGTTCTCTCTGCTTACCCCGTAAAGGATATGGCGTGATGGTATGTATATGTATACTATAAGTCGTTTGACTTGTGTTTTGCATTTACGTTGAAAAAATATTCTTAACTAAGCTTGACTGGGTGGCAACCTGGGTTAGATTCCCTGCAGGGAAGAAAATTATTTATCACGCAATTATTACTTCTTGGGACTAGAAACACTGGTTGGTTGAAAGATATTGCCATTTAGCAATAAAATTCCGACATGCATAGGGCAAGGAATGAAGTACATAAATAAAAATAAATATTCCCCCCCTCCCCCCCAACTTCCCCTCCTACAGTTACTGAAGATCAGCACAAACTCGAAAATGTTTTAACTTGGCTTTCAAGTTAATTCAAAGCTGTAGAATTAAAAAGTTTTTTTGATTTTTATGCCGGTTGCAGACTAAAATCTAAGCTAAGTTAGTTTAGCGTAGCTCACATAGTTTGCGGTCTGCGGTCGCTGGATACCACATACTGTGGAATATGACGTGGTATGAATCTATAAAAATGAACTTCTACAATGAAGTTTCGTATGGGAAATTCAAAGAAAAATTAAATAAATACTGACCTCAATCTGACCCTGCCTGGCGTACGACGGATGGTTCTTGAGAATCTTGATTGCGACGATCTCGTTGGTGCCCTTCTTCCAGCACTTGACCACCTGGCCAAAGGTGCCCCTCCCGAGGAACTCCAGCACCTCATACTGGTTGGCGGAGGAGTACAGCACCTCGTGCTGCACCAGCTGGTAGTCGCCATCTCCGCCTCCTGATCCTGACCATTCCAATGTCAGAACCACGACGAGAAGGAAAAATGGATGTGGGGGGGGGGATGTTGAGGAATGAGCAAGTGATGATAGAATGTGATTAAAAATTAAAGCAGGGGGGAGTTATGATATTATTAGACAAAAGAATTAATTTTGATCAGAATGTTGAGATAGTTGATAAAAAGTCATACAAAATGAAAAAAAATATGTAGAAAAATATAATAAGAATGGGAGTAAGAGCCACATAATAGAAGACGATACAAATAAGAAATGAGAGACGAAAAGAAGAAGTAAATAAAATAGAAGATAAAACAAATAAATAATTAAAAATACACGATTTTAACAAATTTGGTAACAGAAAAAAAAAAATATATTGGCAAAATCAAAGTAGATGATCAAATAGTAATTTTGAAAAAAATCATTATTTATATTGATGTAAAAATAAATAATAATACATATTATTTATTCATAGATATAAAAAATGTGAAGAAATCGTAGTTAAAGCAAGTTTTACCCATGATGAATGAATGCAAATGATTTTTATGGTTGATTTTCAATGATGGTCGAGATGATTGGTTTATAAATAATGAAGGAATTTGGGCCGGATGGGGTCATCGGTGGTCGACGGTGTGTATGTATGTGGAGAAAAAGAGAAAAATTGGCGTTAGCGTATCATTATCACAAAAAAATAGCTATTTTAAACAAATTAGCAAAAAACAAAGACATGAAAATAGATTTCACAATAATATCACAAAAATGATTGCATCATCAAAACAAAAAAAAAATGTAAAAAAATTAATAAACTTAGTTTTCAGTTCAGTTTTTCAGAATAAGTTGTTATAAAATTTAAATAAATTATTAGTTATAAAATTAACAGTTTGAAATATAACCAGAATTTTTTTCATAGTCAGTTGATAATGGCCTAATTAGCCAAAACGATCGTCCTACGAAAGAAAATAAATCTCTACCACTGAAATTATTAACTGATTTTTTAACGTTACATTTTTATTTACTAACGGCGTAGACGGCGGAGCCAGCTAGTCTTAAGACAAAAATATATTGTCATTTTTAAGGGGCATGTCTCTTTGCAAGTCATGGGAATTAGGTTGAAGAGCAAATCGTTTGCTCATGCCCAAAGCAATTATTTTTCCTTTTGTTTGAACAAAACAAACAAATTGCTCGTTTGTTAGAAAGGCATGACACTGTATCACATAATAAATCGTATTAGAATATTATTCTTATTTATCTAAAATTTAAATACAGCTGTGGATTTATAAGAAAAAAAAATGTTTGCTAAGATAAGTTAGCATGGCGTACGACTCTCTTTCCCTACCAAAATGTATTCGGATCAATAATATCTCAATGATACATCTAATTTAGTGTTTAGATACCGCGAAAACATCGTATGATCGAAATTATTGATAGTGAAAAGAGCCAAGATCGAATTTTTTATCGAAAATAGTCAAGATCGAGATTATTGCCAGTGAAAATAGCCAAGATCTAGATTATTTTCAATGAAAATAACCAAGATCGAGATTGTTACCAATGAAAACAGTCAAGATCGATTATTATCAGTGAAAAAAGTCAAAAAGAATTTTCGACAGTGAAAAAATCGAAATTGAGACTATGCATTTTAAAAGAAAAAAAAACAATGCTTGATATCCAATATATATTGTTCTTCTATTATGTATCGCGCTGGGAATCGAACACCAGGCAATACCAAAAAGACACGCGACTCGCGCAATCGGAATGTTTTGTCCGGCGGAGCTACCAAAATTGGCCGAACGACTCAAATCGAGCAGAGAATAAAGTGTAATTCTGGCGCTTTTAACGTCATAACGCGGTTCCAGGAAACGCATCCAAAACTGTCGTCCTTCGCTGGTGTGCCACGGTGGCCCAAGGTCACTGGGAGAGATATGTGAACGGACATACACACACAGACAGACAATCATCTCACACACACACACGCGCGAGATAATTACACAAGACACGCAGACTTGGGTATATTTAGTTGTTAGATGTTGGGAATTTTATTGGGCTAACTGAAGTTAGGGCTGACAATGATCGGAGCGTATCCCAATGTACTGTGATGGGACTTATGTTGGGATTCAAATTATCCTTTTATCGCTAAAATATTATTAACCCCTATTCTTGCAAAATGTAGAAAATAGCCGATCCCGTTTTCTATTGATTGAATACACGTTTCATAATGTCAGCCATTCAAAGATATGTTAATCTTTTAATACGGTTACAAACTAAGCTCAGTACGAACACTGGAACAATAATGTATAGCTGTGAATTTAAAATAGACAATAACAAATCGACAACATTTTGTTGAAATAATAATTTGAATACGGCGTAAACAACGCTTGATAAATTTGAACTTGGCAAAGAACAAGACATGTCCAATCAAAAACGACTAAACTCATAAAACTGCGAAGGCACGGATTAATTCAAAATATAAATTTCTTGCACGAATCTTAAATATTAGGCAAATGATGTATACGGTAAAAGATTATACAAATTATGAACAGTAGCGACCCAGATTGCCAGCCCTGCGGGACACCGAAATAGTACCGCGGTGCATAACAATAATAATGGGTAATTGATGGACGGAGAGGTCAATATGATCAAGGCGCTGCTGGAGTGGAAGAGTTTAGCGTCAGAACAACAAGCATTACATAAATTGTGTTAATTGAGCTGTAAAATTTATCGAGATAAGCCGAAATACTTCGATATATAATAATTTATAATGTAACGAGGGACAGAAAAAAACGATGTATTGCTAGTAAAAATGTTAATGCATTGCATAGGCAAAAACATATACTATATTTTCTAGCTAGAAAACAGATACAATAGATCTTCACCACAATCACCACCACCTGGAAAGAGAGCTAATTGTAAGGTAACAGTGAACATTTCATGGGTTATTTTTAAAACACACAAGATTAAGGAATTCCTATAGTATGTGACAGTTTGAGTAACCTTGGCGAAATAACTGAATAAGTCAGGTAAAAATTAAATCAAAACAATAAAATTAATTCGTAACAGCAAAACTAATAAAATATGAATAGACAAATAATAATCGGATCCAAAATGAACGATGGGAAATAAGAAATGACGGCAGAATAATTTTATTACCCGGAAATGTCGACTGCGAATCGTGACATAACTTTTACTGTCCCATAAAACGGACGGAATTCCCAATAAAGTTCTGCGAACGGAAACACGACGGGATGGCTATGGGCAGTCGGTACGGAGAGGCTAATGACAACAAAGTTGTGTTATTGGTGAACATCGTATGTAATAATGTTTACTTAATGTCGTGTCAGAGTGAGGAGACCTTGGCATCGACATCGACGTCCAATAACAGTTTAATCACAATTTGACATTGCAACAATGAAACCATTAACAGCTTGGCTGATAATAAAAATATACCACAAAAGTAATGACACTTTATCTATCTATCTATACACCACTATTTCAAATCATATCAATTTGAAACATGTAGTAATAGTAAATGGCGAGTGCAGATGTTCGCAGCACGTTGGGTTGGGCTCCCCAGCTAGTTCCAGTGAGCTTTCGCAGAATATTGTTCCTCGTGCACACCTTGGTAGTACGAGATCTTTCGACAAGTGTGATTATAGAATTTTTTCTATAATCACACTTGTTACTCTAAGCACTTGGTAATTTCAGGTGCAGTGTCTGCAAGGTTTTATTTACTAGTTCTCTGGACTCTTCTTACAATCTTCGTGTATTATTTAATGAACCTTTATTAATTCACATTCACAAGCAGAAACGGTGGTAATGAAGGAAAAGACAACGTATGGCAGGAATTCACCGTTTTTTCGTGTGGAGTTCAATTATTTATTTATGAAAAAACTTCATAATATAATCTGGTCCTTCGAGCCGCCTTTAATATTGCGTAGAAATCCATTAAAATTTAAAAAGATAAGTAATTGATATAACACCACCATATGAAAAGAAAACTTTGTTTATGTTTCTACACATTTTGTTTACTGCGTCGAAAGCGACGTCCTACGACGACATTAACAAGACTTTGGTCTTAGTAGGACGACATAGCTATCGGCGCAACAAATTAAATATGTAGAAAAAAATCTTTATTCTTTTTTCATTTATAAACAAATATTGATACGAAACCACAGATAAAAGTACAAAATGTTTGATGTTAACAATGACGTACCTACATTAATAATATGTACTTGCGCGGTGATGGCTGTGATAAATTAACGTGAAACTATACGAAAAAGGAAAAACCGAGAAAAAGATAATATCCATTATGTTAATAATGTACTTGTTTACGAGTGAAAGGATTTATTATTTGTTTGTGACGATAATACGACAAAGAGAACAGGAGAAGAGAAAAAAACAACTGGGTTGGTAATGAAGCAAACATTTCTTTGCGAAGTGAAGAAATTATTATTTATCTGTTTGCATTATTAACGATATTCGCAATATTACAATTGGTTTTGTTGTTTGCCACACTTACACAATAAATCATAGAGAAATGGCACAGTTGTGAGGAATTGGAATAAAATAATTTTCTATTATCTAAACGATCGAGTACCTTTTTTCAAATAACTCATCAAATAACGTTTTATCATAGTGGACACGAAAGGAAAAATAATAAACTGTAAATAAAATAGATTGGGTTAGGGTTGATTTAGTTTAAGTTTGGGTTGGACTTAGGTCGGAGTAAGAATAGGTTCGATTTAGGTTAGGAATCTAATCGAAAAGACTGATACAATGGCTACGTTGAATTTTATAGTCAAAAACGTTACATTTGGTTGCGGAGTGAACGTAAATAAAGCTAATAGCATTGAACGAATATGATAGATAAATCCAGGTGGATCCATAATATTAAATAAATATACCAGTAAAGATTTGAGTTACAACTTTATAATCCATTTTATAATCCATTGTATCGCATGTGCCGTATTTACAATAGTCATAGCAACTCTAACATAGTTGATATCTTCTGCAACACAAGAGAGGTATTTAAAAAAAGAATACTATTGATTCTGAGTAGAGAGGAGAATTTCTGTTGATGTTTTCATCCCTTTTTTTTGTTATATGCACAATTTACATTACATTTCATTGTTTTATATATGCTTCTCTATATTTACTTTGTACTTTTTATTGTTGCTTCTTTATGCTTTTATAGGTTTTGTATAATTATGTCTTATTTTTAAAGTTTCTTTATTACTGCTTTTATCTTAGATATTTTAATATGTTTGTGTAAATAATTTATGAACTTCGCATGTTGTGTTCACTTTCAATTGGATATTGACATTATGTAAAATTATTATGATATACTTTCTTGTATGCGATTGTCAATGTCTGTAAGTGTCCCAAATAAAATAAAATAAATAAAAATAAACTTCTAAAAAAACTAACAAAAGACCAATATAATAATTCCCGTCGATAAACAAATCAGGAACGTTTTGAGATCTATTGATATCACTATATAAAAAAAAATTATGTATAAAGGTTTTAATTCAAATTAGATCGTGTCGACGACGATCTATTTAACTCAGTCGGTTGTTGATCCATCGATCATTCGAAACGACCAAGTCAGCTCTTACAAAATTACACGGTTCATTAAACAGTCCAAGTGAAAAATAAAAACAAAGCAATCAGTAAATTTAAAGTAAAGATAATAGTAATAATTGCAATCGATTGTATAATTATTGAACCGGTCAAATGTAATAATTGCAGAGATAGGAGTAATGGTGATTGTCGTAATCATTTTTGTGATAGCAATTTAAAAACATTTAATATCATTAATACACATAAACAATGTCATATAATATAAACACAATATTTCACAATAAGTGTGTTTGTGTAATCTTAATGTAAACAACAACCATATAAGGACGTCGATTCTACAATTTTGTGGAAATAACGTCATAAAAATATTAATCTTATTGGACAGTATTCATAATAACACGTTGATAAACACGATACACAACATAACTAGTCTCCATACATCTTTGTATTATTTGCAAACATTCTTTAGATCCAATCACATCAATACAAGCTCGCCAATTAATTAAGGACCTAACTTTTCCTTCTCTTAAATATAATTTACATTACAGACTAAAATTCAAGTTATTTTAGGTATTTAACCTACTTGATGTGATTGATCAAATGAAAAGCGTGTTCTGGTTGAAGTTGTTTATTTGACGGTGCCGCGAGAGAACTGGCGAGCGTGCGGCATGGTGGGGATATTTATAATGTTGGCAAACCGGAGGGGTTTGCCGCTTCGTATCCCCAACAGTGCTCACCCTCAAGTGATAACGTTATATAAAAAAATCGTACATGTTATAAAAAATTGACAAAAATGTTTGTTATAAATCTTAATAATAAAACAATACATTCACAGTTTGAGAAACACTGATATGTGTAGTGTTGATACAACATAAAAGGTTTGTTTATAAAATATATCGGTTGTACAAATGGGTCGGTCGAGTCAGTGTCTTATCGTAATTGTTCCGCGGTATCATATTACATGTTTAATATTTATCAGTAGCTGCGAGCCGATTAGTCATTGTAAATTTACTTTTGAAAAATGCATAATAAATGAAATTATATTTATGAAATAAAAAGCAAACTAGACTTTCTCGATGTTTCGTCTGGAATCAACGATCAGGCCTTAAATCGCCGACTCAAGCGCGTTTTGAATAAAAACAATGTCGTTCAAAGGTTGTCACAAGGCGTCCCCTGGGAAAACAATTGAAAACATTTATTATTGAAGTTACTATTATGCTGAATAGAAATATGTTGAGTAGAAAATAATATGTAACATCGAAAATCTAGTTTGAGCCATGGTCTTAATATTAGCTGCAATATTGGTAAAAATGCTTCTGTGTAAATAAAATAGGAACGTTTAAATCGAATGTACATAGTTCACAAGAAAATGATTCACATGATATAGTTTAGAAACACTGACATAATATAACACTAGATAAGAAATAGGTATCACTTGGGTATCATACAAGACGAAAAATGTCGGGTAAAATGTTTATGTGGCACTGTAGAATTATGAAAGTCTATTTGGGATTTTGGTTTCCAAGACGAGTAGCTGTGTAATCAATTAATTTTCATTCATTGAGCTTCACTGAGAACTGGACGTCGATAAATTATCAAAACTGGAAAAAAATGTTGCGAACACGTGGTAATATGATGCTTTATATTGATGATTTTTATTTTAATTTAATTGAAGATAGTCTATGACAGATTTAGTACAAATGTGTTGATAGCGAAATATTGTGTTTATATTATTAGAATGGTTGATGGTACTGAAGTGCCTTTTAAAAATAAGCAGCCAAACAATCTCACCAAAAACAATAACGCTGATAAAAAAGATAACATCAAGAAACATAATGAAGTCAGATTAAAATGAATAGTTAAAACAAAAATGTATCGAGTAAACAAAAGACAAATTAATTGCAAAAATAAAATAACCGCAAGTAGATCAGAAAGAGACACTTAAAACAGAACTCGAGAAACACACTCAGAAAAAGACTTAGAAAACCAAAACTTGGGTGATACCAATGCCGAGAACTATCGTCCGTCACTTTTGTGACGTAAAATACGAGTTTTTTTTTTGTATAATATTACAAAAAAAGGATTGAAAGACAGATAATCAAGCACGAAAAAATGATCGAGCTCGTGTGAGGACTGGTGTTATAGAATGCTTAAGAAAAAATCAAACCATGAACTCCATGTTTTAAGCTCATCTTTTCAAGTACAATCAACTAAACTATGGAATAACTCTGATGATGATACGTCTTATCAATCTACGAGAATGAAAATAGACAAGAAATAATTAAATAAATTATATGATCAAATAATTCTTGAGCGATATTTCTTACGTGTCTTTCAATTCCTTTCTTTGGTGATGTGATCTGCCTGAAAATGAACTTGTGTCGAATTTACTCGAGGCTTCACGACTTTGCTTTGAAAGATATTGCCAATTGCAATTCATTGTCTGTACATAAATTTAATAAAATCCAGGTTTTTGGCTTTGGACGCCTCAAAAAGTGAACATTTTTGGCAAAGCCGACAGAGGCTGGCTCGATTTGGATGGAACAACCAATACTCTTATCCAAAAACATCAGCGATAAGCTGAAACGAATTTGGGGCTTGTCCAATAGTTTAACGATGGTTTTGAGAGGGAAACATCTTCACAATGCTTTGAAAACGAATTCAAGTTCCTCGGTTTTTAGAATTGAGAGGAAAGCAACGATTGTTTCATATTTGTAGTGAAGCTATCATCGCGCTGATTTGAACTGAACATATTTTACGTTGGATATGACTGAACATAATTCCTGAAATTTTCTGCTTCAGACTTAAGGATAAGGTTTGAGATGTGTGGCTGCTTTTCTGCTTTCTATAGAAATATATGGTACCAAGTAAAATATATAGATAGCAAACATTATTGTATTGAATCTACGAGGTTATTGGTTTCTAAAAGTGTCCATATTAATTGAACTGGACCCAAAATTGTTTGAACTATCAGCATAATTAGTGAGTTAAGTAAATCGTCACAACTACGAGCATGATTAAACTAGCTAAAAACAAACATTTTAGGTTAATAGTAATGCAAATTTTGAACTAATATTTATTACTTTACTTGCACAATGATAATTTAGTAATTTGTGACCACATAAAAAAGTTTTATCTAGTTTTTTAGATATATCAAGACAATCGAAAGTAGATTGCAGTTGAATAATGAAAAAATTCTCAGAAAATGGGCACCTCGTGGATTCAACAAAGCTCGTGTAAGGTATAGGTATTAGAATAGGAATTCTCAACCTTATCGTCGTGGGAGCATTTCAGCGGACAGTTACTTTTACTAATTACTTGTACGCTGCAAATCATCAAATAAATACAAAGAACATTTTAAGCGATAGAATTGATTGGATTCATTGAAAAATTGAGATTTGAGAGTTGACAAAACTGACCCAGATGAACTGGGAAAAAGCAAGGAAAATGATATTGAACTGCCATTTAAATATGAACTTAACGCGTGAAATTATAATACAGTAAACTTGAAATTTCAGCGACCTTACTCTTGACACTCGATTCCAATTCCAATTTTAAATCGAAGCTTAGAACCTGCCTTTATAATAGAGAATATGGCGGTAAGTAGTTAGATTCTATGAGTATATTTGAATTGGGTTTGGTTGTAGCCACAGAGGAACACCTCAGAAAATATGTCGTAGCTCTATCCTAGGATTTTAGGAAACAAGTCGACACTCCTTTCAATCATACATGAGGAAGAGCGAGATAGACGCTTTGATATCTAACTCGACAACCGCGGCGAAGGTTCATTTTGTGTAATTTGAAGCTCTACAGAATGAATCGTTTTCACGATTACTAAGGGGGAGCTCTCCACCAAAGGTTTATCGGCACTTGAATTTTATTAGTGGACCCATTCGGTAGGTGTCGAACTCTTAAGGTGTAAGAAGTAGTTAAACTGCTGGACGGTGGACAACCTCGCACACATCTTGGAGTGAATAGGAGCTATAGGCTGGAGAACCACACTGCGCTCTCTCTCTCGTGTAGATTGAAATTAGTTGTAGAATCAAGGTTCGAGATTTAGGTAAAGCAACTGATCGGGTCGAAATTCTGAAACAAATGCTCTCACCACACGTGGTAAGGTTGAGTATTCTCCGGTTAGTAATTATTGTGTCGTCAAGATGATATGTATGTATGATAAAAGGATGTCGGTATTACGTTTGGCGTTACCTTGCGGCTGGGGCGGGTGGTTGGCGCCGCCCGCCGCCAGCTGCTTGCTGTGCGAGGCCGTGGTGGGGGGCGCGTGCCGCGCGCAGCACTGCTGCTGCTGTGGTTGCTGCTGTGACTGCACCTGGTGCTGCTGCTGCTGGGAGGGGTGGTGGTGCGCGGCGCCCCGCTCACCATCTCCCGCTGCCGCCCCGCGCCGCGATCGGCACCGCGGTTGCTGCTGCTGCTGCGACTGCTGTTGGCCGCCTACACCGCCGCCGCACGAACAAGAACAGGAACAGCAGGCTCTCTGGAACAAAAAATGAGGAAATATTATAAACCATATTCAAATTGTGGATTTATTTAATCTATTTAACCCTCCTTACTCTATGATTTAACCCAAATACAAGGACTTTTTCATTAGAAATGATATAAACAAATCTGCGAAATAAAGTGAAACTGCGAGTTTTCAATGCTTTGTTACGATCGGCGTAAACTATATTACGCATGGTGAAGTTATAGCGTGAAATGAGCAGTGCATAATACGCTTAGTGTAATTTGGCCAATATATTCGAAAATTAATATCATTAGGTATATTTTATTTATAGGTATATCTATCTGGGTTTCTATAAAGTGGTCGCTGAAAACATCTTAAGAAGCGATAGCGGAATTGAAGGAGATGGAAGCTCTCAAAGATAATGCCTATTTGTAAGAAAATAATACATATTAATATATATGTAATAAATTTGTATATCTTATTTTTTAAATTGAGTAATTAAAAAAGCTCACATACTGGTTGAGAGAAAAACATAACTTGCATCGAAATTATGGCAGTTATTATTTATCTCTATTATTTATTTATTTATTTATTTATATTCGGGAAACAAACAGCTTAATACAATATAAGGGATTAACAATAAAATAATAACAACTATGCCAATAACATGTTTCCACAAGTATACCTACAGGTAAAATTATATTATGTAAGAAGTAGGAAGTAAGTATTATTAGTGGACTTTGGGCCATTCTCTTAACGTAATGAATCTATATATCTCTCTCTCATACACATACACATTGTTACTCTTTCTTATGCACGCACTCACACTAAATAACACCCTTTTTTAATTCTTTTATAAAAAAATAATATTAAGTATATATCGTACCCACAATTTATATTTATACTGATTTATTTTTCAATAATTGTATGCATAGATTGCAAACCCTTCCTAAATCCTAATAGCTGGTAGGTATCCCCTACGTAGCCACGTTAAAACGAGTTGGTTGTAGCCAACGATAAACTCCTCACTAACAAGTCACTTTATAAAGTATTCAAAGTTTGTATAGAAAAATTTCAGCAATTTTATGAAATGAGTTTAATTATTTTTTAATTTAAATATTTTATTATGAAAATTAGATATTTTTTCAATGCCATTTTATGAAAGTGATGTGCCTTTTTACCTATTTGAAAATAAAATTTTCAAATTATAAGTTTCCTGAGCTTGGGGTCACTTTGAAATATTTGACAGTTAAAAAAATTGAGAAACACTATAGATATGCAAAATTTGAATATAATCAAATGAGTACTTTAGTCTATAATCGATAAAGTAAAATAAACACGCCGTAGGTAGGTACAGCACACTGCACATAGCACGCACACACACACACGCACGCACGCACGCACGCACGCACGCACACATACATTGTGATGAAACTTTCATAAAATAAAATACAATCTCAGCATGATATTAGTTAGCCTTAAAAATTGCGAAATCATAACTCCCCACTGTATCCCCTTGGGTTAGTGAGGAGTAAAAAGTACTGGGTGCGGTCCTTGTTACAATAAAATAAAATAAAAAGTTTCAGAACCGGTGGTCTAGGTGTCATTATCATAAACCGCATCTGAATATCTGATTGTTGTGAAAACATGTTGTTTACGGAAGCCATTGACGTCATAACTCCAGATATATTCTGTACATAATATGTACATCAATGTGAAGACTGAACGACATAATACACGGATAATTGATTAATCAGTAGATTGAGAGTACAAACCAACTATAATAGGAAAATAATGAACTTATAATGAACCATGTTGGAAAGCGATTTCGTACTGTGCTGTGTAGCTATCAACAAACAAACAAACTTGTCAATTGATTGACTACCTACATAATATATAAGAATCATGTTGATAAGCGATATACAAAGTTAAAATCATCTTGCTATATGATTATTAGTAAATAAAATAAGGGGACGCGGAAGGAGCCTCCACGTAGATTGAGTTTCGGCTAATTCGGAAAAGCAATCGGGCGTCCCTGGAAACGGCAGAATGCCGGCCAATCCTTCCACCACCGGAGCACCAACCAATAACGGGTGTTTCCTGCTGTTACAGTGACCTCAAGAAATGGGGTTAAAGAGAGGAAGACATCTGCGAGTGTGGCGCCAGACAGGACAACGTGCACCTACTGTCATGTCCCTTGATAGGAGCGACATGCACGCACCAAGACACAGTGATAGCAAACACTAGTGGAATCCGAGTGGCTGAATATTGGGGGCTACGAATATGATGGTGTTCCGGACACGGAAAGTAAGTAAGTAGTAAATAAAAATAAATTTAATAAACCGCACCATTTTTTTATCTCGATAATCTTTTTTTGTTTATTTACTACAAAAAAAACAGTAATATATAAACAATAAGAAAAGATTAAATAAAAAATATTAATATCGATCAAATATGGATGTTTCCACTCCTCTAGCCTTGGGGCTTGAGGAGTCGATGTTCTAGGGACTGAAGTGTACGTATTTTTTACTCCGTTTCTTATTATGAATGTACTTTCTCTTTATTGGTTTTGCAGTGATTTCTGGATGTGGTTTTGCAGTGATTTCTGGAGAGTCACCACTAGATCAATGCCGATTCTTGTCTGGAGAGTCACCACTAGGTCAATGCCGATTCTTGTCAGTTAGAATACTTAAGTTTGAATATGAATCTGCTGCAATACTTTGGTCAAGTGATGAGAGGACAGAAGCACCAATTCCTACTAAGGATATGAGGGAGGAAAATATCATAGCGTCGAAGAATATAAAAAGAAGCACTACATCATGGCTGTTTAGGTCTGCGGTAACCAAGGCAGAGATAGCCCCGATAGAGACGGCACTTTAAGACAAAACTACCACGCGTGCGTCACTGCTAAACGAAAGAATCATTACAAATAAATACATGCGATGAAGCCGAGATCCTGTCTCATATAATCTGACAACGTGTCTAATTAGAGGCGTTAAATTCTGCAGCGCTTATAACAACCAAGATAAGAAATTGGAGCGTATGCCAAGTTGTTTGGTTGGATCAAAAGAGAAGATACTGATGCCAAATAACACGATGTTATTATATGCAACCGGCGGCGGCGACAGTGCAATGGACTCGTTGGACACGTCCCAAATATCTCAATGGGACAGTCGGTAGTAGAGGATGGATGGATGGTCGCTCGTTACAAAGTATCTCAGATAAACGGGAACGACGTGATTAAAGACTATTTTGAAAGATTACATCGAGGATGCTGACTTATTACAACTCTTCGATTTTCAACAACGGATGAATACTTTATACTTATTATAATATATTATATAGTTTGATTGTTGCCATCCTGAAATTTTAAGAATGCATTCCTTTTGAACCCGTTTCATACACATACATAATTGTGTAAAATGATATCGTTTTCATATTGGTGATGAAAGGTGTTGTGACTGAGATACCATCAGTTGCTCTACCTCTCACATTCCTCCACTTTTCTATTTCTATTCCTTAAGTTCCTCTCCCATCTCCATCATTATTCTTGCTGCTTTTGTCATATATTTTTTTAACTTATATATATATTTTTTTTAGTTTTTAATATATAATATTAATATTTTTTCAGAATCAACTGTAAATACGTACTATGTGGACAGTTTATTTGTCTTTAATTAATTACTATTGTTTTATGTTCATATTAGTTAATAATGCTGTTATTTTCCCAAATAAACAAAATAAATAAATAAATATTGGGGTTGGCTGAGAGAGCCTAGCACCAAACACTGTCGATGGTCGCGACAATAGTGGTCGCAGTTTCACCGCTGTGTCGGTTCCATAGGTTCAATTCCCAGCAGTGAAGATATTAGCGAAGAAATGTTCTCACGCGGGTTAGTCATTTTTGATTCAAATGCTCCGTTCACTCTAACCGTTACTTAAATTTCAAAGACCAGCAAAATTTTCTCTCAGACACTCAAAGAAACAGCATATTCTCTTAAAAAATGTTTCTTTAATCAACACAAAATTAAAGACATTAGCGCCCTTGGAATGATCCTGATGTTATAGAGATCCTAAATATTATCATTATCACAAGACGATAAATTCCAGTACTGTTATACAACTAGTCCTATACACAATATCCAATCCGCGGGCGCTTCAGGACAACTTGTGAAACAATAACCGTAATAATATATTACTTGGGGTATACAACTATAATAATAACAAGAGATTTAGATAAATAAGTTGGTAACATCGTTTAAGTCATCAAACTCCCAAGTGACAAATTATGACTAGGGGAGATAGCAAGGCACAGAGGTTGGAGAGAGATGTTTCTGGAACAAATCACGTCGATCAGTTATCTCGGAAATGGTATTTGTTAGTAAACAGATAGTCAGGGGACTTGCGGACGTCATGAGAAACGAACGAGCCAAGATGAATAATGTTGAAAAAGAGAAACAAAATTATGATAATGATTATTCACTACGATTATTAGTTGGATATAATAGGAAAAAATACACTGTGGAACGACAGACAATATAGAAACCGAATATTTTAATTACATATATACCTCGCCCAACGTAATATTGCGGTTGACATAACCTGTGCATAAACCAATTTTAGTGCAGAAAAATACTCTAATTTGTCTTAATCAAAAAAATTAGTTGGCTTTCGACGTTGTGCAGCGAATTACGTGTCACTTCTTCCCTGACCTTTGCATCCATAGATTTTTAACAACGCTTTATAAAACTGTCACCCGCAATCTCTTGTTCGTCGAGTCCTACGCAAGCATTGGATTTTTTTCCGTTTCGGGAGTCAAATGAAATTTTTATTGACAAACTTTTTAACACCTCAATAGAGACGAAGTTGAGATATTGTTAAAGAACCAGGAACTCGAGGCACCTACAGGGCTTACGACCTGTCACCGGCTGGTTTACGTGATCACTTTATGAACTTCGCAACGTTCACCAATTATGCCTTCATATTGAAAAATTACTTTGATAAGGGAACTCAATATGAAGGCATAATTGGTGAACGTTGCGCAAGCGCATAAAGTGATCACGTAAACCAGCCGACATAGAAACATTAGCGAGTCTAAAGCGCACTTTAAACGGACGAGGTTTTCGACAAGGTTCAGTTTTCAACGATTAAAACAGCATCCAAATTACAGGTAACTCCAAACATAGCTTTAAACGAGTATTATTTTCTCCTTTATTTACGACTCCTATTATTGCCATTACGAAAAAATTGAATATGCCATTATTTGAAAAATTACAACATTTTATTTTGACGATTAATTCGCTTGTTTTACGTTTCGTTCAACAATGTTTTATTTATCTCTTTTTCATTTGACTTTGCATTTCTCAGGATTTTGATTACCCGGCATCTTTGGCTCGAATTGGACACGAATTAATTTTCTTTGGACCCTAGCTTTTTTGTTGTTATTTTAAAACATGGCTCTCTGATCGAGAAATGCCAAATAAACAAAATTCCGCGAACGTCACACGCCAAAGTCAATACAAATGGCTGCAATGTTGACTCGTCGGCAACAAATAATTTTACAGATTTCTGTTTTACGAAAAACGATCGGGATAGATCAGATAGGCAGGCACCTCGGACGTCTGTCCCGAGTCAATTTGAAGAACTGTCCCTGTGAACACCCAATATGAATAATAACCATATCGATATTCACTTTTTTTTTAGATTTAATAATCCATGAATGCATTTTTATGGAGCCTATTAACAATGTGTATATAATTTAAAACAGATAATATAATAAATCTGGAACGTGAGACCACTTTCCACAGTCGGTTTACTATAGATTATTTGATTATTGTTATTATAGATGCATTGTGCCCAAGACAGGGAGTTGTGGAGGATCAAGGGGGAGGCCTATGTCCAAGAATGGAAAAAACAGGCTGAAGAAGAAGATTATTTGAGTTACTTAATTGCGTTTGTAAAAAATCTACTTGGAATCACAAAAGATATATGTATTTTGACTATTTTCGCTATGATTATTTTGAAATTAAGTTTCTACCTTCGTCAACGAACGTCGAAGTTCACAATCGACATCGTTGACAAAACATTGACATCGGACTTATTTCGTCGTCAGTCACCAAACTCGACAGTCGGTTCTGTTTAAGCGATTCCATCACGTAATTTGCTAATTTATAAGGTAAAAAATCTCCCGTCGCTTTAGCAAAGCAAAAAGTGTAGCTAATTATATTACAGCAATGATTTTGCCATGGAGTTGGAATAACAACATTGCAAATAGGAGTCTAATTTTAGAAATCATAGGGCCGGTATTACAGTCTCAGTTTAAGAGCTAAACTCAAGTTTTACAAAAATATAGCGTATTACAGTGTCTTCCCTCAAATACGTCCCTAAAACGACAAATATTTAACTCAACGTTTCTGGCGGATTAAGTAATTAACGGTGAGTCAACTGTCATTTCTCGACTCGTTGCTAGGCAACTCGTGTAGTTTCAGTGTTCTATCACTAGAGGCGTTAGTTGTATCGACGGTGGCGCCACACAACAAAACAAACTGACAGCCATATCGAAACGAATATGGGCATTTAAATGCATTATTATGGTGAAAAAAATTAAATTTACCATGTTGGATAGTAAAACAATAGTATTTCAAGTTGTAGCGTCCCGTTTTGTAGTTCGTATTATTTGAGGTTATTTAAAATTTGACAGATAATGACCACAGAAAAAGTAAAATATGTCTATAATTGAAGATTTAGTAACTGACATGTCATATTGCACTGTAATACGGAAATGGATTCAATCTCCCCTTAACATTAATCTTGAGTTTAATGAGTTGAGGGCCAATTGTAATATCGGGCCATAGACACACAAAAAGAAATATTACATAATAAAAAAAGAACTGTAATGAATTTATTAAAAACAAAATATGCATATATATTTATTACATTAAAATTCCGGAACAGTATGACAATATGTACACATACACCTGTGGAAGTCACTTTGTCAACTAAAGACATTCGCTTTTGAAAGTGGGTTGGAACTTGCGCCACAGGCCCTTACAAACGTGAACCCATGATTTGGATTTTATTAAAAAAAATCTCTCTTAATGTGACATTTGCTGATGTGAAACACGATACATCATGAATATTCCTCTCTCAAGAGGCATTAATATTGGCAGATTACTCCAATATAGCGGTAATTAACACTTAATGCTGTTTCTGCCTCGGGAAAAAATCTGGGAAATGAAAAAGTTCACAGTAGTCTATAAAATTAATATGAATGTTTTATTTTCTATGATTAATGAACACAGACCCATAATCTATTGACATGAATAAATCAAAATTTCTTAATACACACCGCAACCAAAATTTGGTGGCAATCAATATTTGAATATTTTTCGAATGGATCGAAAATATTCAAATACGTATGTACCTATAACTTAATAAATGGTTCGAATGAAAATTGGACAGGAATCAATACTAATATCTACTTGTACATGATGTTAACAAATAGATTTAAATATCGAAAAGAAAAGTGGGAAGAAAATTGGTCCACAACAAAAAATACAAAGAATCATATTATGCAGGTATCCAGCAAAAAATCTTTTCAAGAACTTGGTTTTATAAAAGGAAATTTTAAAAAAAGTTTATATCATGTATTTCTAGAATGAGATTTGGCCACTGTTCAATTGCCTCCCATCTGTATAGAATTAGGGTTTTAAGTAGTCCTCTTTGCCAGTGTGGTGAGGAGGATGAAACAATTAATCACGTATTTTTTAACTGTAAAAACAATTCCAATTTCAAAAGTATATACAGATTACTCATCAATCTCCACATAATATCCAACATCTTTTGTCTCTCCAAAATTCTCGTGTATTATCTGTCATTTCAAAATGTATACTATTAAATAATTTAAACATATGACCAAAATAACTTTCCTTATAAACAGTAAACATTAAATTGGCACAAAGTACTCTTTTCAGGGTGAATTGCCTAATACAAAAAAATAAAATATCGAAAAGTAAATACGTCTACTGATAAGTTTTATATTATCATAAATATGTTTTAATTACACACGATATTAGCAAGATTATAAGTTTCAAATTGCACTCAAAAATTCCAGTTTCATTGCACCATCAGATCGATCATCAGTTGGCTGAACATTAAAGTATTCAAGAACACCATTTGCATTTCACCAGCATAATAAATTTGCACTGATAACCGAGACTATAAAACAGAACATCAAATCCGAGGTTGAATTGCGGTATATTGAGTATCTTTTGACGCTTTTCATATCTTAACGAAATAATAATAAAGAAAACCTCGGGTTCGCACACTACGGGCGACTACTATTAATATACGCATTCTGCTCACACTACGGTCGAATAAAACATCATACACAGCACGTACACATATCAGCCTCAATCGAACTTCATTTTGTTATCATTATCATTAGTTAAGTCTGAATTTTAAATTGTTATTTTCGTAAATGTGTTCCAATGTGTATTTTATTTCAAGCAAATAAATTATTATTCAGTTAATTAAAATGATATTTCACGTTGCCTTATGGATACAAAGAAAGGATTTTTGATGTTATACAAGTGAACAATTGATATGAATAATAGGTACACAAAACTTAAAGAATTGGAGTGAGGCTTTCAATATATGTAATTTTATTAGTTTTTTTTTAAATGAATATGTCCTTGTTAAACAAGTTCATATACATCTTCCTACGTTCCCTAAAATAAGCAAATAAATGCTTGTGCTTAGGTGAACGAAATCGGTCGAGGCAGGATTCGAACTCGCGACCACTGGATTACTAGCCCAGCGCGCTATCCGCTCTGCCACCGATCCATCTAGTTATTTTTTTAATTAAAATTATATGTGCACAGATACTTGGTTTTATTCTTAAAATTAATTGTGATCATTATTGACGCGTTTCTTGCGAAGCAAATAGTCAAAAAATATAATATGGAATTATATATCGTATTTAATTATTTGTATGTAACTTTGTGTTCATATCTCAAAACATAAATTCGAATAGTTTCCACAGTTCAGTGACGAGGTCGTTCGCAATTTATTTTGCACTTCGCATGGACGCTTTTGCAACGAAAAAAAATCGGCGATAAAAAAACATTACAGATAAAAAATAAAATTAAATTGGAAAACAAAAAAATAAACCGGTTATGCAGTGTTCAAGGCTCGAATGTTACGGCACCGGTTTGCGTAATACGGTGACTGATAATAATAATATTGTTATTCTATATGGAAAGAGAATTTAAAATCGACTGTAAATTTATATGAAAAGTCGAATTAATAAAGTATTTTTTTACTGCAGCACAATGAACAAAAAAAAACACAAGTATTACGAAAACATTATAATTACACTAATTGCTATTACGTTATAAAAGTTGAAATACTCAAATTCCCAAAAAGTGAAAAGCTAGAATAGAAATAAACAAATGTATGTATATTGTATTTAGATGTAAAAACATAAAAAAACATTTACATACAAATACAAGACAAATGTATAAGAAAAACAACTTATCCGACTCAAAAGGACGTTGCAGGAAGATAAGTATCCAATATCTATCAAAGTAAAATATCCAATATCTATCAATGAACACAAAAAGCTAAAGAAACGCAAAATATTTTAAAAGAACTGATGGAAAGTAGAACAACCATAACGTTTTTAGACGTGCAACTTAATCATCAAACTCAATTGAGTTCTTACATTTCACGTGACAAGAAATGGAAAACTGGAACCATTTCCTCCACCTCAAATAGACTGAGCGATTTCCAGATTAATTTTCAGACGGATGTCGTTCAAAGGTTAAGAGTCAGGACTAGGAGGTACTTATACACACGTCTGAGTAAAGCCGAGATGCAAAATTGTTCATTGAAATTCGACTTCGAGCCACACACGACAAGAAAGTAGAATAAACTGTCCCGGAGTTGATTCCCGTGAAGATTTTCTATCACTTCAGCACTGATTTGGGTATTTGCACTGATGGGCCGTGGCACAGTTGGTAAGCCGTTTGGCTTCTGTGCGGGCGTCCTGGGTTCGATTCCCAGCTGAGGAGAAATTTATTTAAATTCATTTCTCTCGTAAATATTGCTTCTCTGGGCTGGAAACACTAGTTAATTGGAAGAAATTGCCATTAGGCAATAAACTAGCCACTTGCGCAGGGTGCAAGGAAGTGTTTATTATTATTTTGAGTCCTGACATCATTCAACCCTGGCCTTATAAGTATAATTCTAGGTATATTATTTCAGTTGGTGAGCAGGAGGGTGCAATGCAACACAAACCATATGATATATATATATATATATATATATATATATATATATATATATATATATATATATATATATATATATATATATATATATATATATATATATATATATATATATATATATATTCTTCGAATTTTTCGTGAGAAACTTTGTAGAAGTTCATTTTAAATAAAATAAAATAAATTAAAACAAATAACTTTGTTTACTTCTACTACTGTAAACACCTTTAATTTATGAAAGGGGTTATAACGTTTTCGAGCGTGTGCTCATTACTGAGGATGAGCACACGCTCGAAAACGTTATAACCCCTTTCATAAATTAAAGGTGTTTACAGTAGTAGAAGTAAACAAAGTTATTTGTTTTAATTTATTTTATTTTATTTATATATATATATATATATATATATATATATATATAATATATATATATATATATATATATATATATATATATATATATATATATATATATATATATATATATATATATATATATATATATATATATATATATATATATATATATATATATATATATATATATATATTATATATATATATATATATATATATATATATATATATATATATATATATATATATATATATATATATATATATATATATATATATATATATATATATATATATATATATATATATATATATATATATATATATATATATATATATATATATATATATATATATATATATATATATATATATATATATATATACATATATACATATATACATATATACATATATACATATATACATATATACATATATACATATATACATATATATATACATATATACATATATATATATATATATATATATATATATATATATATATATATATATATATATATATATATATATATATATATATATATATATATATATATATATATATATATATATATATATATATATATATATATATATATATATATATATATATATATATATATATATATATATAATATTTTTATCTCGGTTTTCCCGTGTCAGTAGGTCTTTGTCTTCCGACGTTTCGCCTGAATATCACCAGGCATTTTCAAGGACTTAACGAAAAGCACGCGCGCGACACACGTCTACTCACACTGAAAGCTCACCGTCAAGTGACTCGTAGCGTACAAGATGGCCGCTTATGTCAAATATTGTTAGCGCGACGTGATTGGCTCCTTGTGACACGCCCACCTGCTGTCGTGTTCGTTGGTAATAATATTTTATCATTATTTTTGTGTTGTGATTTATTGTTAATTTTAGTTGTGACATTAATATTATTATTGTTGTGTTTTGGGGTTATTTTCGCTATGGTATTATTAATATTATTATTGTATTGTTTGTCATATAAAATGTAAATGTGAGTAGACGTGTGTCGCGCGCGTGCTTTTCGTTAAGTCCTTGAAAATGCCTGGTGATATTCAGGCGAAACGTCGGAAGACAAATGGTCTTAGTCAAGACCTACTGACACGGGAAAACCGAGATAAAAATATTATAACATATTTCACCCGTGAAAACATCAAATATAACATATATATATATATATATATATGTTATTATTAAGTATTTTGGGGATAACCCGCGTCAAATTCTGATTCCCGAGAGAATCAGTCGTCTGCCGACGTTTCGTCTGAATCTCATCAGACATTTTCAATAGGCGCCTTGTTAATAAATTTCCGTCGCGAGGGATAGTGCGCGCACGTCCGTTCGCGTCGGAAGCTTACCACCAAGTGAAAGTTTGAAAGGAAGCCGAGTCAGGTGTTAGTGGAGGGGTGGGTTTCCCCAATGACGTCATTATTGCGTTTTGTTTGGCTTCTAGTGACTCGAGTACTTAACGGTATATTGTTTACAGGTGGATTATCAGTTTTCGGTTTACTAGGAATTTTACTAATGTTTTTAATGTGACTATTGTTTGAAATATCGGTAGTTGGGTTAATTTGATTACTTTGGTTTTTCAAAATATTGTTTTCAAGTACACTTGTCCATGCGGTCGGGATTCGAATGCTATCGTCCCTGTTATTCATTATACTGTTGCTTCTTCTATATATTTCTATTGCTTCCCTGTAAATTCTAAATGTTTCATTGTTAATATTCGCGACTACTTTTGAATTTTCAAAGTCTATGGAGTGATTTTCGGTCAATGAGTGGTTTACTAGAGATGAAGTTAATTTCCGGTTTTTAATATCTACGCGATGTTCAGAAACGCGTGCCGAGATTCTGCGATTTGTCCTGCCTATGTAAGTTTTTGTGCAATCACCGCAAGGGATTTCGTAAATACCGTGTGACTCTAATGGTATTTTATCTTTCGGACTTTTTAAAAAGGATGAAATTTTGTTGTCTGTTCTAAAAATGGTGCGAATATTATGTTTGTAAAGTAGGTGACTGATTTTGTCAGTAGTGCCTTTTATGTAAGGTAAAAATGCAATGGCGAGTGGCTTTACTTTAGTTGATGTATCTTTTTTATTAAAATTTTTATTCGTTTGATTTTTTATTGCATTATTTATTGTGAAATTTGAAAAACCGTTATTTCGTAGCGCGTTTTTAAGATACTCTAATTCATTTTGAATGTTTTCGGAGTCGGTTATCCTTAATGACCGTGTTACCAAGGTGTTTGCTACAGAGGCGATTTGTGCTGGATGATGGTTCGACGATGCGTGGAGATATCTGTTGGTATGTGTTGATTTTCTGTACACAGTGTGGCCGAGAGTGCCATCTTCTTTTTTGATGACGAGAACATCAAGAAAAGGAATTTCACCGTTGTTTTCGATCTCCATTGTGAATTTGATGTTATTGTGGAGATCGTTCAGAAAATCAAGAAATTTGTGAAGTTCCTCCAAACCGTGAGGCCATATAACGAAAGTATCGTCCACGTATCTAATCCATAGCTTTGGTTTTAAGCGCGCTCTATCTATAGCTTCTTTCTCTAACTTAGTCATGAAAATGTTAGCGACTGGCGGTGAAAGAGATAGACCCATTGGTGCTCCTTTTACTTGTTTGTACATGTCGTTATTATAAGTGAAAAATGTGTTATTGAGGCAATGTTCTATTAAAGTTATTATGTCATTCGGTGGGTCACTCATTTCTTTTATTGCTTGAAGAGCTTCGTCTGTGGGTATATTGGTAAACAGGGATACGACGTCAAAACTGACAAGGATGTCGCCCTTGTTTAATTTTTGATTTTTAATGATTTGTATAAAATGTTCCGAATTTTTGACAAAAGATTCCGCTGATTCTACATCTGGTTGTAAGTAGTTGGCAAGATACTTTGATAACATTTGAAGTGGCGAACCGACAGAACTGACTATGGGTCTAAGAGGAACATCCGTCTTGTGAATCTTTGGCAAACCGTATAATTTCGGAAAACGTGACGATTTTTCTCTAGGTATTAACGACTTTTTTAATTCTGGACTTAATTTGGATGACATAATTTTAGTTTTAGTCGTTTTTTCTAAGTATGTTATAGGATTATTAGGATGCAGTTTATAAGCCGGATCGTTAAGCAAATTAGTAATTTTAATGTGATAATCTTCGCTTTTCATGATGACTGTTGCGTTTCCCTTATCTGCCGGAAGAATAATTATATCTTTATTTGCGCGTAATTCTTTAAGAGCTCGTATTTCATCGAGAGATATATTTCTTTTCGGCGGAAGCGATTTTCTAAGTATATGGCAAGTTTCTTGTCGTATAGTTTCGGCTATATTATTTGGTAGTTTACACACGGCTGATTCGATACCCGTAACAATGTCTTCTTTCGGAATTTTCGGAGGAACAACACCAAAATTAAAACCTTTACTTAGAACAGATATTGTATCGTTATTTAATTTTAGATTAGTGAGATTGTGAATGATTTTATCGGTATTTAACGACTGTTGGTATTCTTGTTTTTTGATATTATTTTCGATACGCATGAATTTACTTATTTGGCGGTCGGAGTTTATTTGATTATTCGTTTCAATCCTTTTATGAATGAGATTATCTAATTCGGACCATATTAACGGGTGTAATATATTAGCAAGTTTTATATGAAGATTTTTAATATCAGTACCAAGTATATGTAATTGTGAATGAATGTAACCGATTTCGTCGCGTATGAGGGAAAAACTAGTATTATAAAGAATTTTTCTCACCGATTTTCTGCTACCGCGTTGTCTCAGTTGAAAACACTTTGGCACTACTTTTTTATCACGACATCGACACAAAAAGGTTAGGTCACATAGAAGCTTAGCGTGTTTTGACTTTAATTTTTCAAACTTTTTCGTTTCACTGTATATTTCCTCCCCGTATATATATATATATATATATATATATATATATATATATATATATATATATATATATATATATATATATATATATATATATATATATACACATATACATATACATATACATATATACATATATACATTTATACATATATATATATATA